>JAMPIT010000862.1:2517500-2830000 GCA_026261815.1 Monarcha castaneiventris obscurior
CCAGTGAGGCTCTGTGATGTTTTAAAAGTTAGTACTAAAAGCTAATTAAAATCTTCTCTGGTGATAAAGGGAGACTTGGGAGGAGTGTTGCCACGTTTGTTTTCCCTAAGAATTTAATTTACAGCCAATTTTTCCTATCCGAATGTTACTTTCAAATGCACCCAGTGATAAGAAGCAACATCTGTTTTCTGTTCAATAGTACAAGGAGGCTCTGCATGGGGTTGAGTGTACACAGCCTATGTGAAGCCATTGTTATTCTCATTTCTTTTTTGTCCCCATGCCTGGTCCATTTGCCATATACCATCCGGCAAACAGCTGACACATCCCGGCTATTATGGACCCAGGCCTAATTGCCAGCAAAGTCTTTAAGCTCTTCCATGTTGGCCTCGTAGGAGGAATGGGAGGCCCATATAAACGATGCTGCTCGCGACCACCGCTCTCATTTTGCCTTTGCGGAGTTCGCAGCCTGTCGTGCCGGAGGGTTTGCGGATGCTAAAAATATAGCTGGAGTCCAGTGCCAGTGATTCACTCTCTGGCCCTCCTCCTGCTCCCCCTGCCTGGCCAGGAATGTTTCTGTTTTCTGTGGTAATAAAGCTTGGGATTATTTAGATAGTAAACATATCCTAGAGTATATTATTTTTGCTGAGGAGCGGCAATACAGCTACCTGGAAAGAAGGAATAATTTGGGAGATGTATTTGCCAGCCTTTTCCCATGGATTTGAGCATGGGTACCACTCTCCTGGGAGTGTATTTTCTGGTGATCTGGGCATTTCTTCCCCATCTCAGATTTTAACCTTTTAATTTTTTCGGCCCCATAGCCCTCCTGGAACAGAGACCATGATGACACGGCATCGACGCGCTCCGGGGGAACCCCTGGACCCTCCAGCGGAGGACACACATCACACAGCGGGGACAACAGCAGTGAGCAAGGTAGGAACAGAGCCCTCACACTTTCCTAGCTGGCAAATGGTCACCAACGTGCTCAGGGACTCGTTACTCTCTTTCTGGTGTGGAAATATGCTTCGGTACTAGAGGGTTTATGCTGAGAAAGGTCTACCTTCCTTTTTTTTGACATTTTTTCTTCCATCTCCTCCTAGTAAAGGGATTGGCATCTTTTTATTTCTTTGACCCTGCCAGCAGGCACATGTTAGAGCAACATATGTAGCAAATTTGCAGTGTGCTTAATAAAAATAAGAAATGAGAAGTTTGGGGTTTTTTCTTTTTTTTCATTCAAATGGGTTAAAAGATGAAATCTTCAAAACCAAATGTAATTAAGATTGCAGAAATGCATGCTAATATTTCAAAGATGCTATCGAAACTTGATTGCATATAAAGAAGAGATGTTAGCTGGCCCGTTTTACAGAATCCTGAGCTGTGCTTTTACTTTTTTATACTCAGTTCCAATTTACTTGAATGCAAATATGTTCTGTTTTGGTGCCAGGCCGGAGTAGCTGATTTAGCAGGGCGAGTATGAAATGAGCTTGGTGCAATGGAAGTGGGACATTCTACAAATAATCAGTGCTGTCTCAGAAACTCTGAAGTCTAAAAAGCTGAATTTCTGGATTTTTTTTTTCTGAGAAACTGAAAGCATATTTTTTTCTGAAGAGACCAACTGCAGTGGATTTAGTGTTAATTTAATGCAATTAAAATTTAAAAAGGATCCTTAATCTGAATATAAAAGAGAGTGCTTTATTGAAGTTGACTCTGAACTCACAATAGGTATATACTTTTAAATCTGGTTTTATGATCATGTTTCATTCAAGTGCTGTTAGACAACAAAGGAATTGTGTTTCCAAAAAAAGGTTGAACAGTACTGATTAGCATTGCAAAGTCTGCATTTAACAAGATTAGTTTTTAAACTAAACCAGTATATTTTAATTTTTTATATGCATGGACTTAACGTACGTGGTGAATAACTTCTCTTTATAGAATTTTAAGTATTTGAGACTCATTATTGTTTAAAGAAAAGTTGCTGACTTCATCGCAAGTGTAGCCTAGTAAAAATGGGGCCTGGAATAGTAAACTGTTGCAGAGCTGAGGCAGAAACTGGTAACCTTCTGACCTCTGACTTTTACTGGAAAATGATATGCAACATAAATTCAGGGGGCCTTTTTTCTTTCAAGTATGTATACATATATATTCTACTGGTGCTGTTCACAGTGCTATAGTTGAAGTGGTGTCAACTTGTTCATTAGAGCCCTTTGCTTTCGGAGCAAATTTTAAATCCATGGGGTTTTTTTAAGGCTGAAAAAGCTGCTTGAAGAATAAGCTTTGAACTAAAATGTGGTGTTTTGAGAGGGTTTTTGTATTTGGTTAGGGCTGTTCTTTTATTAGACGGATGTGCGTGTGTTTATGTGGATATGTGCGTGGACAAAACATCTGTGGGGAGGCTTGCCAGAATGCTCCTAGACCGTGTTGGAAATTGAACTTAGTTCCTGGTGTACTTTTAAAGATTTTCAGACTTCATTTTCTCCTAAATGTGGCATTTTAGTCGTCTGGAGTGCTCATCACATCTGATATCTTATTGCCATCCTGGTCCGTTCCTAGCAAGGTGCATGCTGCAGCCCCAGTCTGGAAGGGTTTTCTAAAGTGTGTTTCAAGCCTGATTCCTGTTAAATATCCACAGAAGGACTTGTCAGTGATGCTTTAGTTCTGAAACTGTTACCCAAATCCCAGAAGTTTATTAAGGCTGGAATTGCTTCCAGCGCTTGATAGAGTGTTTTGTGGAGAAGGCTCATTGCATTAAAACTTCGGAGAAGAGTTAACGAAAGTGGGAATTTGGTAACTGGAGCTCTCAGGTCAAGTTTGGGAAAGGAATTTTGGAAAAGAGATCCTGTCCCGGGGGTCTTTGTTACCAAAACTTGCCTTCAGGCCACTTGCCACCTATGGAAATGGCATTGTTTTTGAGGAACAGGAATGTGATAAGGGTAGTGGTGGACTTGCTGAACCTCTCTTTATATCTTGTTTACGTGAAATGCTCTGAAGGTTGAGATTATGGGGGAGGCTCCTTTGTTCAAGGACACCCATGCCTGCATGTACACCTTCTGTAAAAAAAAAAAACCCCAATGTGATTTTAGCATTTCCCTGTGGGGAAGAAGTCAAAAAATATGACCCTGAAGGACCGAAAGAGAAGAGAACAAAAAGGTAGCAAATATACTGCTTCTCCTCAACTGCATTTAATTTCCAAATGCTGTGATCTGGTGGCTTTTCTTCTGTGGCCTGATGTTGGGAGTGCAACACTGTGGTTAAACCCCTGTGTTCACTACTGCTGGATGCTTTTCTTGGCAGCAGAAGGAGCCAGCATGGCACTGCCATAGCAGCCAGGTGCTGCGGAGGGGTGGCAGCAAAAGGCTGGGGACCCACGTGTTCATGCTTGCAAGCATGGGAGTTAACTCGAGCTGCATGTGTTGTGTGACATATATTCAATGTATTATGGGCTTCCCTATTTTTAGGAGTTTGTAAAAGTTCCTTTTGGTTCCATCTGTCAAGATCACGTTTGCTGTTAAAAAAAAAAAAAAAAGCAAATCTGATTACCAGAAATAAAACCCCTCTAAAACTGTCTGGTTTTTGGTTGTTCTCACAACCTACTTCCCTTGCTGGGGTAGGTAAAAACACCTTCTGGGCCAGGTTTACAGCCCGGCCGAAAGTATCACAAGGATGTAAATGTAAGCTTTGCATTTTCAGAGAGGCACACAGACTGGAGAGCTTAAGCCTTTAGCGAGACTTTTCTCCTTAGTCCTTCACTCAGACTATGTTAAGGTCTATTTTTGGCCTTTTTTGGGATTTTTTCTTATTCACCTTAGTCATCACTACAAGTCATGCAAAGTGTATTTTTAACCTATTGATGTCCCAGTGTACAACACCTTTCGAATGATTGCCTTTGAAATCAGGAGAGATGGTCTTTCCTGTAAACATTTTAAAGTCTTTTTTAATGTGTAGATTTATTTACTTAGTAAATAGTAATAACTCCCAGCTGCTTCGATCTATTGCAGAAATCCATATTTAACTGCTAGGGAGCTGTTCTGAGGTCTCGTGCCACTGAACAGCAGGATATGTTATTGCATAGTACATTGACACAACCTCTTCTAAAGGCCTGGTATTGTGTCATCATAGGGGATAGTTATAGTACAGGAATGCAGAATAATATTATGAAAAAGTTTTCCTGTTGCTCTGAACTTAACGGGAAAGGCCTTTGGAGGTCTGTCTCCAAATTTACAAAGTGGAGAAATAATTTACTTAATTCTATTTAAAAGAAGATAAGCAAATTCTTATGTACAGGCAGGTGATGCTGAGCTCATGGCAGCACTATTTTATCTTACTGTGTCTTGTAACTTCAAAAGATTCTTGTTTGGGATATTGAGAGCTCTATTTTGTTTGTTTTTCAAATAGTGAGGCCAGGAAGATGCTGAACAAAGCCCTGGTACAGTCGCTTTTAATCCAGAGTGAAGTTCTTTATTTCCCATGTTTAGCTCTCCTACACAACTCAAAAGAAAAAGAAAAATAATCCGTCAGTGTCACCTTATTTGTGCATATTGTTTCTTTCTCTCTTTCTTTTTCCCAAGCCTCAGCCTGCATTCAAAACATTTTTTTAACCTCCAAATAATTGTTGTTCCTTCAAGCCAGGAGTAGAAAGCAGCAACATTTCTTTATAAAAATGTGTCAATGCCTGCAATGGTTTATATTTTTTCAAGGTTTTGTAGGAGTTTGAGCAACCTATAGGCAAAAAGGCAATCGGGTTTATTATTGCTGGGAATCTCCAGGCGGTTGTTTAGAGGCTGCAAAGGCAGGCGGCAGAGCCGGGAAGAGGGGGAGAGAAGGGCCACATTATGTTCCAGATGACTGAGCAAGGATTTATATACCAGCTCGCCTTTTTTTTTTCTTTTTTTTTTTTTTTTTTTTTTTTAACATGGGAGAAGAAAAGTAATAAGAGCGGGGAGGCATTTGAAGCGGTCAGATGGCCGATGACTAATGGGATAGGTGGGCAGGAGCCCTAGGATTGGGTGTCTTAATGAGCACATTTCGCACCGAGTTTGGGCTGCAGTTCCCCTTCACCTTTGCCCTTTATTGACCGAACTGACACTTCATTTTTCACATACTTCCAATTATGGCTGAGCTTAAGTGTCGCCCTGCCTCCTTTCTTTCTTGACTATGGATGGCTTGAGAGTGGCTAAGGCCACAGAAGATATTTTAATTTGAAAAACTACCATAGCAAGGCAGGTTTAGGGTGTAACCTGAAACTGCTGTCACTTGGCAGTTTCTCCGATGAAAACAAAAGTTTTAATGTTTCTTGTTTAGCACTTCACCACCAGTCCCCCCCCTCCTTCTCTGTGATGATGTGGGGAATTGCTTTGGGGGTGATTGGTTTGGCAAGGGGTGTTTTCCTCAGGGTAAATCCTTTCTGGCAGTACAGGTGTCATGGGTGGGAGTCACCCAAGTAAGGAAACCCAAATGAAAAGCAGTGGCATGCTTGAACGATGGCTCCTCTTTTCTTCTCAATGCAGCGTCTTCTCAAAGGGCTTCTTGTGATGTAATGCCCTGCAATGTCCTTTGCTGGACATTCTTCTTAGGGAAAAGCAAAGCATAATTGTGCTTGCACTTCTCAAGCCTTAGACCAGTGTGGATTTGTTGTTTTGGTAATATTTATCTGAATGCAGATTTGAGTGTGGCCTGGCTGTGAAGCTTTGAGAAGTGGCTGAAAATGATGCTGGGAGAGGCTGGTAGGAGGAAGAGATGGACAAATCTGTAGCCACCCCTTTGCTGTACAAGGAGAACCATGATATATCTCCCACTGCTCAAGCTTGTGTGCATTTCCACGTTGGCTTTTACATGCAGAATCCTTCCAGGGCGGAAATGTCTGTTTGCTTTCGCAGGGCTTAGAGGGTTTTGGAGCATGCGGTTTTCCTACCAAATGTGGATTCTGTCGGAAATAGTTGGAATAAGTTGTGCTCGCATGGGGTGGGTGGGTTTAAGAACAAAATAGCTGCTGTTAGACCTTCACTTCCCGGCAGCACCACTGGATTTTGCAGCGTGGTTTTCGCTACCGGCTCTGTCACGTGAAATTTGGGTGAGTAATGAGTGGGCACGTCACCTGTGTGCCAGTGGTGATTGCTTTACATTTAAATACATGGAGACTATATTGACAATTATTTACATCTAAACAGAGGCCCCCTAAACCACAGAAGTATTATCTCAAAAAAAAAAAAAATTATGAAGTATTACCTACTTTATTATGTAGCCCTCTGGCATAGTAATGGCATGGCATATTTTTTCTATAATATGGTAATAAAAGAATATGTAAAAGGCAGACAAAGGTTCTGTCTTTTCACTAAGGTGACCCCTGTTACCAAGTAACTGCTTTACTTATGAGCTTATTAAAAACTCAAAAAAAAATGAGCTTTTCATACTTCACAGGCATTGATGTGAAAATGAGCTGTCCTACGAGTAGTTTTCTTGATCATTTTTAGAACAATTGATTAGCCAAAGAGCCACTGTCATTAGTTGACATTGACTGATGGCAATTTGTCACAAGCTCCGAAGGTCAGCCAGGCAGTGGAAGCTTCGGCTTGTCTTTGATTGACCTTTTCTGATGCCATTATCATGCGATCGGTTAGACTGGATGTGACCCTCGATTAGAAAAGACAGGGCATTAGTCAACAGGGGCTGCTCCCTGTGTTTTTTCTGGCGCTTTATGTATTGTGAATCCCGAATTAAGCGTAATAGGCTTGTTTGGAAACGGAGCAGTATCAGTTTTCTTGCCGAGGCTCCGCCATCCCCTTTTCTTTTCCTGCTTTTCCATCAAGCAGGCAGCGCTCCGTTTGCTTTAAATCAGCGTGAGCACCTGTTCCCTCTTCCTTTGACGTGAGATATGAGATTTAAGCCAGACCCATATTTATCTGAAACTCTTCGTGTAGGTGCATATTCTTCAGCAGCACCAGCATTAATTATTTTTATCTCCCCAGAATCATGTTTTATTTTTTAACAGTGATTGAGTGGTTGAGGATTATGCTCGTAACATGATGTCAATTTATCATTCTGCTCTAAAGCCGGGGGGCGTGAAACTGGTTTTTTCCTCCTTCTAGTTTAGGTTTTCGGGGATTTTTTTGTTTGTTTTTTTGGGGGTTTTTTGGGGAGTTCTTTTGTTTGTTTGTTTCTTTGTTTTATTTTGATTTGTTTTGTTTGGGTTTTTTGGTTTTTGGTTGGTTGGTCGGTTGATTTTTTTTTTTGGTCTCATCAGCCTGATTCAGCTGTTAAACTCAGATTTTGGCAGTGTTAAGTCTGCGTGCCTCAGCTAAGCAGAGTTGTGCTTCCAGAATGGTGCATGGAAGCAAGTTCTTGCTTGGAAGAGGGCGTCTGTCATGATTTGAGCATTAATCTATTCCCAGTGTCAGGATTTATTTCAATCATTCGCATTAGCTTAAATGTCTGTTATTAACAGGTGTTTTTCTTTTCGCTCTGGCAAAGCTAACTTAAATACTTCTAAATGTTGCTTGTTTTCCCTAAATTGTGGGTAATGAACTCTTTTCCTTGTAAAAAACCTTCCTTCATTCCATTTGCCTTTCAGGGGAAACCTGAATTTCTCTAAGCACCAACTTGTTTTTCAGGTCAGCCCCCAGAGATAATAAGCAGCTCAAAACCAGCACAACCATTTCATTTAATACGACTTTCAGTCTTTGCTCAGGAAAAGCTTCCAGCTGGGAGGGGAGCAGAGAGACGACCATGTCAGGAGGCAGTTCCTTCAGGCTGAGCCTATTGCCATCATTGGCAGAGCAGAAGGAGGGAAAAAGACTTTGGAAACTGTTTACCTTTAAAGTGGCTATGGAAATACAAATATTCCTGACTTCTCGGCCCATCTGTAATCAAGCAGCAAAATCCATGTGCTGAAGTCCATTTCTTTTTTTCTATTTTCTTGGCAAGTTTTTCTAAACAAAGAAAAGTCTACCCATTAGACATCTGTATGGCTGTGCACAAGCCTATGTATACATAGATGTGTATATAAGAACATGGCCCTGACCCTGAACTGAGCATCCATTGGCTTTTGCAGCCCCCAAAGTGTGTCTGCACAGAACCAGGTGTCTTAGTGAGGCCAGGATCTTGAATATACCGAAGAGGGATCAGTCGGGGAAAATCATCACATTGCTAAATCACATCTTGAGCTGTTAGCGAAAAACTGGTGTAGGACTGAAAGGCATCTTGCTTTCCTCCTTGGATGGGGCAGAGGGAGATTTGGTTTTGTAAGAAGTTGTAGAAATAGGTTTGAAGATTTTAGTGTCCAAGGTTCCCCTTTCATCAGTACCGGAGTTGGGTGTTTTCAAGATGGCTGACATGATTTTTTTCTTTTGATTGCTTTTTTCAGATATGGTGGGTTTTTCCTATGCATCCTGGGTGTTTTCACTTAAGTTGTGGTGGCTCATTGGAGCTAATGAGCTTCCCATATGGCCCATATTAAAGGCCACCTTAGTATTCCTATCTTAAGGGTTCTATCCTATTTGCCTCTCCAGGTCTTCAGCTGAGTCTTTTGCTATCCAATGTAGGCAGAGTGAGATTTTAAGGTGTGTGTCATTGACCTCTTTAAATCGGAGGTTAAAGAAACAAAAGTTGTGGTCTTGAGATGTTTGTTTTGAGAGACATTTTATCACAAGGAGCATAAACTCATAAACACACCATGTTTCTGGATGAGTTATGCAACAGGGTGTGCCATCAGGGTGCTTGGCACAAACCATTTTCCTATCTCTCACATGAAAGACTGGGAGGGGAAAGATGACTAAGGTTGGAGGAGAAGTCTTTAAAATTAGTTGTGTATGGAGAAAGTGGTGCTTGTCCCACAGTGCAGGAACTAAGGGGTGTTCATGGCACAGGAGCTGTTCCAGAGTGTTAGTAGGTTTAAAACAAACAAAAATGTTTTATGTGTTGTGTTAAATTCATTGCTACAGAACAGCATTCTGAGGAGGTCAGCAGGGGACAAAAAGAGATTAGACCAATTCATGGAAAAATAGGTTCTTTTGTAGCTATTAAAAACCCTGGTCCAGATGCAACCGCTGGCTCAGGAAGTTGCCCAAGTGATGATTGTCAGAGTCATGGCACAGCTGCCTCTGTGTGCCCCCACTTTCTGTAGTGTTTTCCTAAACACCCGTTATTGTTCATGAGACACATTGCCACAAGATCCAGTTACTTGGACAGATGTCCTCTAGTTTTTATGTTAAAATAATTTCTTATGATTCAATTCAGGAAATTAGATGCTGGATATTTTTATCCTTTTTTTTTTTCTTTAAGGCTCTTGCTAATGCTGGCATGCTTTTGTTGGGAAGAAAGTAGACATAGCTTGTATTTTCTTCCCCTTACTACCCCGATGGTGGGAATGGTTTGATGCTATTCATTCAAATTTGACAGGTGATTGCTTCTGTAAATGAATGCACTCAAATCATAATTGTTGCAACAGAATTGTTTGATTACCTGGCGGTAGCCTCTTTCTCTCTGATAGCTTTTGGATCACCTGTTTGCTGAGAGCATTTGACAGTCCTCATGTTTATTACCCAATTGAATGTCAGTAGCAATTGCAGCTAAAGATAAACGAAAATGCAAGTACTTGTTGACCTTGACTTTTTTCCACAAGATATTGGACTTGATGGCTCTATTGCTGTTGAACTGATAAGAGTTATAAACAGTAGTTGAAGGAAAATGTTTTATTCCCAGAGGAAAATACCACACTGCTGTGGGAAATGGCATCTGACTAGCACTCTTTGCCAAATTTGCTTGGTTCACCTTCATTTAGACTGTGGGAAAATAAAATACAAATTTCCCCTTTTATGACTTTAATATCTCTGCAAACATGAATTCCTGTGCTCTTTGTAAAGTTTTGTTGGCAGACTGTGCCAATAACAGACAGCGAGCACGAGACCTCGCTGTGTTTTATGATGTGCTATAATGAGGATTCTCAATTCTTCCTTATTTTTGCGCTGATTTGATAATTACAGGGAGGGAGCAGAGCTTTCTTCTCCTATTCCAGGGGAAGCTTAATATGTCTATAATGGGCAAAGACTGGGAAATGTGTGGCTGGGTGTGGGTATTGTTGGAGTGGGGCTGTGCTGGTGGGAGGACAGCCTGGGGATGAAGGCAAAGTTATCGCAGGGATGGAGAGATGATACTTTCATAGGTCAAGTTTGCACCCACTTCTTTAGGCAAGGTCCCACATGGGGTGCTTTGCAAGTTTTTGGTAGGAGGGGGCTGATTTGGTGGCGCCCCTCCCAGCTGTTTTTGGGGAATGGGAGGGATGGATGAGCTCCAGTCCCAACAAATTTTCCTGCTATAACACCCCTCCCCCCCCCCATATATATATAGTTTTTTCTAGTCCTACTCTAATATGAAACCTGAAAGGAAGACTTCAATGGAAAGAGGAGCAGGCAATAGGCTTTGAGATCATTCAGGATGAAAGTCACTGTATAAACATTATACATAAAAAGCACAAAAGACAGTGGAATTATATTCTTTAAAACATAAGTCCTTCTTGTCTCGACAGCTGCTCTGATAAACTCCGTACAGTATTGTAGGAGCTTGTTAAAGCACTGAAATGCAGGATTAAGCAGTGCTGTAACAGTTAGTCAGACTAGTAATCTTATTGCATTGTAATTTTTTTTAGGTAAGATTAAGCTGGCATTACATTATGTGTTTGTGGGCGAGGGGCCATTCTTCAAGGGATTAATTAATAGGATCAGCACTGTAAGATGCTGACATAATTTTTTCTAAGTACATTTATGCACATGGGCTTTTATTATTACTGTTCTGGTTTTGGTTTTTTTTTCTTCCAATTTTAAATTCATGAATGAGATGGGGACTTTCTCTGGGCAATCAGAGCAGCCTCTGCAGCTTGCAGCAGTGGTGATGTCAGAGCCACCTGTCATCCTATAATTCATTAGGGACCACTTCTCACTGGCCTGGTGACCCACTAGTTGGTGACATGAGAAATACCAGAGGGAGATGCCTGATGTCCCTTCTACCCAAGCTGGGGTGGGATCGTAGGGCTATGACTAAGCAAATGCCTGACACTGCTCTGGCAGATCTTTGAATGAGGGTGCTGTTGGTAAAATCTGCCACCTTTCTGCTTTGGCTCTTTAGTTCTGATACCTCCTCCATGTAGCCTTTGGTTTGACGTCCTTGAACTTTTGCTACTCAGGCGTGGAAGATAGCAAAAGACTTGGGAGTGCATGGCTGGGCCTGTGATGAGCAGTGGGAGCAGTGTCACATCAGTATAGGCACTGCCACCCTGCCTCCCTCTGTGTCTTGGGAACTCCCTCATCGCTAGGCAGTACCTCTGGCATCTAAGAGCCATGGATTATCTTTATATATTTATATACATATATATATGTAACTTATTTATATATTGTAAATATTACTCTGAGTATTTGTTTATGTTTTTTTTTTTTTTTCTCTTGAGTGTTTAAAATCTCACACAGATTTTGCAGTCAGGCTTTTGCAGTTGCTCTTTGATGAAGTGTAACGTGAAAGTGTGGGAAAGAAGAAACAGCACATAAATAAATAAAAGTACAGTGGGGACAGCCTTTTCAACTACTTGTCCCTTAGTCCTTGGTTTTCCTGGGGCTGAATCTGTGCCGTGGGTGAGAGATGGCCCTTGCAACCCCATTACTGTGTATTATGCACAGGTTGTAAGTACATCTTTTGCAGAAGGACAGGAGAAGACCTACTAGGAGACACTACTTATGCCCTTGGAAAAGACCTGATGGTGGCAGACATACCCTAACTTATTCTTAAATCTTCCCCAGTGCTCTGAATAGCAGTGTCACATGGATGCATGCTAAATATATTCTGGAGTCTGTAGTGTCCCGATGGACCTCAAAGAAGGCATATCTTAGCTTTCTCTGGTCAGCAAGTGAAGGTCATGGAAGCAGGGCTTGTAGAATGGAGAGTCTTTTGTTGGTCTCGTTGCTGTGCCAAGAGAATCTCCTCCCTTTCTCCCTCCCTGGCACAGCACTGAGGGAGAAACCCCACAGTGGAGTTCCTGCTTGGGGCCCTGGATTATAGCACATGTGCTGCATTGACTGCCTTCCTAAAGCGGGGGAAAGAGGGAATGAGGTCGGCATTAACGGCTCGACGTAGAGTGTCATTTAAAATGGGGTTAAGGTTTCAGGGCACTGTAATGTCAGTGTAGCAGCCTCTTGCTAAAGAGCAGGGGATAAGATGCAAGCAAATTGCAGCAAGGAGGAAAGAGACAAGTGGAGTTGAAATGTTGTGTCCGTACAGTCCTTCCCCTCCCTTCCCCACGTAGTAAAACGTATGTTTATCCTCTCTTGTCTCCTCATCCTGCCTGTGGCAATGAGAATGCCCCAGGAGAGGCTTTTGTGCAGGATCCTGCCCGTTTTCTTTTTTTGGTATCTGTCTACCCTAAGTCCACGCAAATTCTGTGTAAAAGCAAGAATAGTGGAGATGTTAATTTAGTATAACTATTGGACAGACTTGGTATGGTTTTGTGTTGTAGTTCTGTGATGGGCTGTGGGAAAGCAGAGGGATGTTCTATTGGTGAGCAGGCTGAGCCACAAAGTCTTCGAATGTCAGTCTATAAATATTTATTGTTTGTGCGTGTGTTTGTTCATATATGTGCTTGGATGTGACTACTTCCCACTACTACACATTTTTATTCTGTCAACCTGGCAAGAAACGTGGTAAAATAACCACTCTTATGAAGCACATGGCATTTCTAGAACCTTTTAGAACCTTTCAAATTTCCTTTACAAGGACCATTGTGCAAAGTTCCTTGGTGTTACAGCTGCAAGAAACAAATTAGGAAGCAGTGCTAACATTAGTGTCTAACCACATATTTAATCCAGCTGAAAAACTCCTGAGGTGGCCATAATTTACCAGGTTGAAGAGCAGAGAGGGCTGGCATAGCCACCTCACCAAGAAATGTAAAGTGATGACTTGGTTTAATTTAATCCAAAGGATGTTGGTGACTTGGTTGAATTTAATCCTAATAAAGTAACCAGCTAACAGTCTGCAGGAGGAGCATGTTAGTCCTGACATGGGTATATCAGCTCTTCACCACCATTAATTATGTTGCATCACTGAAAAGCAGAACATGCATTTTATGCAATTTTACAGCATGGCTTTCCATACATAATGTGTTAATATAAATTAGAATTTCTTCATACAGATGAATCAAAATTCTATGTGTTACCAATATACAAATTTTATTTACAGTTGCAGTTGGTGTATGTGAAATGACAATATTCAACTTAAAAGTGCCTCTCAAGTTGATAAATGCCAACTTGATACTAAACACATTAATACTCAGTTAAAATTAGCAATCAATTTACTTGGATATTGGAGGTTAGCCAGGGATGGATCTGAAGTTGTATTAGGTATATCGTACTGGTCTGAATACATCATATGCTGTTGCAAAAGCATTGTGCTAATTTTAGCTTACAAAGAGGATGAAGATAAACTGCCTGCTGCTAGTTTGCCATATGCTATCCTGGTGATAATATTCAAGTTGAAAATATTCTGCAGAGAGTCTTATTGTTTCAGTAAAAGAAAAGTGGAACAGAGTTAAGCAAATTTCTGCTCCATAAATGTATACAAAATAATGAAATAAAACAAATCTCAAATGCTGGTAGATGAGATCTGTGAGATTTGTTTTGGGTTTATTGGCTTTCATGGGAGTCAACAATTTGTTTTAGTATATATTTGATCAAATTGTATCCATTTCTTGCATGTAAATCTTAAAATCAATCTAAATAAAAATCGAACTTTGTTCTGGTAGGCAAAAATATAGTCTGAGTTACTCCTAACTGGTTAAGCCTCCCATCTTTCAAGTTTGGTACAGGAATAAAGCCGCTGATGAGCTGATTTTTCATGAGCTTTTCCCTTTGCTTTGTTTATTTAAAAACACAAAATGTGTTCTGGTTTCCATATGGGTAGGATTTTGCTTCTGTAAGTTCACTGAGGAGCATTTGCCTTCTCCATCTGCACCCGTGGCCAGGAGAGGGCTGTGTGGGGAGGGGTGCCTGGACCCCCAGGGTTGCAGGGGCTGGGGGAAGCTTTGCATTAGCAAGTGGTGAAAAGCTTGACCTTAGAGTGACCTGGGTCAAGCAAACACCCTGCCGAAGTGTCCCATTTGGACATGGATACCTGTGGGGTGAGGGAAGAGATAAAGGAAGGGGGAGTAAGATAAAATAATCCCATTGACCTGGGAACTTCTCAGATATTACAAGCGAGGGAACATCAGGAATAATAAAAGAGTGGCAATATTTGCCTGCCCCTCGTATCTGTGTAATATCATTTCCAAAGGGCTGGAGTAGATTATAGCAAATGTGCTTTCAAGTATCAGTTCAATCTCTTGAAGTGATGGGGAGGACTGGATACTCTGATCTGGCGGATGCTGGAGAGTGTAATACAATCCTCGTCACTGCAGAGAGAATTGTATAAGTGGACAGAGATCCGGTGATTACATCTTTTGCTAAAGTGTTAAGTAAAAGATCTGGCTATAAGAGATGGTGAGTCTACTATTGTCTGGTCTTCTGACTTGTTTTTATAGGGGTTTTCACAGGAACGAATACCAATTACCAAAATAAAAGCAAGTGGTGTGGCCAGTCTGTATCATGGTAGGACACATGCTCTTGAGTCAGTGTGGTCAGGAAGCTTGGCAGGTCTGTCCCCCACCATTGCCATTGCATCTTTATCTCTCTGCTTCATTGTTTGCCACTGAGTGCTTGAAATTCCAGTTTCCAAGTAAAAACTTCCTGTTTCTTGCATTTGCATTCAGTTTGGTAGGACATAAATTTAGTTATCTATCAAGAAGGGCATTTTTTTTTCCTTTCTCAAGTAAGGCAAAATAGGAAGAAGAAATTAATTATGATTTGGTGATAAGAGGTAGAATTTTGCATTTTCCCAGATTCTCTGTGGCAGGAAGCATGAGGTTGTATTCTTGTGATAAGGTGATGGATGGGAGCTAAATTCAGCTTTTCCATCCTGGGTAATTTTAGAAGGAGCCCTGAAGTCCAGTTCTTGCTTAGAAACAGAGATGGGTATATTCAGTCTTCATTAGCCATAGTTTCCTTGCTACAGAATTGCTGCTTGTAAGTTTTTACTGTTCTGTGCAGTTTTCAAAGCTAATAGTGCACATATTCTTGTAGTCATCTCAGTCCTGAATTTCCCTCTGGAGAGTTTCTTTCTCTCCGTTGCCTGTGAAAGGACTCAGGGAGGACTAATCACCTTGCTCAGACACTTAGCTTGGCAGTCTGACTTAAATGCTTAGAGTGAGGAGGGATGATGGCATTCCTTTATGAAGGAAATGCCTGCTCTGTGTGGAGAAGCAGAATTAAGTGTCTTGTACTGTTGAAGATTAGAGGAGTGGGCTCAGACATTGTATGTGTCCTCTGCAGCTCCTGAGCACAGTGGCCTGAGCATCTCATGACACTTGTTACATTTGCAGACCTGCATTGGTAACTGAAGTGTTCAAAATAGTTAGCAGTCATTAAAAAAATACATTTATACACATTTAAAAAAAATTTTTAATATTATTTGTGGGGGTTAGTGTCTGTATTCCCATGTCTAGCTGTCAAGAAGCCAGGATTCCAGCGTTCCGTAACATCAAGAGGTTGCTGGCTTTATTAGTGCATAGGTGGTTTTGATTGAAGGTTCTCATGTGACTGTGGGAGCTGAGGACTTAAATATAAAGCATGATGAATGGGGCTTCTGAAACTGTGTAGCAGTGCTTTGCTCAACCTCCAACTAAATGTCATTGACATCTTGCATGAAACGAGAGGCTCCAGGAGGGAAGCCTTGAAGCAAAACCTGTTGCTGAGCTGAGGTGGTCGGAATGGCCATATTTAGCTTTGTTGTGTTGTTTGGGCACAGGGTCCTTTGGCAGCTGGCACTGCATCTGTCAGAGCTTCTCTCTGCTTTTAAATATAAAATCAGAGTTTAACCTACTTCTACTCCAAACTTGTCGCTGTTCTCACTGCGGCCAAGTATAGAAACGACACGAAGACCAGGCCCAGGGTCAAGTGGAAGCAGCAGTTTAATGAATTCTCTGAAGACTTTTATACGTTAGTTCTCAAAGCGTATTAAGTGGCATAAGGTAATTGGCTTTGCCATCCACCCCCTAAGGGGATTGGTCAAGTTCTAAGACACCCATCTCTGAATGTTTTTCTGGTCAAAGCCACAACAATACTGCAAAACAACCCACAGGTGCAAGAAGTTTACAATACTGTAACCTTGGTCAAAGTAATCAACATGGGAAAGACAGAACTCTCACAAAAATGCTGCAGAGAGCTGAAGAAGTTCTCTGCTGGAGCTTTTCAGCATCCATACAAACTAACAAGATGTAAACTAGTACATTTAAGTGTACTAACATGCGTTCAAAGTGGCTCATTTTTCTACTTCATTTTTGTAGTCATATTTGTAGCAATCCTGACTAGCACATGAGGTGGAGAGGTAAGGGGCTAATAATTTTTGTGTAGAATATTGAACTCTTATTTCCATTTTGAAGTCCACTTTGGATGCTGTCCTGGAAAATCTCTCTGAATTGTGCAGTGTCCCCACTATGCCCCAGAAACGTGAAATTTGGGGCTTGCTTCCTTGGGAGGCTGCGACTACAAAGCCTAAGGATGGTGCTGGAGGTTTGCAGGCGTGGAGGGAGGATGGGTTACTGGCAGCAACAGTGTGGGCTTTCATTCAGCACCTTGTCAGCATGCCTTATCTGGGATCTTGGGGGATGGCTCTCCAGGGTAAACCTGAGGAAGGGAGCTAAGCGAGGCGTTTCCAGGATTGTCCTGGCAGAGGCTTTTTTGTGAGCTGTTCTGCTTGCTCTGCAGGAGTCATAGCCAGCACAGATACTTGCAGTGCCTTTGAAAGTTGAGCTTTCCAGCATGTTTGTTGACTGCTCTGAGATTTTGACCTCCTTCTTTACAACTCATGTAATCTTTGGATGTGTACGGCACCTGCCATCTTGAGCCTCTCCTTTCATGCTTTTCAGTGAGGTTCATGTGCAACTTTGAATATGCATGAAGACTGCTGGGCTGGTAAGGGGTGAGCATAAGAGATAGCTTCCCTGTGATCTTACAGGCAATTGCCCTCTCCAGGTCAATATGTCCTTGTTCAGGTCACTGCTGAGATCATATTCATTGCAAATATGGTCCTTATGTCAAAGTATTTTCCACAGAAACTGTTAAGTATAGGTGAGAATGCTTTTCAGCTGAACTTTGAATTTCAACCCATGATTATAGATGAAAATCTGTCTCCTCATCTGCCTCAGCCATGAATTGCAGGTGCAGCTGGTCAGGCATTTAAAATTACAAAATTCAGAGTTGCTTTGCATAGAAACCAGCATCATGATTAGCAATGGTTCAGAGGCTGACATTGTTGGCAACTGCTCAGATGATTCGCCGGTATTTGTGAAAGCCTTTTCCAGTCTGAAGAGAATCACCTGTTTTGGCATCAGTGAGTATCGTTCCAGAATTGCGATGGAAAAGAGTGCAGATCCATAACTAGAGACTTGCTTTTCTGCCTGACAAGCCTTGGTGACCCAGTCTTAAGGCTGAGACACTTGCCTGCATGTCCTAAGACATCAGCTGTACAGCAAAAGCTGTGTATGGAGGAAGAAAGCAGCTAATACACAGTTGGAAAATTGTGTTTGCTCGACGTGCAATGAGTTTATTAGAAAAGACTCATTCAGAGTGGAAGTGGGAAATAGTATTTACTAGGATTTATTTGACTGCTCCAGGATAATTTGAATACAGGTTTTCAAGTATTTTCTTTCGTTTTTACACACATCTAAACACATCTCTAACATATATATATTACAAAGCTGTCCTGACCTTCATCAAAATAGTCTGCTAATGTTTAGCCTGCTTTTATCAAATTGCAGTATGAAAGAACCACTCTGATTCATATTTTTAAGGGATGTTATTCTGACCTCAAAAACTGATACTTCCTTAGCCTGCGCCAGAAAGCCCTTTCTGTGGTTGTAGTCCCCATTTTTTCAGCAATTAAGACTCAGGTGGCATCAGAATAACAACTGATTTTAATAACCACTTTAGCCACCTCCGTTATGGGGAGGAAGCATGCAGAGCTTCTGCAGAGCCTCAGAGCTCTGTGGTATGACCTCAAGTGACCAGACGCAAAAACCAGTGTGACTCTTGAATGGAAAAGTCTGCATCATCCAAACTGTGTTGACTCTTGTCCAAGAACACACTGTTTACCTGTTCCTTCCAAATTGGACAATTTTCTGCAAGGCTGGGATGTGGGTGTTGGGAGATTTTTTGCTTATCTCAGTGCAGCTTGCCTGGTTTTCACAGAGATGCTCTTCACTAGCTTGTAGATGTATGTTGAGGATTGTGTTTTCTGTTTTGGTGATTGAAGCTGAACATTCCCACTGTTGACCTAAATTTACCACCTCTTTCGTGTCTGAAAGTATTTGTATATTCATCTGCAAATGTGCAGGCTGACCACTCCAATTAAAAGCAACAAATCTTACCAGTTAACTCCAAAATGCATCTTGCTGAAGGCAATGTCCGAAAACACATTTCCATGAGCATGAAGCAGCCAAGCTTCTGTCTGGCCCTTGAGATGTGTACCCAGACCTTAATGAAGGGTGGGGTTTTCCTTATTCCAATAAATAGATTTTGTCTGGAAAGATGAGAGGCAGAAAGAGAGAATGTATTTTTGCAGTCCTAAATAAAAGGCTATTTATGCCTAATACATTGGCAGAATTATTCCAGAGTAATTCATCCACAAGAAAATATGATCCTTGTGTCACTGCCAAGGTCAGAGAGACCTATGGTGATCTGCAGAGTAAGTTCAGGTCACCCAAGTTAAATCTGCCCAGGGGCTGACTTAGCTCACGCACCACATTTTTTCCGAGATTAATAAAAGCAAACATCTTCTATAGATGAAGGCAAGGCTAAAACTGTGGTCAACTCTCTCCCTGGAGCCAAGGTCTCCTGCTTTTCCGTTCTCCTTTCCAGGTTGCTCCTTTCATTTCCTTTCCATTCTTCTCTTTTCCTGGCATTTACAGGATGCTTAGAAAAGTCTGTCTTTTCCCTTATGAGGCAACCAATGCCTATAAAACCTTCCTTGATATCTGCATGAACAGGAAGGACATGGGGACATTGCTGGTGTTTGACCCGGTGCAGCGTTGGCTTCTGCATGTGTGTGGTGTGTCCTTGCACATCACACATCCTGAAAGTTGAGGTGAAAAAGATGGGGTACACAGCAGAAATATATTCCTTGTTAGCCTCAGCTGACAGTACCATCTGAACAGGGTATTTGGCAGTTTTGAAGGTGAAGCTGGTGATTTTGTAGGCACTGCAAGGCTGCCTCAGGAGGAGACAGATGGGGTGGTGAGCTGGGCAGGTGAGAGTCCTCTTCCATCACTGGTGGGTGGAAGGGGTGAGACAAGGTCCTCAGCCCTTTCAACAAGGATGCAGTTGTTTCATCAGAAAAGCGAGATTATTCTTTCTGGTGGTCTACACCTGCCATGGGGAAGCTGATGCCTGTGGTTTCAGCCTGCTAGAACCTGAGGTTTTCTTTAGCTTCCTTGGTTGCTCGTTTATGTCATTTAAAGTACATCAAATTACTGAAAGAAGTCAGGTTTTGCTTTCTACACATTTCTACTGCTGTTGCTCTTAGTGATAATGACAAATGCTGTGAGTCAAAAAAGAAACCAGGAATAATTTTGGCTTGCTTTTTGAAGGATGTATACATTTTGTTTATTTTTTTTCTTAAGACATGGATGGCTTTTTGCTATGACCCAGCTTTGCTTTGAGATTTCTGTGGGATTTTGGTTAAACACTTATAGAGTCAAAGCAAGATGAGCTGGAAATGGCTGAGTTAACTCCTTCCTATCCTTCATCCCTCTCACAGCTGGAACTTTGATGCCATGAGATGTAGTGACATAAATAATAATCAGATTCTGGAGTGCACCAGAAGTTTGTCCCTTTCCTCCTATCAGTTTGCCTATTCGAGGTAATTCTAGGCAGGTAGCAGCTAGGAATATGTAGTGATGGAATATGAAAGAGGTAAAAATAAAGTGAACATGCACCTGTAGGTGATATTCAGGGGAAGTTTTTAAGTGTCCAGTATTGATTTGACTTTTCTTTCACCTTCACTGTGTGTTTTGGACTCTGGCATCTGTTTGTTCCTGGATGATTTGCATTTGGATTTGTTTTTTGTTTGTTTTAATTTGGGAAAAACCCACACCTTAAACTGTAACTGCATTGTAAATCATACATCAAAACACCAGAAGCTGTGATAGAAAGTCATAGGAAGCCAAAAACATAGCAGTAGCATGAATACATTAAGTTGGAGCCTAAGGGGATGTGCTGACTTAGTAGGACTGCAGTGCCTGACAGGACCGTCACTGCCTGCATGGCCCTAGGCGGGGACCATCAGGGCACCTCAGGACGTGAGCCTGGTGACCAGTGGCCAACCACAAGGAGCAGGGTCAAGACCACTTCCCCATCACTGTTATTTCTCTGAAGGGCTCTCCGAACTCTTTGAATTTTCAGGCTCTGCTGTTGGGGCTGGGTTCACACCAGCCACCTGGATACGCAGAGGTTGTATCCTGACCTGCCCCTCAGTGCCACCCCACCTCGCCATACCTAAGGAATATTTGGGGAGAAAGTGTTTGCAGCAGAAGAATTAATGGCCTGATCACCACAATGGTCATTGCTTGATCCCTCTCTTCCTGTAGAGCCACAGAATCTGGGCAGAGCAGAGAGCAGCAGGAGCTATGTGAGTGGCAGCAGTGTGCATGTTTGCTAGCCATCAGACCCAATGTAACCATGCCTTCACTCTAAAGCCTGACTTGAGGATTGTTTTTCCCTATTGTGCCTTTCTGAAGTGCCACCTCATCAGAGCAGATTTGCCTTTTGTGCTGGGAGAGGAACAGTTGAGTGGAATAAAATTTTATGTGAGCTTGGCTCTGTGAAATTTACTCCTTTTGGCTCCTCACCCCCTTCCTGAGGAGCAGCCCCCCACTCTTGTCACGGATACTCCAGAGCAACCACCTTTTGCTGGAGGAACAAGGGCAGTGGAGTTAGGATGCTGGATAGCAGGGAGCAGTGGGGAAAACATTAATTCTGTGTATGCCCTTCCCTTGAAAGGTCTGACAGAGGGATGCATATTTTATAATTCAGGTGTTTTTCCTGAGTTGATTACATGCATGATAACATAAGGTTTTGTCTTTGGGGGGCAAAGCAGGCTGCTTCTGAGCATCGCAGACAGTGCTAGGACAGGATGAGGGGAGGAAATTCATGGTGCTGTCCAAATGCCATCCATTCAGTTTATGATTGCAAATGTTTCTTATACTTCCTTAGAAAACAGGAGTATAATTATTTTGGATCCAACTCTTGCCTCATTCATATGAAGACCAGGCACTGCAAGATTAGCAAGTCCCTGATGTTTTGACCCTCTCTGCCCAGTAGTTTAGGCCAGCAGGTAGGTGGACCTCAAAGACAAGCTTGTGGAAGTGGTTCTTCTGGATGGACATGGCCAACCCTCTTCTCAGCCCTCCTTTCTGTAGCTGTGAGATATAGGATCATGCAGTGGGAATTACCAGGTTGCTTCACAAAGGTTTTTGGATTAATACTCAGTAGCAAATCAAAATTATCTTCCTCTTGCTTTAAGTAAGAGGAAATAATGAATTTGTGTCATGAGTTTAAAGCCAGATGTTTTTTCACAAGCTGCCCAGTCAGGAGGGTTCAGTGGCTGTGATTTGCTGGAGTAAATGGATCTTTATATGGTTGTATGACATGATGGTTGGTTTTTAACAATGGCAGTGGAGATGTTACTGTCAAAAGAGAAAAGGTAGATGAGATGGGGGCATTTTATTCTTATCGCTTTTAGATGTACATTTTGCAGTTGCAAAGTGATGATATATGTCACTGTGGGGGGGGAATAGAGTATGTGATGCAGCTATGGCATGCAAAGTGAAGTTCAGTGTTAGTTTTCTTTCATTTGTGTCTCGATTTTTATTGTCAGATGATGTAACTAATGGACTAGGGACAGGGAAAATTTTTTGGCTTTGATGCTACTTTAAAGTGAATGGCAGTAGAAGAAAATACGTTGCGTATCCGCAAGACCTTTTTTACTTGACGCAAACCACACAGCAACTTCCCAGTGGGAAATATCTTGTGTGGGTTTGGTAGGTCATGAATCCTGACTTGCCTGATCTGCAGCTAGACTAACTCTCTCCTGTTCATAAGGATAACTCTTGTGGCATAGGAGATGCAGCTCTGCAAAAGAGGATTTGGGGAGAACAGTGTCTGAACTATAGTTCCTGCAGTGCAAACTGCAGCTTGGGCCAGCACTGCCTGGTCTTGAATTGGCCCGAAGTAAAATGCTTTCATTTGGTTCAACAATCCCAAGTATTTTCGTTTTTCTTGCCCAACTTTTTTTTTTTTTTTTAAACTATTTTCAATAGAATAACCTCATTTTGAATTATTTGGACAGTGTCAAGGTTCTGGCACATATTTTCTGTTGTAAAACTGAAAATCGACAGCATCTTCTCCTCTGGAGCAGGCGTGTAGGCAGGGCCCAAGGCAATTTAGCCATGTTTAGGGAAGGAAGCCTACTTAAATGCTCCACATAATAAGCTGTTTCTACAGATGTGTCCCTTAGTTTATACGTAATATGCTTCTGATCTTTGCTTTGAGCCTCTTAGAGCTGCTTGTGCTCAGTCCAAGAGTCAAGTGTCTTAGGAGCTGGATAAACACAAAGATAGAGCCAGTTGTTAAGGAGCTATAGAGATTTACAGAAGTTGACCTCATGGCCATTTGGGGCATTGGTTGAGCATGTTTCCCCTATGGCGGAGCAGTTCTGTGCTTCTGCTGCTTCTTGTGCTCCTGCTTTACAAGGAAGTCTGATGTAATCCAGTGGTGGATTTGCCTGTGTCTCAGTCATATGTAGTTGACTTTCCATGGAGAATGCAACTGGTGGGACTAGCTCTCCTGATGAGGTTGGAGAGAATAGGTTTCATAAAAAAGACCAGTATTTGAGCAAAAGAGAGGATGACTGAAAAACAGCTTTTCCCAAGAAGTTGTAGAGTCATCATGGTGTCTTTAGGTTAGGGAAAAAAGAAAACCGAACAACTTTTTAAGCTTTTTACCATTCTTAGTTAAAGCAGGATGTTTTTCTGTTTAACCAGATACTTTTCTGTAGGGTATTTGCTTCCAACTGCTCAAAGTAAACTTTTGTTGCTGGCAGCAGAAGGTTGTTTGCTTCCTATACAATGAATTGCTTTCTTTTTAGTATTCCACTCAGCAATACACAGCGCCAGAAATATCACACAACTTACCTATGATAGTGTAGTTTTCTGAACCTCATTAAGAAGTGCTACCTGGTGCAAGAGAAGAGGTTTCCGTCATTTCAGCTATAAAAAGCGGCCAAAGAAATGAAAATAAGTAAAATCTGTGAGTTTTCCCCCACTATTAATCAATGCTGTTTTTACTCTTTGCATAGACAGCTAATTTTCTAGTTACTTGCCTGAAGGGAGTTCAAGTCAAAAAAAGATGGTTAGGTTGCTAGAAAAGGGTGCTTCTCTCTCTGAAGAACAAAAGTATAATGATTCAAGAAAAAACTTGGAAAGTTTGTGAAATGCCAGAGTGTTAATTTATACTTGTCCAGGTTATGCTATCTATGAATATTTGTGTAGGATACTTTTGCAACTGTTGTCCTTTAGTATCTTGTAAATACGGATACTATCTGTGACTGACAACTTGCCACCGTTTATGTCATGGTCTGAATCCTTGCATGAAACATTAAGAGATGTGTGCACACCCAGACACGTGGTATTTGTTCCTTGCTAATGCTCATTTTCAACCTTCTTGTTCCTCATTAACTTTTTATTAAGTATATTTGAGAAGGCTTTCTCCTTAAGGAATATGTAAAAAAAAAGTCCCTCATCACCACCACTTTTCAAATTTGCCAGCAGAGCTACATCATCATTGTAAATTATTTTTGGGGTGTTCTGTAGGCCATTCAGTGTGCTGAGATGATTGCCATTGACCTCAGGAGCGCCAGGAGTGGGTGCTTCCTCACATCTGACTAACCATGGATCCAAAATAGTAGAAAATGCTTTTCCCAATAAAGAAATTGCATGGTTATTTTATGTTTTCTGAAGTACCTTTTTGCTGGTAGTCCCATTCTCAGCTTGTGTGCCTTACTTAGGCTTTGGCAGATTGAGACCCATTAACATTGGGTTAATGTTACATATGCAATAGATGCATGGGTGTTTAAATTTTAAAATAATGTGTTTTGGGGAAATCTTCCAAACTTAATGGCCTTTTAATGTTAAAACTTCTATTTCTCCTCAATGGATAGGTACAGCTTGGTTTAGCAGGTGGGCACATGCCCACAGACTGTGCCAGTGCCTTCCAGCTCTCTCCTGGCATACCTGAGCACTGAGCCCTGTGGTGCTCAGCTTGCCTTCTTAACCGCCTTGCTCTAAGGAGGAATGCTACTTTCTGAGTAGTGAACTTGTCCTTCAGTATTTGTGGACACAAATAATAGCTGCACTGACTCACATCAGAGTCATTTGGGTGTGACTTTTGCTCACCACATTCCTGGGCCAAGTTGGAGCTGGTTGTGTCAGAAACAAATTGAAAAATACATACATATAAAGAAATTTCCACATTCTTTGATTGCCCAAGACCATTCAAAGCTGGTGGTCTGAAATGATGATCCTTGTTATACTTCCTGTGAACAGTAGATTGTAGCAGATTCCCTCTCTCGCTTCACAGAAAAGCTTGTTGCCTCTGTGGATCTGCTTTTTGAGAATTTGTAATTTTGTACCTTATAGGAAAATTTCACACATAAGCCTGGCTTTGTTCCACAAAAAGTCGTCATGGTGGATGTGTGGGTATCCAGAAAACTGGAGTTTTGTTTCTGTAAGGGATAACATAGGTAAAGCTGTGGAAATTACAGTAGTTACTCTAAATTGGCATATGACACAGAAGAAAGGTTAAGGACAACAATTTTGCCACTTAAAATTTGTCTAGTACGTTATGTTGCTTAAAGCTAATGAATCTTCCTTTCAAGCTACCTGGAAAGGTTACTAAATCTTGGAGTAGTTAAAAGAGAAAGGAACCAACAGAGCTGTGGATGGATAGTGAACAATTAAATATTTGGCTTAGGCAATTTAGGATTTCTTATGCTAGCAGAAGAAGGAATTTGATGAACTTGTATCTAAATGCTTGTAAAAAAAAATATGATAGAATTTAAAAAAAAAAGACACTACTGAAAAACCATGAACTTTGGGTCATCATGTTAGGTGTTTCTGTTAATAGCATTGAACACATTATAAATCTAGTACAGAAGTCAACAGTTTTTGTCCAAACATGGTGTATATTTAAGTTATATTAAGTCATGAAATACAAAAGTAAATGCAAACTGTGAAGTTCTTCTAGGAGGTAGAAACTGTTTTTAGCAGGAGACATTTGGACACATACAAATAAGTTGAACATAAGTAGGTTTTAGTCAGTCCACTTAAAAGTTGCTCCAGGCCTTTCCTAGGGCTTCTGGGTGCACATCTTTCACATTTTCTCCTGTGAACTCCTTGAAGCAGTGGACTTAGATGCCTGTCTAGAACTGGACTGTATAAGCTGGAAGTGTTAATCATATTGTTTGGTGCACCTCAGCAAAGCCAGTGCGCTGCTCTTACCCCCTCCCAGAAAATGGGTTAGTAGACCCCAAAAGCTCTCTCTCATCTCCTGCCAGAGGTGTGGGAAGCAGCCTTTTTAGAATAGTCTGGTTTTCTTTGATATAAAAAATACTTGTACTCCAAATGCAGACTTGATAGTAGGACAGGGCTACGTGGAGTGAGAAATAACCTGTTACATCTGGTGAAGGTGCTTTTAGTAAAGCTGCATTTGGAACTTTGATACTGAGTTTTCTGGTAACTTAAAATCATTTGAGGATGTTTGTCTAAAGAGCTCCATTCAGAAGCATGGATTTTGTAGTCAAGCAAAGGGCCAGAGTTTTTAGGACACCTGAATTTCCAACCTCTCAGAAAACTCCACGATTTGGGATTGGGAATATTTATGTCATATCTGGGCAGCCTCGATGGTTGAGGTCTGAGAGTGGATTTGGGAGCTGGAGTGGCTGAAAGTTGCCCAGCTGTGCCACACTGCCAGACTTTCCAGTGTCGCAGGGTGATGACATTTAATTTTGGTTTGGTGTGGGAGTGAGGGAGACTTTGAATCACCAGTAAACTCCTGCCATGACCGTGGCTGCTGAAGACAAGTGCCTGTGCCAAGTTGCTCTCCAGAGGCACCTATTTTGTCAACAAAAGTTTATAACATATCGCCCAGGACAAAGAGAGCATTACCCACTCGAGGGGCTGCTGTAAAGTCACTTGCCCTTTGCTGCTTCTGCCTCTGATTTTTTGGGGGAGTGGGAGGAGAAGGGAAGTTGTAAGAGGCAATGAGAGCAGAGAGGGAGACGCAGTGAGAGGAGCCCCTGCTGGCATGGCCAGTCTGAGCCATTCAGCAGGGCTGAATACGATAAATGCTGCTTTATCCTTTCTTGAAAGGAACAAGATAGCACAGCCTAAATGCCTGGGTGTGCTTAAATAGGCGACTCCGGGATGCTGGAGTTAAGGGCGTTTGAAATCGGAGCTCCCCAACAGCCAGAGTGCTGCCACAGGTCACCTGCCTCGCTCCATGGGGACTGGCCCAGGTCTGGCAAGAAATCGTCCACAGACGAATTGTAGTACAAATTCCTTTCTTTGTTGGTTGGCCTCTTTCACTAGACCATGGCCTATAAAAAATTGTGTAAAAACAATTCTTAAATATTATTTGAAAGGGCAAACGGCCATGCTGAAAGGTTTGACAGTTTGACATATAGCGCCTGGTTCTGCTCGCCAGGGAACGAGCGTGCCGAGTCCGGGCTCTCCTTCTGCTCCTTACAGGCTCCACATTTGGTTTTTTTTTTAAATAGCGTCTAGTTGCTGTGCAGAGTTGCTGTGCTCCCAGCAATTTGACAGGCAACGAGTCTGCTTCAGTGATCTTAAATCCTTTTAGACTAATTTGCGAGTGAGCAGAAAAACAGCTAGCACCTTCGGATCCAGCACTCAAAACCAGGGAATCAGGTATTGCCAATTAAAGTGCCATTTCCAACCATCATATCAAGACAGATTACTTGCAATTCCTCTGATAATGTCATGCCATGCCTAAAGAGAAAGAGAGATGGAGTTTCTCCACGGACAAAGGATCTGCATGCACCAAACTGATCGGCGAGCGGGGCAGAGGGAGCATGGTGGGGATCATGCACACACCCATGCATATGTGCAGCATAAAGGCGAACGGTGCGCCCGCTTTGACCCCAAATAGCCATGGGCCATTCTGAAGAGCCTGTGGCCCCCCAGTCACTGGCCTACTAGTTAATTGCCACACGGACTTCGTGACACATGGGCAGATAATATGACATTTTCGGTTTCTGTCACTAGCAAACGCCACGGCGTTGCTTGCACTAGTTGCTAAGAAGCTGTCAGAAACCATTAGCAGCTGGCTAAAGTTGCCCTATGGCATTTCCTCATGGCATCAGCAAAACAAGCATAAATCACCCAGCGGAGCCTCCCGCTATACTAATGAGGCTGTAAGCTTGTTTATGGACTAGCATCATTTCTATGATTATTTCCACCTTTTCAGTTCGCCTTCATTTGGCAGCAGAAGTCAACTTCAGGAACAGAGTTGCCACCGACATTTTACAAATGCAGTTCATAGCTGCTACTGTGTGGCTGGTCAGTGGTGCTTCAAGTTTGTTTAGTGATCTTTAAAAGGAGGAAAAGAGGGGGGGGAAAAAGAAAGGGAGGGGGGAATCTCTGGAGACCTCACAGAGGTGAGTGTATCGAGTTGCAAAGTAGATGGAAATACTAAAATCCACAATTGACCATTTAGACTTCTCTCTGTGGTTTCAGTCTTTACGGGATCAATTTTCCATTTAAAAAAAGTGGAAGAGGTTAAACAATTTACAGAAGTCTACTGAAGCATTTGCTCCGAGGATAGCCGGGCGCTTTCTTATCCTGTCCCTGCTTTTCACTTTCTCTAACTTGTGTCGGTCGAGGCCAGGGTTTATTGTTTTAGGCTTTTCTGAACATACACCAGTATTTACACTGGATTGAAAGCATTTGCTTCCAATGAAAATCTTGTCTTAGATTACAGCCCAGCAGTGTAATTTCCCTCCCAGATGGGAGTAAAGTAGCAGTATTTGCCTAAAAACAGTAGGAAGAACAAACTGTGCATTAAGCCAAGGCTGTTTTTGGCTTGAGCTAATGATGTAACAGAAACCTTTTATTTGGGATAGGTCACTGCCCGGGATTGAAGGAGGTGATCTGGCTTGCGCTTGAAAGGTTTCTCCATTGTATCTACATAAGTCTTCACTTAAAAAATCCTGTTCCTAATGCTTCTGCTTTCATACAGCAGAAATAAACAGGAAAGGTTCTGGGGAGTGTTATAGGTGGAATGCAGAAAGCTTTTCCTCCCCTAATGGAGGTTATAATTCAGGTGCCCTGGAGGCATGCTTTCAGGAATTCTCTTGCCTGAGGTAATGGGAAGCTAAGGCTGCTTGAAGGCCTTGATTATCTATTGATGCACAAAGCTGGAAAAAAAGTCATCTCCCTTGGATTATAGTAGATATTTCCATAAATTATCAATGAGTCCTCCTCCCGTCAGGCATGAGGCAATGCCTGTTAAATTAATCTGAAGGGGGTTTGAAATGAGTATATTTTTTAAAAAATGGGGTGGGGGGAGAGGGTGGGTGGACGATGGCAGGGAGGTGGTGAAAGGCAGTGTCATTAGGTTAGAAGCTTTTCATTTTTAATCAATGAATGTGTAATACTTTTCTTTTCCTTGTTTGCCTCACAGACAGAAAGTAGATTAGTCTGTGGAATTTTAAATGCTGTTGAGTTGTTTCCTTTGCTCATGTTTCTTTTATGAATTATTATTTTATATGGTGAATTGCTTCTCTGTATAAAAGCCCTTTTTTACATACTGGGCTTTCAAAGAATTCGTTGGATTTCTTCATAAAAATCTTGTGTTTGTCTGTAACTACCCAAGGTTACAGTTTCATTAAAGACACAGGCCAAGTCATAAGGACAATTATAAATTTGCCACGGTCAGTAACATGCTAAGAATATAGCACTAATAATAGCTCTTTTTTTTGGTGCTGAAAGCTGTTTAACAAATCATAATTATGACAGTCTGCATCCTTGTTTTAAAATATATTTTACTTTTGTCCCTAATGGAGATAGTTTGTATTCAGCTGAAGTGAGATTACTTTCTTCATCATTCTTGCCCTGGGGTGTAAAAAACACTTGCCTAATAACATCACAACTCCATGTTGCTACAAATACAGTGTCCTTGGAAGGCAGGATATGTTTTTCAGTCCACATGCAGTCAATGCAAAGACTTACTTGCTCTGTGGGTTTGTTTGTAAACTGTTTTCCGTGTTTGCAACACAAACTGCATGCAAACTGCTAGGCGCTGCAACTTTTGTTTTCCTTTGGCCACTAACCCATCAGCCCAGGCCCAAGCTGGCTGTTACACAGTGGCATCCTCCCATAGACATGTTGCTAATGTGATGAGAACTGTCTGAGGCCTTGTCTGCATTAAGGAAATTCATTCTGGATCAGTGCTTGTTTCACAGAAGCAGACACCTATTACATATATGGCACACTGGCACAAAGCAGGGTATTAATTCCTAATGGTGTATGTCAAATTGGTGCCTACTTATCCCACTCTGAGTTTCTTTTGTCTGGGGCTGGGAAGCAGGGAGCCAGTTAGCTACCCACCTCCCATCAAAGAATCAGGGGAAGTCAAACATCTGTAAAAGACTTAACATAAGCAATGCCTCAATCATCTGTTTTTCTCTGAATTTGTCGAGAGAATATGATGTTGCAAGAGAGTTGCATTCACCCCATTTTTCACATCCCAGGGTGGGATGAGGCACCCAGCTTCACACACGTCATGATCCCCATCCCAGAACACCATTGATACTTTCCGAATTGTCAGCTCAGCCAAAGTAGCTGATTGGGATGAATCTTTGGGAAGTGACCTAGTGTGAAGAAGAGCCAGCATTTCCACCTTTGCAAGGTGGATGCTTGCAATTTTTTTTTTATAATTTGTAAGCACTTTTTGTTCTGGGTTACAGTGGCAGAGATGGCCACACTGTCCTTCAAGAAAAAACAGAATGGGGCCAACACATTTCTGAGCCCCTCCCTCTCCCCATGTCTCTCCCCCCCTTCCCCCATCCCCTCAACCCCTGGTGAATTACGGTGTTAAAGAATTTATACCTCATTTAAATATTCATGCAGTTTATACCCAAAGCCAGGCTTCGGCTGAAGTATATAAAGGTAGCATAAGTCAAAATTTGATTCACTATATTTACAGGTGACGGCTTGGACAACAGTGTAGCTTCCCCCAGCACAGGTGATGATGATGATCCAGATAAGGACAAAAAGCGACATAAAAAGCGTGGCATCTTTCCCAAAGTAGCCACAAATATCATGAGGGCATGGCTGTTCCAGCATCTAACAGTAAGTGAACTCTAGATCACATATGCGAAATAAAACATGGATAATGTCATAGTTGTAGTAGTCATAGAAAGCAAAAAATACATATGATGTTGCTGCCAGGCAGTAGAGGAACTTTTCCAAGCAGAGTTGTTGTTGTTGCCTCATTTGCTAGATGCCAGGGGAAGAGCATAGAGCGTATGTTTTTATGGTATGGGGTTTCTTTGTGTGTGTGTTGTTTTTAGATTTGTTTGTTTGTCTGAGATGCAGTTGTTAACAGGACATCACTGCCAAATGGGATTTTTACTTAAAGATCATATTAATATAACCTTGCAGACCTGTCCTGCTTTGCAGCTCCCCTCAGCTGCTGTGGGAATCTCTACTTTGGAGCACAGACCAGCATTTGGCCCCTGGTTCTGTGCTCCAGAGAACTGCAGAAAACAATTGGGGAGATTAAAAAACAAAGCCAAAAGCAAACAAAGACCTTATTCAGATGTTTGTCAGAGATCATCAGAAGCTTCATGATGAAAGGTCTGAATGTATCTGGTTTAATAGCAAAGCATAATTTTTTTCTTTGAGACGTTCTCATTCCCAGAGTGTAAGTTACCCCTGTATTTAATGTTAGGAAGTGGTGGGGGTATGCACAGTTATTTCTGTTACCACAGCTACCTGTATGGGGTTTTTTTATTCCTGGGATTAGAAATCAAAGCTCTGGACAGGTGTGTGGGGTTAAGCTGGATGCTGGAGCTGCTTTCAAGGCTTTCTATTATGTACCACACCTTCTAGCATTAGCATTTAGGAAAGTGTTTCTAATGCTATTCTCCTTCTTCATCAAATTGTGGTGATCTGACGTTGTGTTTTTATCCACTGTGAGGATCTGGGCTTTGAGCCCCAGGTTTTTTGTCTCAGCCTTTCTGTGCCAGGAGGATAAGGGTCAGGCAAGGGTTGCTGCGGTATCTGCAGGTGGTAGTGGAGAAGGGCTCTTGCCTCTAACCCCAGTAGCTGACTCTCTCCTCTGCCTATAGTTAGGGTCAGGATGAAAGTAGAAGCTGGCCAGCTTGCCCAGCCCTGGTGGGAGCTCTGCCAAGGGTGTACTTGTAAAGTGGAGGAAGCACTCATGTGCATCACTCCTCCATCCCCTGCTGAGCCAAGAAACCAGATATCTGCCATGACTCTTGTCAGCACGGGGATCAGGCAGGGAATCCTGGCCTGTGCGGTCCTGGGTTGCTATGAATGAGCCTTCATGTTGGAGCCCTACTCCTCTGAGGCCAGAGAGGGCCTCAGATATCTCCAAGTTAATCTCTCTCTCTCTGGCAGACTCCATGTCAGCCACGCCCCAGCTTTGCCAGATCTGTAGCCCTGTCTGGTGTGTTCAGTGCCATCGCTTCCAAAGGCTGAGGTCCCTTTGGTGTTGATGGCTCCCCATTTGTAGGTCCTCACCCAAGATGAGTTGACACCTGGCATTTCTCTGCAGGTAGATGTGAGGTTAAGGACATCCACCCCAAAAACAGTCCATGGATGCTGTGCCAGCAGCAGTGCTCACACCAGCCTGATGCAGCTGGTTTAGGTTCAGGAATGAGGGGAGGCCCTGGAAGCACTGCAGTCAGGACAAGGCACACCAGGGAGCACTGAACAACTGCACGTCAGTTCCTGTAGTTTGCAGTGAGGAGTTGCAAATTAAGTAGTACAAATATTTTTTCCCGAAAGTGGCCTGTTGCTGTGTTTGTGCTAGTAAATAAAGCATCACCCAAACCTGAGCACAGGAACACAAAGGTCAATCCTGGCAAACTGTTTGAGCAGTCTTCAGCACGGTCTTAGCCTGGACTCCTTCCTGGGAACATGGCAGAAGGCTACAGTGTGTCTCTTAAAAGCCCTTGCGGTGGGAGCCACCCTGTGTAGAGCATTTAATTAAACGAGCTTGACCTGACCCTGTAGCTAATTTCATGCTCTGTCTCAGTACCAGAGAACAGACCAAACAGACCCCCTCACTGTTTCACCTGGGTTAGGTGCAGGGTTTTAGTGGCTTTTCACTCTTCTCCTGTGTGGTAATAGTGTTCAAAAGAGGAGAGTGCCTGATGAGCTTGCTGCAGGGCTCCTAATAGTCCCTAGGAGACAACGTCTGGGCATCTGCTTGTAAGGTGGTCTCTTCTTCTGGAAGATTCAAATACAGAAAGAACCATTCCCCCCAGGATCTAGGCAATGCTGTATTTTCTACCTTGCACCACTGAGCTAAAACTTTAAAAATCCAGAATCCCCTGTGCAGATCCAGCCCAGCCATGTGAAGCATACAGTTTTATTGCAGGGCAGCTTTATCCTCTCCTGGCAGCATGGTAGATCCAGACTTACCTGATCATTTCAGTAAAACAGAATTGGTTTATCCAGTCCAACCTTCTCCAGTCAGGACCTTGAGACAGACTCTAGGTGGGATCTTGGACAGTTTCCTCAAATTAAAACGTCTGGAGAACATTGTAGGCTCTTCCAAGCGCTAGAGCAACAGAGCATGTTTACAGGCTGCCTGAGGTGCTGTCCTGGCTGAACAAAACCCCAAACAAACCCAGGCCCAAATAATGGCTGCAGTCAGAGCAGAGGTGTAGTGGGGGGAAAGATGGAAGGAATCAAAACTCCAGTTCATTTTTGAGGACGTCTGGGCTAAATGACTGCTCTTACAGCACTGCACAGTGGTATGATGGTGTCCCCACCTGATGTCCTTGCTGCAGGAGTTAGATCATTCTGAGGAAATTAGAGATCCCACACAGTTTATTATTTATTTATTTATTCATTCATTTATTTATTTACCCATTTATTTATTAGTGGATTTGGTCTTTTGTAGGGTGAACACAAGGTCCTTCCTAAAGTGGGAGGTGAGGAAAGACAGGAGGGTGGTTCTGTTCAGGAAGGGGATATGTCACGACTGGTGATACCTCCCTTTTGCCCTGGTGCTTTAGGCAGGGGCAGGCAAACCTGCCTTCACTTTGCCACCTGAAAAATGACAGGGAAGAAATGAGCAGAAGTTAAATGCAAAATCCAGCATCCCCATGACCATTGGTGCTTCCTAATTGGGGTGTTAGTTGGGAGCCCTCCTTTTCAAAAGCAAGTTTTTTCACAATTGTAATATTAATACATATCAGTGGCATGGAATTAAGTAAAATAGACCGTAATTGCTGTGTTTGTCATACTAATGATTATTGTTTGGAAAGACCTAAAATACAATCTTTCAAGAGTGTATAGGGTGGGTTAATTCCTTCTATGCAGTTATTCCATCTCCAAGAGCATTAAGTCTTCCTCTGTGCACTGACTTCATTTCCGAAGGTTTGTCCCCTCGTTCTCGTTTTGCGCTTAGGAGGAAATTCAGTTTTTTCTTTCCGGATGCTGAAGTGTTTGGGCAGTAGTTCCCACTCAGTGTCAGGCTCCAGCCTCCCCCCAGTATTTTGACGGATGTGCAGAACTGAGCTGACATATGCCCAAAGGGTAGGCAGGCGCTGTCCTCTGCAGATGCAGGCAGTGTGCTCTGAAGCTTTTCAGGGGACAAATTCATCCAAATTGCCTTTTTTTTCCCCCGCTTGGAATAATAACAAAAACAATCAGCTAAAACAATTGCAAAAGTGCTGACCAGACTCACACTTAGGACTTTGCAGGATATTTTTTTAACTGTTTACTGTTCTGATTTAATTTTGATTAAACATCTGGGTTGGAAGAGCTGCTCAGGTGGGCTGTTAGTTGGGCAAAATGTAGTTGTGGAGCCTGTTGGAATTTTTTGTGGTAGCTTATGACTCCATCTGGCAAATTTGGATGTTTGTGAAATCTGTTTTTAGGATTTGCTGTAAATTTGAGATGGAAGCTTGTTACTATCTGGATTAAAAGAAAAAAATAAAGAAGAATAATAATTTGGTGAAGAACTATTAAAGTTGAGTCAAAACTGAGATGAGGCTTGTGGAGTGGCATCAGATGAGCATCAAATGCCATGGCAGGGGCTGGAGGAGGGACTGGGGCAAACCAGTTCTGTGCTGGCGCTTCACTTCAGAAACTCACCCTAAGGATAATTTCAGGGTGTGTTGCAGCCCAGCAATGTTTTTTCAGGCCTTTCAGACTTCTTAAAAATTTTTTTTTAAATTTTTACTTGGATCACTTCACATTCAGGGTTCATCTCTCCCCCCGAAGTTTTCAAGCATATCTCCTCACTGTAATGTATATTCTTCAGCAAGGATTGTGAATTAAGGGAAAAGCTTGGGGGAAGAGGAGTTAGAAAATAGTCTTGCTTACAGTTAAATCTGTGTAAATTTAATTGTGGCAACAGGGTTTCTGCTTCAGCCCATCCTAGGCTTTTGTCCCAGCAATGGTATTATTGGTATAAATTTGGAATTGGTATAAATGCCTTTTTGTTCAAAACTAGAAGAAGGAAGTTTGTGGGGTGTCATTCCAAGTGGTTTTTTTCACTCATTGTGAATACTCTGCATCCTTTAAATCCAGCTTAATTTAAAATGTTGGGATTCAAACCTCATTTTGGGGATTATACAATGTAATTGGTTTGTTATATGATGAGTATTTGATGATCTTCACGTTCATCATCTAATCAAGCAAAAAAAGCCATAAAATTATAATCCCAAAAGATGTTTAATAACAATTTAAACTATTGAAGGCTTTATTTAAGCACATTAGGGGATTATAAACTACTCTCTTTTAATGGCGCCAAGAGGTAGATTCAAGGACTTCAAACACCTTTTAAAAAACAAATTGCCATGATTTAAAAAAAATGAATGGGCTGAGGATTTCTTTCATGTAAATCCCATAATTTAATCATTATTTTTAACTGCTTTTAGAACAATTTCCTTAAGAGGTTAAATCTTACTGAAAGGGGGGACTGAGCAGAAAGTAAAAGACATGGCTGAAAGATGTTGACTTTAAAGTGAAAGGATTTTTTTCTATTATGTATCTGGATTTTTAACATTTATTGATTACTTGATGCCATGATATGAAACAAGAAAATTTAAAATAAGCAATATGCAATCTGTTTATTAAAGCCATTACTTGTAAAATAATTTATTGGAAGCAGATATTTTAATCTAGTGAGAAAAATAGTCCCAATCACTTCAAGGATGCTATTGTGACAGAAAACTTACACTATTTAATTCTATAAGTTTTCTTTTTATATTAATATTTTACTGGCTAGCAACTTCTTAAAGTTAAAACAAGTGTATTTCACATCTTTTCTCATCCCTCCATAGATTTTGCCTTGGGAGAAGCATGGGGTTAATTTGGCTGCCTGCCTCTACTCCCATGTGGGATGCTTGTCTGGTTTTGGAAAGGAGTATAGTGAAAGGGTAGATGGGTACAAAACTAGGATACTGAAAACATGGAAAGAGGAAAATACTTGGCTAAACCAAGTTTTCTTTGTTCTCCTCTTGAGAGATTTGGAAGCATTAAAACAAAATAATGCCCCTTCCCCCCTCCCCCCAAAAAAGTGCAACTTACAATGAGTCTCCATCCGGCATCAACTGATACTTGCTCTGCAAAATGCCAGAGGGCTCCTGGAGCTCATCTGCGTAACAGGGGTCAGATTTCCATATATTGGACTTGGAATGGCTGGGGGTGTCCCCCCACTTTATCCCAAATACGCAAGTCTCCTCTTTCACTTGATTTTATTGTGGATGAAGCTGTAAAAAGCTTTCTTCCACATCTGCAAGACTTCTCAGAGCCAGCTGTCCCAAATTCCTGGGAAAAGCCAGGCTTTTTAGCTTGCCTTGAGCCATTCATGCACCGCCATCCCCTTGACTGGGAAAGTAGGAGCCAGGGCTCTTCCTGCTCCTGGCAGCAGGAAGAACTGTCAGAACATCCAGCAAAAGCATCTAACACAGGTTGGTGCAAGTACCCACAAGGAGGGTCCTCAGCTCCCTTCTGCTGGGGGAGGTGCTGTGGCAGTAATCTCCAATGGCAGAAAATGGGAAATGTTATTGTGGGAGAAAAAAATTTTTCTGGGGCTCTGTCCAAATTGAGTTGGGAGCTCCAGAAAAGAGGACAAAGAGAATTTAGGTAACTGGGTTTGAATTAACTTCTTAACCCTTCAACCCTCACAGAGTTTTATGGAGGACAGTGTCTGTTAAAACCTACAGAATTTCCATTAATTGGCCTCAAATCTGTGGCTTTGACTTGCTGTCCAACCTCCAAGGATTGGTCCATTTTCTAGCATGAAGGAAATTTTGCCATTTTAAACGGTTGGCTTTTGGGTGATACCCTTGGCAATGCTGCTGTTGCTCCAGTTTCATGATTTCTTGGAAAGAGCATGTCTCATGCACTGTCTTGTAGATTATTTAAGTCGTCAGGGCTGAGGTGTTCTACAAACGTTTGGTTTTAGAACAGAAAGGAAAAATAGAGGGTGCTTCAGTCAGTTCAAGGAAAACAGATTATTTACTTGGGCTCTTCTCACATTCAAAAGTGTGGTGTAGTTACAGCATCTGGTTTTTTTAATATCTATGATTTAGCTCCATTTTTATTGAAGACAGCCATAATGTCTTAAACTACAGGGCATGCAACATCTCCTTAGGGCTCCTCACAGGTCTTGGGAATGGCAGGGATCCAGGGAAGTATATTGACTGAAATCAGAAGGTAGCCAATGACCTGAGCCAACAAGATTTGAGAGAGAGAGAGAGCGAGCGAGCGTGTGTTTGTGTCTATTCCCAAAGGACTATCTTACCTTTGTCCCAATTTCCTGCAGTTTCTACCTTGGAAGCACTATTGTGCCAGTGTGGGAGCCACCAGCACATTAAAGATTTTGAATTATTTTGAAGCTGCTGAAACACATTAGTATTTAGACACTAGCGGAATTTCACATCTGAGTAGAAGCAAGGGAATACTGAAAAGTTGAAACATGATAAACATTAATTCAGATGCTAAATTACACTTGCTCTGGTTGTACTGAAACGCCTTTTGTTTGCATAAATATTCTCAGAAATTAGTTTACCAACAAGAATGTTTGCAGTAATAAGAATTTTTAAGTCAGCAGTAGATGCTTTGCTTTCTTCTCCACCCTCTCCTTTCTTTTTATATTTGCAGCTGTGATATTTCACGTCTGCAGCTTCGTTTTTGAAATTAGCCTCCTCCAGTCAAGACGCGGCAATGTGTTTCACGGTGCACTGTCTTTCTGCAGTCAAAGCAGACATACAAAACTCAAGTATCACCTTGGGACAGGGGGCAGAGAGGGAGGGGAAAATTTTGGTCACCAATTTTTAAATCTGGAAGCATCCATGGAAATATTTTGGCAAATAGTTTGCAAGATGAGGTGCATTAAAGGCAGCAACAATATCTTCGCAAGGAGTGGGTGAGTGGGAAATGAGGATAAATTAATGGGTTTGGTTGTTTGTTATTAGTTGTTTATTTAGCTTGCCCTCTAACACAGTTGCTACAAAAAAGCCTATGTTGATTCTCAGAAATGCTTATGCGTGTAAGGGCCAGTGTTAATTTTTGGTCGGAAATCTAACTTCTGAAGCAGTTTCACAGCATGCCAGTGTGCTAGCAAATGACTTAATCAGATCAGGTAAGGTGCCAAAATATGAGGCACCAAACCAGTTGGACACATATCTGATGAGATGTGTTAATCTGTGGTGTAAGATAAGCTGCCTTTCAAATAGAGTCACATTTGGAAGTGGTACATCAAGTTGTGTAAGATGTATTCCCTTGCTCTGGCATACAGTATCCTACCTCTGCATGAACTTAACCCTTGTCTGGATAAGTAGAAGTAGTAGATATTCTGGTGACTATAGTCTGTTTGTTGCTCCAGGACAGGCATGAGAAGTGACTTGGTTTTTTACCCATTTTAAAAAAGTTTTGTTTCTTTTTTCCTGCATTTACCTTCAGCTACACAGAATCTGCACTGTTACAACCTATATGCTTTTTCTTGTTGCATATATTCAAGAGGCCCTAATTCCTAATATTAAGTACTTGTGTTTACTGTCTGCCCATCAAAATTATCCAGAGAAAAATTTTCCTTTGGAGGGGAAACTTCTTTTTTTGGTGGTGTAAGTTAAAATTTTCCATGGGTAATGCCATCCTTTCCAACAAAATGCTCAGCTGAAAATCCAGTTTTCAATATTCATAGAGTCATTACTCATGGAACAAATGTATTCATAGAATTGTTAAGGTTGGAAAAGACCTTTAAGATCATCAAGTCCAACCAATCTTGTCTTATTGATGAGTCATCATTGTACTTCCAGCTCCTCACCCTGTAAGCTGCAGCAGTGCTAAATATATATGTAGGGAGAAGGTAAGTAGGCAGAAAAGAGTTTAAGTTAATATGTAGTTATCTAATTTACCTCGCCTTTTGCATCATTGCCTGATTTAGACCCAGAGTATTTAGTAGAGTGCTCGTTTCACTTCAGTGGTGGGCCATCATTTTAATAAGGCAAGGTCTAGGAGCCTTACCACTTCATCTTTTGCTTTATGGAGCAGAAACTTCTGCCCAGAAAATACTTCTCAGACTTTAGATATAGCATGAATATTCTTTTCTTGGCTACTGGTTGGCCCTTTGTTATCCAACCTGTACAGCATTGAACATTTGGAAGTACTTTTAAAAAAAACCTAACCACAAAAAAAACTTATTCTTACAATGGGTCCTCTGTCTCAGTGATGCAATAAGCAAGGTAGTCACGTTAGTGACACTAAAGTGGTCACTTGAGTCACATTAGTAAAACTGGGGGTTGCATAAACATAAAGATGTTTTCCAAGAACTGTTTTTGAACCCAGAAAGAAAATGGTGGGACTTTGCCTTGGGCGCCTTGCTCTGTTGATCGCTCAAAAGTCAGCTTTGAAGTGAAACTCTTCTTCCTAGGCCATCCTTTATTCATGTCAGACAGAGCTTTTGGGGCTCCTAATGATATTTTTTGAAGGTAAATGCTATATTAGACAATCTGGCTTGTTAATAGAGTCATTGGCAGAACTGTGCTTATTTGCCATGGATTTTGTGCTGATCCGTGAACTTCACTGTGCTTGTGTGGGAACAGCAAAACCCTTGATTTCGTTGCTGAAACCTGAGCATGGGTCTGTCAGTGCAGCAGGTAAACCCCAGAGGGCCATAAGCTGCAGCTGGGGTTGGAATAATTTTGAAACTGGTAATAACCCAAACCTTATGATTCTTATGAATAAAATGCAATTTTAGTAATGTTTTCATAAACAGCAGTAATGGTGGCATTTTAGTAAACAGTGGCATTACTTGCATCAAAATTGCACCACATTGGCTTTTAAATTACTCCACCTGTCTGTATGAATAGGATTTTCAATGTCGAGGCACACAGACAGCGGCTGCTAATGCTTTTTTTTTCTACCTGTGTAGATAATGTTGGCAAATCTGCAGCCATCAAGGCTGGTTTCTGATGTAAAATGGTACCTGACCTACTGGCTTTGGTGCTGCAAAAGGAGCAGCTTTAATTACTAATGGTCATGTTTTAGTTTTGTACTTGTTGATGTACAAAATGTCATTTTAGAGCAGTGTAACCTCTGGTTCACTTCCACCAGTGATGGTACACTGGCTGCAATAATTTTCAAAATAATTTGTGTTCCTTGGTGGCAGCTTGCAGTCTTGCCTTGCTAACTCTCAGATAATTAGCAGGGGTCTGGTCCTCCAGGTCCCTGTGCCCCCAAGTCTCACTGGTACCCCACACTTTGGAGGGCTGTCCTGTACAGAAGCGAAATTGTGCTTACAAATCCCATCTCATTTATTTCTAGGACTGTTCCCTCCCTTGCATTAGGTGGGTTTAATACCCAGAAATTTTTGGAATTAATTTTGTCCTCTAACCCCTGGTAAGCCAGAGGGTTTACATGGAGGCAGAGTCGGGGCATGCTGCCTCTCTTCCCAGTTATGAACAAAAGGATAAGGCTGATGCGCTGCCTGGTGCCATTTTGCTGGGTTGAGTTTGGTCAGAATGATCCAGTTACCAGCCTCATGCCAGGCCTCAAAAGGGTTAAAGATGTTAATGGTGCTGTTAAAAATCCAGCTTGCCAATGAGCTATTTTGTGCAAATGGTATAAATATAAGATACACTTGTCTGGCTCATTTGCAAGCATTCTTTTTGACTTCTTTCACACAACTGGTGTTTTTGTGTTTAATTTAACAAGAAATGAGTAGTAAATGAAAGCTGCTGCCTGAAATCCCACTGTGAGCGTGTTTTGCACTTGGCTCCCTAGTGAAAAGGCAATTTGTGAAATTATGTGATAGAGTAATTAGATGAAGCCAGGGCTTCTGATTGTTGCCATGCTTATGTGGTAAAGGTTTGCTGGGGAAAAAAAAAACAAAAACCATGGATTATTACCCTGGTAAGTTGGCGCAAAGCTTCTTCATTTATTTGTAAACAGAATATTTAGTGACCGCATAGGAAGTAGCTGTAATCACCAGCTCGTAAAGAAACCACAGCAGAGCTTTTGGATTTTTACAGAGTGCTCATGTAAAATTTAAGCTGGGAGGCAGAATCCCTGTTAATGTAATTAGGATCTAATTTACCACCCTTTGCACACAGATGTAATAATGTCTAGGTATTTATTCTATCTTTAAGCACATTACATATACCTCAGTGCAGCAGTTACTGAACAGAAACAGGTGTGAGCACTTTCCGGATTCATTTTTACACTGTAAACACACAGTGATTTAAAGGGAAATATTTACCAGAAAAAAAAAAAAAAAGAGGGGAAAGAATGTCTGCAAATGAGGCAGTAATGGACAGTTGCCCTTTATGTACTGATGGATTTCTCAATGGTTAAGTAAATTAAAGCAAATGCTAGAAAAATCAATAGGCTTGCAGAGTCTTGGTTGTGCCTCATAGACTTCAGGACAGAATGACAGATGTGGTGCATATGACCCATTTAAGTATTAATGCTTGGGAAATTGCCTCTGCGTGCAAGGTTATAGGCCTAGAAATATTGTTATATTAAATTACAGACAATGATATTTTTAAGTATATATGGAATTTATACATTTCAGTTTAGTTGCTCTTCGGCATTACATTTGTCCTGGAAGATTAGTTGCGGAGTTGTTTCTCTGGAACGGTAAATCAGATTTAAAAAATGTTTGAACAGTGAATTGTCTTTCCAAGGCTGCTGCAGACCGGCAAGTGTGTTGCACACTATGGGGCAACAGCGATTGTGTTAAATAAGAGCCACATAGCCAATGTGTTCACTAGCAAATGTAGCATATAAGCAAGCCTAAATTAAATGTCATTAAAAGGCAGCTTTTGAAATGGTGAGAGGGCTGGCGCAGTAACATAGGGTCACTGTTAAATTGGGGTATTCTGTATGACTAAACACAAAGTAAAATCCAAAGTACGTGGTCAAGATGAGCTAAGTAAGGTAACCACCAAGATGGATTTTTCTCACCATCTTCCCCATGTGCTGCAATTGGAAGGGGCAAGTTTGCATGGGCAGGATGAGTAAAAACGGACCCCACACAGAATTTTTCCTGAAATAGAGGTGTTATGATTAATCCAAGCAGGCAGACGAGCTCTAGATGAGATAGGGTTTGCCATCTCTGATTTCTGTCATTTCTTGCTGTACTTCTACCCAGGCAGCAGGAAAGTAGACCAAGTTAATTGTCTCTTTGTGGCATCTTTGGCAGGAAGAGCGTGAAAATAGCTGGGACCCTGATTTTGGTGTTGGCGTGAAGGCAGAGCAGTGTGTTGGCTGTGCTCACTGTCGGTGACAGCCCGGTACACCTTGCCAGTTATCCTGACTTCACCCCAAACACCTGTTTCTGTGAAGGGAGCAGCGGATGCATTTTATATACAACTGCCATGTTTAATATTAGAAAGGAGCTTTAGACTTTCACGGTACCACTGCTATTCCTTGCTGAAGCCATTACATAGGAAGTTTTGTTGTTTTCCTCTCAAACATTAATCTTCATGTTTTACTTCCATTTGTTCAATAGATTTTTTTTTTTCCTTTTTTTTGTTTGGTTTGGTTTGGTTTGGTTTGGTCCTTGATTATCTCTGATATTTGATGTTTAGGTACCACTGTCTCCCTTCGGCTCCCTCTTTTCTTATTTTTCCTTTTCCCTAAAGCATGAAAATTCACTGTGGACTAAAGCAGAGCCATCTCCAGGGGTTATAAGGGCTGCACACTGCTACTGGGAGCACCAGTGAAACGATGACATTGTGGAGGGGCAGATTATTACTTTTGGGCCTGCTGAGGACCTATTTGTATATTGAGGCTGGATGAGAGCAACTGGTGCTGAGGGCTGTCAGGCCAGGGCTGAGTGATGACAGACCCTTGTCATTTGCCCGCATTCAACTTCATTGCTATGGTGACAATGTGTGGTGATGAAAGTTGCTGCGGAGGGTTGGACAGCATCCTCCATGGTTGCCGTAGCCGACAGCATCTTTGCAACAGCGTGTTTGAACTGCTGATGGCCCTTGGTGTCAGAGCAGCATCAAATCTCTAATGACAGAAACTCTCCACAGGTTTTTGGGTCCCCAGGGATAGTGCTCGTGGCACCATCGCCAGTCTAAACAACTTCTCGCATCAGTGACAAAAATTGTCTTTACCTGTTTTAGTCATTTTTATGTGCCTCGTGGTAGGTTTCCCTGATTTATTTTGTGTGACATATAAGCTAGGTAAGCTGGCACTTACCTGCACAGCAGCACGGGGTGGCTGTGGTCCTCCTCCTGCTGCATGTAAGGCAAACACATTAATCAGCATATAGGCAATGGCTGCTTTCGTTAGATATACGTGTGAGGGGCCCTGGTGAACGAGCTCTTTTGTTCCCGACCAAACCAGAAGGGATCAAAGGTCAGCAGGAACCCAGAAGCCATCAGTCAGGGCGGGTTTTGCTGGATCCTGGGCTTGTCAGCTCCATAGTCACCCCTGGCAACTTGGGCTGCCGCCTGCTTGCCTTCCCCACTGCCTGGCGCAGAAGCAGAGCATCCGGTCTCTCAGTTGCTGCAAAAAGATGCTGACATAAAGTCAGCATTTGAAGTACAGTGTGTGAGCATTGCTGTGCTTCTCTTTGTTATCCAAGTCATTTGAGAGTGAGATTACAAATATGATAAGTTGGCTTTGTAGGGATTATTTTGCTGTGTTCATCTTTAGGATGCGTTTTAAGGCTGCAAATTAATTTTTGGTTTAGTGGCAAATGGCAACCCGGAAAGAAGCAGCAGCATACTGCCAAAATGTGCTTCTACACTTCTGCATATAAAAGTTCACTTCTAAAAAAGACTTCTGGTATGGCATTTATTTCCTTTGAGCAGATCGATTTATTTTTCCTCCCCTCCCTGTGATGTTAAAGTACATTTGGCAGTAATCAGTTTATCCTTATTAGAAGCTGTGGTAAAAGGCAGAGTTGCTGAGTCAATTCACTCCATTTACTTCCCCTATTGAGCCTTAATGTGTCCCAGTCCCCACCCCCTTACAGTGAAAACATCATCAATTACAGGGCTGACAGGAGCCTGGGACTCAGTGTAAGTTGCTCCTTGGGGTTATTAATCTTGCACCAAAAAAACTGGCACTCAGCAATATTCATCACTTCCCCTACCTAAAATGATTGAGTAAACAGTGAGGTGAATTATCAGAGGGGTAAAAAGGGAGAAAACTGAGTTTGAGTATGTTGGAGGCAACTTTGAGCTCATATGGCAGGAGAAATAGAGCCATCAGCCAACATGCAAGCTCCCCATCAGTGTTTAATATTGCTGCTGAAGCTGGAGCGAGGCTCAGTTATCCTTCAGCCAGACACTGCTTCTCATAGCCTGACCTGCAAGAGCTTTTCTATTTTGGCACCTGGGCTGGAAAAGCAGCTTCAGCCCTGGAAAAGCAGCTTCAGCACTGATGCAGCAGAGATGTGCTGGGTGCCCAACTCTGTCAGCTCCTTAGGGTGAAATACATTTAAAACACTGCTCAATTTACTCCAGTTTGATCCCATGATATTTCTATTTATTCCAAAAATCCTGAATCCCCTCCAGCTGGAAATATTTCAAAGTGGGAACTTAATTTTTAAAGTTTTTTTGTAAATGTGGTATGCTAACGTCTTTTTCTCCAAAACCTCAAGAAATACAAAAGCATGGAATAGAATGTGCTTTGTTACCATTACCTCTCCTTCCTACAAAACAAAGCAAAAAAGCCCATCCAGTCAAGCGAATCCAAACATGAAAACCTCAGACTCTGGGCTTATTTAAATTTTCAAAGTAATCTTAAAGAAAGAAAGAGGCTCTGCTTTCCTTTGCCCAAAAATATAGTGCAATCATGATAAGGGAGGAGAAATTCCCTTAGCCATACACCTGGTTTGTTTTTATGCCGGGTGCTGCGGTTAGATGATTGTCTAAATAAACAGAGATTAGGTGGAGGGCTTTATCTCAAAGCTGGCACTGGTTATCACACTGTTTCCTCCCACTCCCTCCCTCTGATTGTGAGTTGTATAAGAAGACTTAGCAAGCATAACTTAGAGCCGATAACCTTTGAATGTTAGTTCAAGGAAGCTGTGCCATAGTAACAACAACAAAAAAAGAAATTATGCAAACTCTGTCGCAGACTATTCAAACAACTGGCAATTTGACCCTAATTCTGATTTAAAAGAAAAAGTATTTGGTAAGTTTTTTTTGCTCCTGGAGTTCTATTTGAATTTAGCATGATCAATAATATTAAAATTTGACCAGTAGTAAAAAAAAAATAAAAAATAAAAAATTCCAGGAATAAACTTGAGTTTATTCTTCAAGTCATCTCTCCTTTGGGGGGTCTTGCTTTAAACTTGCTTTAACAAAAGGAACCTGTAATGTTTCATTTCGCCAAATTGCTCCAGCCCTGCAGTTGAGGGTTGAATTGGTCTTGATGCAGCCCTGGAAGAAGACATTGTTGACATTTGCGTTTGATGGTAAATGTGATAGATATATAGATATATATATAGATTTATATATATACACAAGTAGGGGACATAAAGAGAGGCTGGCAGGTGATGGGCAGCTCCTGGCTCTGCATGAAAGTAAACAGAAGAAGTCCTCGTGGTTCTGCATGGGTGTGAAATCAAAATATGCCTTTTCTAAGTGTATCTTGGCGTGCTGATGGGCAGCATACAACATGCAAAGAGGAGGAGAAAGGTCTTCGGGGTCTTTGCAACATGCCTTCCATAAAAAAAAAACAAACCAGCAAACCACAACCAGGGATAGGAAGGAGGGGGAAGGCGTCCATGCGCTACCGCAAGGCAATGTCATCATGATGTTGGGAAGCCAACTCAGAGTGAGCGGGTGAGCGCGGGCATCTCTGCCCTTGTCGTTTGGATTACCGCAGTGCCACGCGCCCAGTTACACAATGCGTAAAGGCGAGGGTTATTTCTAGGACAGATAATTGAACATTAATACTCGTTGACATTGTCGTAGGAATGATATGTCAAGCTGACAGGGCCTATGTGCTTACATCTGCTGATCGGCTGCCGACGAAGGGGATGCTTGGCAGATTAGACCCGGGGCTTCACCGCCACCGAGCCAGGGATGATACAGCCATTAATCATGAGCTGCCATCTTGGGCTGCCTTCCCAAAAACAGTGGTTGGGTCCCTGCTTTTGGGGGTGGAGGGCATGGTTCGCAAAACGACGTCGACCCCCATGTGTGTACGCACACCTCTGCATGCATAAAGATTTATGTACACATATAAAATGTATTAAGAGCATCCTTGATGCTGCATACGCATGAGTGCCGCCGTCATCTGAAGCAACTGTTTTCTATCTACTAACGCGAGAATAAAAGGAAGTGGAATAGATGAGAAGTTCTTCAGGAGCATTGAGAGCATGATCAAGTTTGATGAGCTGTTTCTGATTATCTCTGTCTTAGGAAGTAAATGACATAAAAATGGTAGCAGAGTTAGCTTTTTTCTTCTAGCGTGTTTTTTGTGCCTCTCTTCTTTGGGATGTCAACAGACCCTTCAAGGCAAGGGTGCTGTAGATAAAGTAGTTACATTGCAATCACTTCTGTCCCCTTCCAGCCAAAATCCTACAAATGGTGCCTTTCAATATCATTTCATAACAAATCTTCAGAGAGCTAATGCCTCTGTCACAGCATTTCTACAGCCAGACTTTGCTGCACAAGTTCAGAGGCATGAGAAGCAGATGGAAAACAATTACAGGGGCCTCTGACACTGGAGTCAGTTCTACTTTCTTAAAATAGGGCTAAACATCATGTTTGTAATGTCTCACATACAGTTTGGCTCTGCATGAAATGCTACAAAATAGGGCCCTTGAGAACATCCATTATCACATTTTGGTTAACATCACAGATTTTAAAAATCCCAGTTGTACTGAAGCCATGAAATAAAGCTTTCATCTGTAAAGATCTAGTTTCTCTTTGTTATTAAAATAAACTGAGCCATTAAACAAAATATATGCATATAATAGTGAAGTTCATCATTTCCTATCATCAAAATGATAAATTCAACTTTTTTTTTAATTGGAGCAGTCATCTTAGAAAGGTTTGTGTATAGAACAAGATCAAATGTGCCTGGTTGCTCTTTCTTACTTTGTAACTTGTTAGTGATGACATTTTTTTGGTCTTTAACTCCTTTCATTTAGGTATTTCTAAAAGAAATGAGTTTTGTCCAGAAAGAAGGGGAAAGCAGAGGGGGATTTTTGAGCTTGGTATTGAAAAGATAAATCGATTATATCTTGTTACTGTTCTTGTGAACTTTTAATGGCCATCGCATCATAAATGTGCTGAAAGCAACACGCCATCTCAATGCCTTTGCTTCCAAATATGTGGATTGTCTGTTTTATGGTAGTTTCTGTGAAGGCATCTGAATGTGCATGGTGCTTGATGTGCTCAGACCTTGAAAGAGACCAGGCAGGAAGGGGATGCTCAGGTGGGGAATGGGGTGGACACTGGCTGCCTGTAGCTGACTCTGTTTGGATTTTTGGAAATCCCCTTCCAAAAACCCCTGTCCTGGCCTCATCCATTCATCATCCCGTAGAAGATGCCCACCGAGGGTCTCACCTTACAAAGCTGAGGACATATCCTTTAGGCAGCCCAGGCTTTGGCCGTGTTCTCTGCTGCTGAGTGCAAGACCTAAAGTTACACAGGTGAAGACAGGTTTGCCATTTCAGGGCTCATCCCCCTAGTGTTGGCCAATACCAGCCCCTGGGAAATGCCTCACACCGTGAATATTTCCACTGAAATGCAAAGCTTAGTTCCACCAACCCTCTCTGACGGAGCATACAGTTAAGTCTTAGGAGGCTTTTGAAATCCAGGTGAAATTGCTAGAGACCTGCATTGACTTTGGGGGAAAAGGTTATTTTTTATGGGCAAGTCTTCTTGGTCCAAGAAGGTTTCCAAGAGGGAAGAGTCACATCCTGGTCCGAGCCTTTTTAATGATGTTTTTATAAGGATGAGAATAAGTACATAGTGAATTTGTGGGCAAATACATGTTAATTTAGGGTTGAATCTGGAGATTTTGGAGGAGAATTGTGATGTGCCTTTTCCCAATTCTCAGGAGATCTAAATCACACTTTTTTTTGCGTATGTTCATGTGCATAGAAATATCATCCTGGGAACATATATCTGCTTTATTCTGAAATTGGCTAGCATTATCAGACTTGCTTCTTTGCTAAGTTGGGTACATAATCAATTAGAGCAGTTGTTTTCTTTTGGAGACTTCTCAGTTCATCTCTCGGAGTTAAATTTCAAGGCCAGGCTGGTCAGAAAGCAAATTTCTGTACAGGCCTGCACCCTGAAGCCAGTCAAAGGGATTTCATACACTAAATGGGTGTAGATAAATTAATTTTCCAGCCAGAAAGTAGAATTGCTTAGTCAAGTTTACTGAGTTAAAACTTGTCTGTATTATTCATATATGCGATTGCACTGAACTTGGGTTATTTTAGCAGAAGGGAACTCATTAGACCTAAGGAATGAAGGAGGGAATTTATGAGGGACTCTCATTTTAAAGGTAAAAATAACGGAGAGTGAACTTACGGGGACGTAAAAGCTGGGGTGGATGAAATGAGAGTGTCTGAAATAGCTGGCTGGGTGCTGGAAAGTGAAGCCCAGCTCTAGCCCAGGTAAATTGCATTTGAATTTCAACCTCAGATCTGTATGCATTCTTCTTTGGCAGATGTTGAATTGATAATGCCTGTGTGTTAAAGAATTCTGATTGTTTCTTTTGCCACCTTCGCAGCTTATGAAAATGCAAGTAGCCCCGCCTAATGAATATTAATAAGAGTGATAGCTGGATAACACACAAGCCTGTGGCTCTTTGGAACTTGGATGGGGTTAGTTGGAGGATTGTTGTGACTGGGAATTTACATGATTTTTAAGAATAAACTTCCTGAAAACTTTTACATTCTCCTTTAAAAGCTGATGTTTGTTCACAGTAGCATGCTCATGCATGCATGGGGTTTTTTTCCCCTTTCTCTTTCTAGATACATATGAGATTACTGCTACAGATGGCATGTCCATGTTTTTTAAAACAAGGCAATTTATTAGATGAGAAGAGGCCCCATCTCTTAAATTTACTTCAGTTCAGGGTTAATTGTATCAATAGCAATGGTTTATTTTATTTTCCTTGTTTATTTTTGCCTTTTCCCACACCCCATTCTCCCAGGCAGCTGTGGTACTTATTAGCAGAGCAGGGAAATGACACTGATGAATTCTGCATCTCCAAATGTCCTAGGAGGCTTTAAAGCCCATTTCATGCAGTTAGTTAATCGGGCAGCTTGTTAGGCCTGTTGCCGGACCTCACACGTGGCAGTCTAATAGCAGGGATAGTTGTGGAGTGGCTGGAGGATGGGAGGGCTCCGAGGACCCAGCTCTTCAACTGGAGCCCCATGGGCAGGCGCTGCCCCCTGGTTGGAGCTCCCGGTGATGCTAAGCGGTGTTGGGACTCAGTGGTGACACTGGCAACATCCCCCCTTTTTTGCCAGTGCTGTTCTCCGGCTCTGCTGGAGCAATCCTCTCCAGACCTCTCCTTACTCACTTGTGAAAGTCCCTATTACCAACCTTTCTGCCTGTGTCATAGGTCCCATTTGATCTGCTCTTCTTCCCTCAGACTCTGTTCCCAAAACTGCTAATTATGCAAAAAACCAAGGTGCCCTTTTTAATAGCTTCCTGCTCATTGAGAGCTGCAGGGGCAGACTTGAAAAGAAGGGTTAAAGTGGGTCAGAACTCAAAAGGCAAATAGAATCAGAGAGATATTTATTTATTATTAAAAGAAACCCACAATCTTGTCTTGATAGTAAGGACTGCTGTGATGCTGCATGGGGTGGAGGTCTTTTTCAGAGTGGTGGTTTAGGGCTGATATAATCTTGAAAGGTTTCATGAAGGCTCAAGGAGGAGGATTTAATGAAGATTCAGGGATTAAGATGCCTCTGCATTATAATTTCTGCCAATTTCTGCCAATGCCACAGTGAATGCCACTGTGCATTCACTTTACAAGTAGACTTACTCCTTCTAAAGCTTTGAAACATGAGGAAAACCCCCAACTTCAAAACAGAAACACATGTATGGAGTGCATTTCCCCTTTTGCAAAAAGCCTTTTCTTCCCCATCTCTTGTCATGACAAAAAGGCTTAATTTTTTTTAGCCAATATAAGGGGAGAGGGAAGAGGGGGAGAGTCATTAAAATGCAGTTCTTTCAATTACGTCCCGTTATTTGTCATCTTTATTGCTTTTCTATAGTTTTCATTGCACCTTTAATGGCATGCCTGGTCAGAAAAGGTGAGCTGGAATGTGAACGCACTTGGCTCCACCGCTGCCAGTGCTTACGAGCTGTGCTCAAATCCCAGTCCCTGTAGATTTTAATGTCCCCGCAGACTGCTGGCAGCCTGCTTCCAGCTGTGGCAGGCATGATGCAGTGAATTGCTTTTCAATGTTCTTTACTCAAATAGGCAGTAATTACAAGCTTAAAGAGGTTTAGTGGTCCAGTAAACTACATAATCACCCCTGAATTAGCCTGGGCTCATCAGTTGCAGTCCAGCAACCTCAAGACTGCTGTTTGTATGCAGGCTTTATCACATGGCAACCTGAGCAGCAGGTGTGGAACAGCAAGAATCCCCCATAAACACAACTGTCTACTGGGGACAATGATCTCTAATGAGATGAGGCTACAGCATCACTGTAATTTAAGTGGGAAAATTAACGCCGGAGAATGTGCACTACTTCCAAGAGTCTCTGCTTCTTCAGAGAACAGAGTGTTTTCCTGGCTTCTTTTTTTTTCTTTTCCCTCCTTAATTCTTTTTTTTTTTCTTCCCAGATCTTTAAATGCATCTTTCTTTTTTTTTTTGTTGTTTTGTTTTTTGTATTCATGAGGAGCACATTGTGGTTTTGCTTATAAGTTACATGGTCTTTATTCTTTTACAAGGATATGTTGTGAATATTTAATGGTGGACAGGGCATATGTTCAAGGACTTTCCATGCCAACAAAGCAGCATTGCAAAATAGCAGCTTTATCTTTTCATTTCCTTCCTCAGTGGTAGTTTTCTTTTTTGTTTGTTTTGTTTTCAAATAGAAAATGTAAAATAGATTGTAACCCCTCCTCATCTTGGTGTTGAGCATTGGCACCTCAATGTGTTGGTTGCCTTGAACTCTCTTTGCATGACGGCTTGGTCCCTCCATGAAAAAAGGTGTCCAGGCTCCTGGCAGGAGGCTTCCCAATTTGCTTGGTGGCTGCTCCTAAAGGTGCTACCACCTTGAGAAACCTGCTTAAAGCTCCTGATCCATCCAAAAGCCTGAGGTTCATGTTAGGGATCTGGCTGAATTCAGCAACCCTCCATCAACCTGATCACACAGGTGTGTAGAGTAGGGGATGGAGGCATAGGGGGGTATTTTTATCCCTCACTTACAGTGGGAGCTCCTGATGTACTGAAGACAGCCTGGGAAAAAGAGCAAAAAGCACAAATAAAAGCTTTCGGCTTAACTATGGGATTTAACAACTGCTGGCACTGGCATTTCCCAGAGATTGTGGAGTTATTTCCGAGCCCACCTGTTTAGAAAGTCATTTGAGGTAGATAAGGACAGTGACTTATTGCTGAGAAAAGGCTTCTGGTTAGGAGATATTTACCTGGGCTAATCTGTCTTAGGCTGGGTCTAAAAACAACAGCAGTGCTTTTACGGAGTTATCAGGTAGTCGGGATTTCCTTTGGCGTGCCGGTGATATTTTTTCTTCCTTCCCAAAAGCTGCTCACCTAGGGAAGGCTGGGGTTTGCCTTCCTGCCTTCTCGCAGCTGCCTGATAAAGATGTTGGCTTAACTGAAAAGCCAGGTTTCAAGGATGTGAATTTTAGCTCTAAGGCGGTTACAGTCAGATGATGCATTTCCTCAGTTCCTCTGGTGTCACTTGGCTGTAGTGTTTCATAGTTTATGGCTGTGTGCTGCATTGAGGAGAATTTTGCTAATCTTTTGGATGCAATTTTTCTTTTAATTTCCCTGTCCTTAGTTAGTTTTAGGCTGTGAAAGAAAAACAATGATTAGTAACAATAATAAAGAAAAATGGTAGAGGATGCAAAAGCGCATCACCCATGTCACATTAGAACAAATAGTCTTGATCCTAAGTAAGAAATCCCTTCTTAAGTGTATTAAGCAAAGTTAATATGTATGTAAAAGCTGTGTGTGTGTGTGTGTTTCTGTGTGCACATACATACAGGCACCAAAGGAATGTTTAACATGGGAAAAGCTCCACTCAATTACCCTGGTATGGTGTGGGAGTGTCTGCATAGACTCAGCTTGAACTGAAAACCAGTAGGAGCCAGAGTAAACTCCAGACACTGAGGTCTATCAGAGTGTCTCCAAAAGGAAATAGCAGAAGCACCACTGCTTGGACTAGCTAAAGCTCAACTGGAAAAGGCAGTGGGTAATAATATATGGTATGGAAGGAATAATATCGTAGCAGCCAGGAGATGGATTAGATGAGTTAAAAGGTTTTTCCATTTTCTGACTTCTGTAATATCCTGTGCAAGGGATGATCTGAACTTTTTTTCCTTAATGAGTGCTCACGTTATGAGTAATTTGATGGGGCCACCAGAGAAGTATTGGCAGCGCATCCCAAGCCATACCATGTCTCTCCATCAGCCTTGGAAAGGATATTTATGTTAGTGAGTGCCAAAACTTGTTCACAGACAACTCTTGCAAGAAAACTATTTACAAAAGGGCAAATGGGAAAAAAGGAGAAGCTTTTTTTTTTCCCCAGCATAACTTCATTAAAAAGGGTCGCTGTCGTCAGTACCTCTTTTTCCTCCCAGTAAACCCCCACAAAGGAAATGTCTCCTTCACTCCTCTGCCAGCAAAACCACCCCATCCCCCGTTTAATCAGGTTGGCTGTGAACACATGTTCAGATTTTAAAATTTCTGGGGTATTGGCTCTGTCTTTTACACCCTGCATTTGCCTTAGGAGAGTCAAATTCTGCCTCCGTTCCTCACCTTTTATTTTTTGGCAGGGTTGTCAAAGCAGCCTGCAAACCCTCTTGTAAGGGTAACGAGAGGCAGTGTCTCAGAGCCCATCTCATTGGAATGGGCTGATGCAGAAGCTGATTAGCAGCTTTTTGGCCTCGCCATAGGGATACAGGGGAGTCAAAGTGATGCAGCATGTAGTCACATTTTGATTCATTTTTGAGTTTAGAAGACTGAGCACATCTGTTGGTTTTGTGTTCATAGTTTGCAGTTCAGTAACTCTGACAGCACCTGGATTTATTAACAGTAATGTTAAAAAAAGGCCTTACTGCGGGGATATTAAACTATTACAATAAGTTGAGGAAATATTTTCTTTCGAAGGAGGAAAAGGCTGGCTTTGTCTGCAGCATGAGTGTGTCATATGGACTATGTTTTCTTGCTGTGCTGAAAAAGCAACGAGGAGCTTGAAATGCCAAAGCCAGCTCACACTTCAACAGCATTATCAGGCTGACTCACTTCTCTCAGCCAAGGAAAAGACTGCAAACTTTGCACAGGCTTTTTTTCCTCCCAGCCTCAGAGGTGCGTTTCTAATAAAACAACTTCCTTCTCAGTGTTTAGTATTTCCTCCAATGTACAAGCCAATCCCATGGGATAAACAGGATCGAGTTTGCAGCTTCCGAGTTGAATTTTTTCTTCTCCCCCCTCCCTACCAGGTCACCTCAACTTGGCAACTTTTTACAGCCTTGCCTGAATATAAAGCAGGTCACAGAGATGGTCTATAAAAACCTATTCAGGCTGCCTGCAAAATAGGCAAGGGGACTCCACGCGTTCTCTTTATCACTCTCTCTCAGCATGCCGGTGGCCAATGAAGAAAGGAGGTTGCAATCTTATGACTTTATGGATAGTGATCCAACCATTTTTTGGCTACTTTGTGAGTGCAGAAACCCCTGTTATTCTTTAGGAGGCCAGAATGTGTGAGGATCTAGGACTCAACTGCTATAAATTCAAGCTCTGTTCTTAGACTACACCATGCACTGCTTTTGTAATGCAAATGGAAGGCACAAAGTGTCCCTTTGATAATGTGCAGTCAGGAGACAAAAAAAGCATTCACTGCAACAGTAAAACTAATTCATAAAGCTAAGAGACAATAGGAAAGCATTATGGATATTAAAAAAAGTAGCAATTTCTCGTAGATCAACTTGATCATTAATGTAAACAGTTCAAATGCAAATCAGAAGGGGAAAGACCCAAATGGCTGTTCTGCCACCTTAGCTAACCCTGGACAAGTTTGGGTAAGGCAAGAATTTAGAGTTCAGCATAAAGTTGATGTGCAGTTTGTCCTGGAGGGCTGATCTTTGGACTTTATTCTGGATACTGAGTTACATGGGGTTTCTCTTTGGAAACAAGAAAATCACAGTGTTGGGATTTTTCTCTTTTTTATTATGATGTTAGAAAACAGTTAATAAACACTCCTGGGGCATAAATTTTAAGGAAGTAATTTTTCTTCGTCACCTGCTAGAGTTTAGCTCAAGGTCATCTCACCTTGGTGCATTACACTGAGCTCTGGAGGAGGCAGAGGGCTGGAGGAAGGGGATAAAAGGGCTTCTGAAATGGTTCTCCTGGCATGGTCAGCCAAGCGACGGCACTGCCACGATAAGGGCCATGCTGGACAGTTGCCACGGCCTCCTTCTAACAGAGCATGCAACCTTTGTCTTGGGGATTGCTTCTGCTTTGGTGCTGTAGTAGAGCTGGTTGGCAGCCTGGGTGTTGAGCCGGTTCAGTGCTGCGAGGAATTAGTAATCTGGGGGGTGAGAAGAGCAGGATTATTTTCCCATCTTTCTGGCACCATTACGATGCACTGCTCTGGCAGAGGAGGAGAGGGGGGAGTGCTGTTGATGCTGGGTTACAGATAAAATAAAGTCTATTGCTGTCCTGGCATCCAGCATTTGCTGCCTGGGGTGGAAAATTTGAGGAAAGGAGTACATTTGGACAAGGTGTAGCATTAAGAGACTACCTTGGATGCTTTCCATCTGTACCTAATGGAGACTTCACCCACCATCTGTAGTCAAAGGTGATTAAAAAAAAAAAGTCTTATTGTTTCTTTTTGCTAAAAATGCTCTCAGCTGCATTTAAAAATGGGCTTTTATTGAGACTACTGCTCGCTAAATACCATTCATAAAACAGGGATGAGAAAATATGATGGAAAGTTAAATTTTTCTCTCTGTCACTTTGATTTCTTTGTTACTGCTAAAACGACTGCTCTGACTCATATTTTGCATAGTTATTTTTACCTTTTCAAATGTTCCTTAACTGTTCATATTACCCTGGGTAAATCCCCCAGGGATAATTTTCATTTGCATGCAGACTTTGATGGTGTTATTAAGCAATCACTTTCTGTACTAAGTCATTATTAAAAGTAATACCACAGAGCCTCAAAAACACATTAATGGTGCCAAACAATCCACATTTCAGTCCTAGATTTATGGAAAGGGGAAAGCACAAGGTCTCCTATCATTCGGTGGATGCTGCTCTGTAGTTCTGTAGCACCAGCAGGCTTTATCAGAAAATATGAGAGCCAAATTCAGACCCCTTATCTATTGTCAGCCTTATTTCTTTAAATGCCCTTTTTTGGTTTTTTTTTTGTTTGTTTGTTTGTTTTTTAACCTGCCTGCTTCCTACTTGTTTTTCGCCTTGGATTTGCCCTTTTCCTCTGGCCTTGGCAAGAAAGCTTGTCTGCAGTCTTCCAGTATACACAAGCTGGGCTGGTTCTGGGAAGGAGGGTCAGCCTTCCCATCTGTAATCACCATTTTATGGCTTTCACTCGAGGTGTTAATGCAGATCAAATGGAAAACAGTCCAGCATGAGCGTTACGGCTTCTCGTGCTGCCCTGCATACGGTCCCAATCGTTAATTCTGATTATAAGACCTAAAGGTAATTCTGTTTGCTCTCCTAATGCATTGCAGCTCTCCTGGTGGTCTGGTGTCTCTTTTCTCCAATTCCCATCTTGATCAATTGTTTGCAAATAATTAAGCTTTTAAGAGATAATGGTAGGAGCTAATGTACACAACAAAGTAAAGGTCTCAAGTCACTGTTTATTGACGGTTTGCCTTGATATCCCAAAGTGATCCAGAGTGATAGGTGGACTTGTCAGTTGGAGTCATTGCAGTATTTTTAGTCATTCTTCCATATATATTTATATATTTAGTAAAATTATAGAATATCTCAATCTGGAAGTGATCCATAAGGATCAAATCCAACTTTCTCCTCCTCACAAGACTTACCTTAAACTTAACCATTTGACTAAGACATGTTTTATACATATTCATACGAATATAATATAATCTACACACACACAAATATAAATATATCCATATCTATGTGCATTTGTCTTTATTCCTTCAAACAGCCATTAGAAATTTTCAGAAGACACTGGTCATTCTTACACAGGCAGAATAACGACCAACAACAAGTTTTGATTGAATTTCCTATTTCTTCATAAAATGGTAGTTCTCAGGGTTTCCCCCTTTCTCTCTGTTGCAATGTGATGTCTGCCTTTGCCTGTAGCACAGGCCTTCCAAGCCCTGTGGGTGGGAATGCAACAAGGCTTTGAATGTTTTAATAGCAACCTAGCCTGTGGCACGCTGATTCTTTTGTCAAATCATTCCTATTATTTTATTTTATTTTTAGTCTACAAAGGAACAACTCATATGATCCACAGAAAGCTTATATAATAAGGTTGCTTAGTGTTTAAGATTACTTTAAACCACACCAAATCATAGTTAAAAAGCCTGCAACATTGTGACCCTTTAGCTAAGAGGGATTAGCTGTGTGAAATCCCAGGCTGTCATGTGATTATGGCAATTACAGATTTATCATGAAATTAAAAGTTTATGCTGTACTAGGATATGAAAAAAAAAACCCAGATGACCTTAGACATACCACAATTTGAGGAATTTGTAGTTTGGGACTTTTAAAGCAATTATTTTTACAGTGGCAATATTATTCTGATGGCTAATTTTATCCAGTCTTGTCTATTTAAAAAAAAAAAATGTCCAGAACAATTGAAAATTGCTTAATGGAGACAGACTTCTCAATTCCAATAGCTAGAGGCTGTCTAGTAATTATTGCTTGCTGCATGAAATTAGACACAGTTTGTTCAATTACTTAAAATTAGATCACATGTGAGGTGGCAAAGCAAAATAAGAAAAAAAAAAGAATAATTCTATCCTCACTTGATAGCAAAGTAACGAAATGAGAAGTAAGCTGTAAAGATGAAAATGTTACAAATCATCTCTGTAGGGTATGGGTTTTTCTTGTTGAAGGGAAGCAAAATGTTGTGTTCAGATAGATGGACATAAGTATGACTGTTGTGGATGAATGTGTGTAGAAGGCAGGTCAAATACATGCTATATTTTTGCACATGTAAAATGCAAATTACACATAAAAAAGAAGTCAAATTCCCTTTCCTCTGTTTTTCACTTTACAAGTCTGGAGCTGATTCATGTACACACAGAAAATACAAGGGATGGTTTACAGGTGTGCAGGTCATCTCTGGGCTTCCTGTCAAGAAAACTGATTTTAAAAGAACTGAAAATTCTTCAACATTTTTGGGTGAAAAAAAGATAAGAAGTCGCTTATGAAGTTGATGGCCATGGTGGTGGACTTTGAAATAGATGTATTGAGTTAAGAGAAGTTGCTGGAGTTTCAAAATCCCTGTTTGATAATGTGAGGTGATATTTGCATGTAACATAGGCATGAGAAGTCAGACTGTGCTGTTCACAAGAATATATAAAATCTGCTAAATTGCTATAATACCAATAAGATTGTGGAATTTTATGAGGTTTTAAATTCTTATGCTTTACAAGGTTTCGGTTTATACCTCATGTAATATTACACTGAAGAATGCATCCGGAGAATAAGGGAATATTTAGGGGGGAAAAAAAGAATGAATGTGTAACAGCAAATACTTTGTGACAATCAACTGCTAAATGGTGTTGGGATAGGACTAACCAGTTATGTCAAATGATCTTTACTGAAATGCTGTTAAGCTCCTTGCACCAGTCCAGGTCTGAATCAGATATGTACTAAGACTTGGGCATCCAGGTTAGGAGCCAAACCAGATCCTCAAAACAGGACTTTTCCTTGAAACTGTTACATTTGCAGTATTTGACCATTTCCTTTCGGGACAGTGACATTTTTGCATAGATGGGAAGGACAGAAATTATATTTCTACATTTCAGACTTGGTTGTGGTTTTTGCTGTTGATTTATTAAGCAATCTGTATTCATGCAGAAGCTAATTTTCTCAGAAAGCAAATCAAGTTCTCACAAGAAACTTATGATTGAATTATAACATTATCTTCAATTAAAGGAGTATTTATTTTCTGTCTCTTAGGATTACCACAGCACAGCTATGTTAATGTCAGGCAAAAATGTGCTGATTGTTGACCTTGCGTTGGCCTGTGTTCAAAACGCAGGCATTTGTTTATGTTCAGGATTCTGATCTTATTTGCAAATTATTTTGGGGCACTGGCAAGTTTTGCCGTCACTATCTCAGAAAACATCAATGTGTTTTAGTTTTACTGAGAAGTGCTTTATCACGTTCTTTGTTGTTCTTTTAAAAACAGAAAAAAATAGATTATTTAACTCTAATTGGTCATTTGAGACAAGTACAAAAAATTTTTAGCTAATGCAACAAATATCCTTCTCAAGTATCAAGGTACTGTCAGTATCCTAAGCAGTTACTTCTCTACTTCACTAATCTTTATAATTGGTTTGTCTTTTACTGCCATTAATTAAGTGATGTAGTAGCCCATTAATAATTATAAAAGAGTGACACACCTCAGCATTTTCACCTTTCAATAATAGATATCAGGCTTCTGTTTTGGTTTGGTTTGGGTTGTTTTTTTAAAAATTTAAAATAAAAAGTTGGTCAAAAAAGCACATTGTTTTAAATGTTTGTATTTATTTTGGTGTCTTGTAGCACCCTTACCCTTCAGAAGAGCAGAAAAAGCAGTTGGCACAAGACACAGGGCTCACTATACTTCAAGTGAACAATTGGTAAGTAATTTTCCTTAGTGTTTCTATATGGCCACTGGCACCCTCTGGCTATTCCTTTGTGGTTTTGGGGACACACCTTGCCCTTGTTGTTCCCCTCTCCAACAGTTTATTTATACAAAAGGGATATAACCAGGTGAGTGGTTTCAGGTGTAGAAAGTATGAGGTTTGCTACTGTATTTTATTTTCTCATCATTTGGGCAGATCTCAGTGTATTCACATTTGATACCAGTCCTCTTTCTGGCTGAGGAAGGCACATCCATTGCAGAACACTGGTCTTGAAAGAGGTTCAGATGTTGGGGACAAAAAAGGGACAATTGGTCCCATTTCTGCTTAGCATATTGTTATTTGGGGCTGCTGTCATGCTTGTTATAGTGTTGTTAGAGGGGTTTTTCTTTTTGACTGACATCCTTGTGTCTCTTTATCAGTTTGTTTTAAAAATCCAGTTTATGAATAAACTTTGAGGACAGTCTGGTTCTTTGCTGCTGAAATACAGTGTGGAGCAATTTTATGTATTTGTTCCAGCAAAATTTGTTCCATACAGGTGGAGCCCCTGCTCTGTTAACAGTAGTGATTCATTTGAAGGAAGTCAGGATCCATGCTGTTTCTGCAGTGGATTTCAGGTTGCTAACTGTTCGGGGTGTGGTGAAGGCAACCAGTGAAAATTACTCATGATTTAACTATCATACAGCAGCAAACCTTTTTAAAAAAATGTTTGATTTACTGCCCTTTGATACTGCATCAAAATGTGGGTTCCTCCCACTATCCCAGAACAAGTGTCATTTGAAGTGTATTGCAATCTAATACCTTGTAAAAATAAGTGTATCTAATTAATTGTCCTAATATTTTTAGATTAGTGTTTATGATAGGAAACCTTATCCTCTTTGAAGTAATACCCAGAAAATAGCCAAGGCAAACAGCAAGCCTGCTGGGGAAAAGGGAGGGAGGAATGCCAGTTTACAGACAAAAGTTGGTGGTTTTTTTCCTGTTCAATAAGTGTCAGAGATTAATATTACTGAAGCTCTGATTACATGGCCTAATCCATTTTAGTGAATAAATTTGGTCTTGATGTCCATTGCACCTACATTAACAAACCCTCCTCTCTTAGAGAGAGTAGGAGCCTATGGGAGAGATTTCAGATATATTAAACCCCATTACAGAAAATGTAATTTCTGTCAATATAATCCCATGTATTCTTCAATTTAGTACTTTAGAGATAACAAGCTACTTACAATATATTTGCCTTTGGAGGATTAATTTACAAAGTGCACTATCTGGGAGACGCAGGCGGGCTCACATAAGCATAGCTTGTAAGGGTTATCAATTTCTGTGACCCCACAGCAGCCCTGGGAGATCAATTTTTTGAAGCCCTTTAAGATGATGAATAAAGGAAAATACCAAATACTTAGTGTATGTGGAGTACGCTTCCAATACTTATTTTAAAATGGAGAAGTAAAAGGCACAAAACATAAAATTTACGTGTTATAAGGTAATATAACCCACAGTATTTTGGCTCAGCCAGAAAAAATTAGTGTTTGCTTCAATTTTACATCCTCCAGCCTTCATCCAGGTGCTACCCTAATTTATATGGTTGTCCTTCAGTTTAGCAATGGCTGCTTTGGCCCACTGAGAAGCTGTGTATATTCATCAGGGTCTTGTTTAACAGTGGGGTGGAGTAAGGGTGTGTTGTTTCTGTGGGGTCTGGGAGCACTGGATTCAACATGGACAAATGTGCCAGTTTGGGATGGTCCATCAAAATAAATTTTTCAAGATGATGAACATAGGATGCGTTCAACTAAAGCTGGTGGAATTTCTCCAGAGTGACTTTCAGTAGGTTTTCTTTCAGTTTTCTTTCCAGGGTGTTTTTCAGTACTCATTTCACCTTGAATATGAGGAGTTTTTACTTTGACTTTGTGTCAGGTGTGTTCTTAAAAGTTCCTTATGTGCAAGGAAAAAAAAATAAGGAGGTCAAAATACATTATAACTGTAGTCTTGTGGATGTAGGGCAGGCTTCCTCTGCTTGAGCTAGTTCAGTAATTCTGCTGTGGTGTTACAATTGTATAAATTATTGAGACAATTCCCCTTCTCTCCCCAGAGGCACAAGGATTTAACACTATAGAGGCAGTGAGGCTTTCTTAAATCACAGGTGGTGGGCGGAGATGCCGAAATACGGCAATTCAGCCGCCGCTTTTTGTAATGGATGCTAAGGAACAAGGAGACTGTGAAGCTGTTGCTGAGCGTGCAGGTTGCACAAAGAATACCCATCCATGAGGTGGCCAATGAGCTGCTCATCCCCTCCCAAATCCTGAGGGCTGTGGGGCAACCTTCTCAAGCCTTTTGCTGGATCGCTTTTCTTCTAAGGCAATGTTCAGAAGAAACTCTTCATACCTAAATGTTTTGCTGCAGGGGAGAGCAAACATGTAATTTCTGGTTAGTTTTGCCTTTCTTAAGCAGGCTTATAAATCATTCAGCCGCAACTCACAAAAAAATTTTGCCTTCCTCCTTAGATTCTTCCAAACTTGTTAACACACATGTACATTTTTGTATTAATGATGAGTCATTGTAAATCACTGTTGCAGAGATTAAATAAAATGCTGAAGGGCAGGCTGGGTGCAGATCAGTCATAAATTATTGGCAGCAACACAGCGTGTGGGAATACATGAAATGTGCATGAAAAACATAAACTCATGTCTGGTAGCATGGTCGTTAGCCCAGACTGGGAATGCTGGATTTTCTGGCTGGAATTAGAAGTTTGCCACAGACCAGTCAATGAAGAGAGCATTTGTTTTCTGCAGATTGAAAGCATTTAAACAATTTTTTTGGTCATATTTTGAATGCCTTTTCAGTATGTGCTGGTTGCATACTTCAGTTCTCTGCCCTAACAAAAAAAATGCTGATTTTCACGTATGGACTGCCCTGGTGTTGGGGCTCCCCAGACTGATACACATAATCCTTGTTGATAGTGGAGGAGTCATAGGAACAGGATGATGATGTGAGATGTACCAGAAAATATATCCATGGACGGGCACATGCCTTTAAAAATACCACAGTCCCTTTACTATAACCCTTTTCCTGGGGTTGTTTTATTTTTCTTGAAGTAATAAAATAATCCACACAAAGGATTTTTCCCATTTTTTTTCCCCTCACATGACACCTTCACCTGTGAATCACCAGCATTGCCTTCTAGGGCCATCTTTACCTCAGTCAGATGTTTCTGTTGTGGGAAGAGGGAGCCCTTACCCTGTGCAAAATAAAAATAAATCTGTGGAAGGTAGGAAGATAGCAGAGTTCAAATGTCATTAGTCTAAATGAACCATTCATGTCTCTGTTGTATCAGTTGTTTAACCCCATGGCAGTTTAGGGTTCCAAGTTCGGTAACATGAACTAAAAGGGGCACTTGTATGATGCCTATATGGACATGGTAGAGACCTGACCAGGTACAGGTTAATAAGGTGCTTTTCCCGGGTGATAAAAACAATGAATTGAAATATCCAGGAGGTGTGATCCAATCACTTCTTACCTCAGCTGAGAGCCAGTCAGGCTATATTGAACAATCTATACAGTTTTCTTGTTTGCTACATCCCAGCTGAATCCCTTCCCATTAAGAACTAATGGTAAATAATTACTGGTGGTAGTCAATGAAGAAGAGAGAGCAATTCTAATCAAGGGCTGCATTAGGTGTCAGATGCTTGTTTGTGTTTTAGAAAAGTCTTGGTGCACACAGACAGATGTTGGTACGCTTGTAGAACAACGTGCCTATATTACCTCCTTATACATGTATGTCTGTGTGTGACTGTCTCTCTAAATAGTGTTGCATCCACCTGCATTAAAACGATCCTTAAAAAAAAAAAAAGAGAATTCAAATCCTTAAAGCTCCAGCCTTTATTAGGCGTTTCCATTCTGCTTTTTTCAAAATACTCTTGTGCTATCTAGGGCACAGCCCAGACAATGCTGGAGCAGCTAGTCAATATTTTATCTTGCCCTCATTCTTCCCTGCTTCGTTTGTTGAGCTGTATTCAAACTGTGCTTGAAGATGGAATTAATAATTACTGCTGGGCTTTCCTGTGGCACTTACTGCTGTAATACCCAAGTCCTTCCCTGACCTCCACGTGCTTATATATGCATACAAGGTGGTGGGTCTGCATGGTATTTTTACAGTTTCCCTGCAAAGAGAAAGAAGAGTGTTTTCCTGGTTCACAGAGGAAGAAGTGAGGCTCAGAGAGGTCCAGGTCCAGCACAGTTGTAAGTCTTGAGTTGGTCTGGGACTGTGAGGTGACTCAAAATTACAGCAATTTATTCACATTTAGAGTCCAACAGTCATTGAAACTTCATGTTTCGTGGAAACTCCAAGTTTTGAGTGCCTTGGTGTCTTACATTGCCAGTGTCCAGTGTTGGGAATGGAGGAGAGATGAGAGAAATCAGTAACTTATGGTGAAAGGTTTGGGTTCAATGATTTACTCAGTAGCTCTCAAGCAGTCCAAGGAAGCAGCAGAGCTGAATCCTCTTCTCCAGTGTAGCATTTGGCTGTATGAACCAGGACTGGCTTGCTTTTCTTTCTGCCTTAGTCATTCGACTTTGTCAAAGTTTATTTCCTGTATAAATAGATTTTTTTATTTTATAATGCCATGGCTCGTTCTTAATAACAGACATAATTGTCATTGGGATGCTTGACGCATTGAGCCCTATCAAAAATGGTAGCATGAGGTGGTAACTGAACTGTAATGAAGTGCATTAAAGACTAGGGTGCAAGCAGCTCTAGTAATACGGTGTCCTAAGTCTTGAGTTCTTGGTTTTATGTTCTTGGCTTCTTTAAATGTCAGTTTTGTATATCATTTCCTAGGCTTGTAAAAAACCTCAAAAGAAACCCCAACCAAACATATCAGAAAAAAATTATCAAATAATGTAATAAAAAAATTTCTCTAATCTTACTCTTGGAGTCACATGAAGTAGATTTTACTGAAACTTTGTAAAAGGGCTTTGAAAAGGGCTCCAAGACCAGCCCAAAGATGAGTGTGGAAAATCAGAGATGGATTTGGGATAGGAAGACCTAACCACGTTCCTGTATGTAGCACTGCCAGCTCAGGGCGTAGACACACTGAAATAATTTATTATTCTTTCAGTCCGCTCACAACTCTCCTCCAGCAGGAAATTTCCTTCTGCCTCCATTTCTTTGCTTGTGGGTAAGACTAGTGGTAGAGCTTTGCTGCAGTAGTTGCATGGGGCAGGGGAGGAAGCGCTTTGCCGTGGCATGGGCAGGCAGGGTGGCATGGTGGGGACAGGAGGATTCTGCACTTCTCATGGGGGAGTGCTCCCCAGAACCCAGCGATGAATGGGGAGCACTACTGTGAAGGGTGTCCTTTCCATCTGCTCGTCCTGGCTTGCAGATGGTGGGGTTATGGATGGAGCAGATGGGAGAATGCAGACTGGGAGATGCAGATGGAGAGGTGCAGATGGGACCAGATGCAGATGGGGCAGATGCAGAAAGCCCCTGCCTGCCCCTCCACAAAGGGACAGGGGAAAGAGGAATGGCTGCACAACTCTCCACCTTTTGGGAAACAGTCCCAAGCCCTTCTTTTTCCACTGTGGTTTTTTTATCATAGCATGCCAGGGGTTTGGTGCATCTGAAGCACATCCAAATACCTCCAAATTCAACTGATCATGTTGTTTGGTGTTTCCCATATGTTTAGCCCCATTCCAGCCCCCTGGAGGGGATGGAATAGCTCCTTCCTGAGGCTGGGCACTAGACATCATCTTTGCTCAATTCCTTCACAGATATCACCCTGAGCAAAAGGCCAGCACATGACCAGTGCACCACTTTAGTCCCACTTAAGCACTATTTTTAGGGTGTAAGTGGGGGAGGAGGCCAGCAGGGAGGGAGCATAGAAAAAGCAGGTGCTGGTCCTATATGCAGAGTTGGATTTTCACCCCTGCTGCCTACCAAATTGTGGACTACAATAAATAGGGAAGATACTTGGTTTGCCGAGCACATCTCACACATGGGTTTTTAGTCCTTGGAGAATAAAATATCTGCTTATTTTCAGGTCTATCTATTACTGCTTTTGTTGCAGTAAACAGATTAAATGAGAAAAGGTCAAGATGCAATTTGAATCTGTGTAAGAACATAACAAATACTTTTCTCAGTAATCAGATATAGTAAATACAAGTACTTATTTACTTGTATATGTTAAAACATTCACAAATTATCCTCTCAACTTGAGCAATACGAACTTACCCATCAGATTTTGGAGACAATTTACTTTTCTTCTCTATGAGATTCAAGAATATGTATACAGTTTTTTTTTTAAACACTGTTTTGTTAATGGGAACACATGCAAAAGCAGGAAAAAACAGGAATAAGAAAGCGTATATGTTTTGAGTTTAACAAATACATATTGTTTGATATCCCAGAAAATAAGACAGTAGGTATTTAGTGTATGAAAATCATCCCCCTCCAAGAAAACCCCCACAAAACACCAAGAAAACTATTTTAAAAAGTATCTTGCTGGGTGAATTGTTACACCGTTTGAGCAGTTCAGAATGTGTGCGGTAAATTAGCTGTTCTAAACATACCCTGTGCTGGATTTTTCAAGCAGATTTTTACATTTTTGTTTTCACTAAGTCTTAGCTAATTGTTATGCCTTTCACCTTGAATGCCAATTGTAATAACAATATTACGTCTGTAGTCTATTTCTCTGTTCTTAAATTACAGCAATCAGGAATACTCACCAGGTAAAATCCTGTATAGTTACTCATAAGAAAATATTGAAATCAGATGAAAAAATGTTTAGCTTGCATATTGCCTTAGACAGCCCTGGAGAGCTGCCAGGCAGTCAAAGTATTATTAGAAAAGCTGAGCAAATAGCTTACAGGGGGAAGAGCTGTGAATGTAGAGCTATCAGGTACTGTCGGATCACCAGATTTTAGGCTGGAATTTCCTTTTTTAGTTCAGTAAAGCCATTTAAGAGTACAGCACAGTGGTTCAAACGTGGGGTTTGGGTTTGGTGAGTGGGTTTAAGGAGTAGTGATACAATTTTGGCACAGCACATGGGTGTTTCTCCAAAGGGTTCAGGTGCTCAGAGGAGGTGAGTAAAGAGTTTACTTGGGGAAATGCTCCCCTTGGCCTCCAGGACTTCAGGTGGAGGAGAAGATGGAGACCTAACAGACCCTGGGTTTCTTGTGCAGTCCAGCCTTGTCAGTCTCCACACCCCGCAAACTGCTCCAAAACAAGGGTCATCCCATTCAGGAACACCAAGGAAAGATGTTTCTAACCGTTGCTCTGACAGCCCCTGGATTCAGACTGGGAAAAGCCAGCAAAGGAAAAAACAAAATTTATTTCAAAAGCAAATGTGGAATCATTTTGCCCAAGATAACAGACTAATTAATGACACCCTGAGCACTGAGCAAAGAAAAACCCCAAAACCTGGTATTATTTTAGTCATATAGATTTTTTTTTGAGAGGAAGTAAGGTTGGTTCCTGCTGCAGAGCATCGGCACAGTGCAAACAGATTTTACCTGCCAATAGTCCTGACTAGCAAAAGGTTAATGTGCAGCCAAGAAAAAACCTCTTTTCCCTCTTCTGGGGTGGTCTTATGCTCAAAAAACATTTTTTTAGTTGGTGCATGAATGTTCTGTAACAAATGTGATGTCAGGTGCCAGGGAAATAAGATGAAATAGCACCATGCAAGCATTTGCCACTTGCTCTTTTCTCCTCTCCTGCTCTAGCTTTGCTGTGCAGGATCAGGGTAAGGGTCAGAATGCTTTGCTTGCTACTTCCTTTTTAAAAATACTGAGATTCAGGTGTGCACCGTATCAAAACAAGAGTTTGGCTTTAAAAAAGTGCCCATTCAGGACACTGTTGTATTGTGGAAATGCTGCACTGGAAGCAAGGGGAGAGCTTTGCATTGTCTCTGTAAATACAGTTCTCAGGTCTTGGTTTCTTTTCAGTGCAAGAGATATCCTTGGTATATATTAAAAAAAAAAAATTACATGCCCTCAATATATAAAAAGAAAGAAAAGACAGCAGGAGAGAGTAATGGCTTGTCATTGCTTTGCAAGTCAGGCTTTGGTCTATTTTTGTCATAGCTATCTGAAGTGTGTTTACATATAGTTTGCCTTTCTGGTATTTTGTGCTTGCACAGACCTGATCTCCACCTATTTTGTGTCAACAGTTGCTGAGATTGGTGTAGAGTGATTAACCGTCATGAACTGAAACACCAACACATGGAGAAAGGTGCCCTCAGAGACCCTCTCTCGCTCTTAAATCAGACGCTTGCTCCAGGCTGCACCTGCGTAAAACAAACTGCCTGGTTCAAAACTCAGCCTGAAATAGTAAAAATGGGGCAAGTGTTGCCTTTTTCATGGTTAAATCAATTTTCTCTTCTCAAAAGTGAGACACAGACAGAGGGGCAGGGTGAGGACGTGCTTTCAAGGGTGTATGTTTTGCCCTGCCTGCCCTGGAATGATTTTGGTGTAAGTCATGCATGGCTGGCTACACCAGCCTCAGCACCAACCAGGATTCTGCATTTTCTTTGATTTTTCAAAAATAAAAGAAATGGCAGCAGATGCTGAAAAAATATTGCTTCCACAGGTGTTCAATGAAATCTAGGTCATGTAACAGTTTCATGGGTTATTTTTTTTCCCTTGCTCATGCACTGTAGTCCTTGTGTCTTTTTTGGCTAAGGATAAAGCTCAATACCAATTGCTCCTTTTAAATTCAGGTTTATCCCAGAGATGTCTGACTTCCCACCTGGGTTATAAAGGTGATTTCTACCATCTGGGGGCTGATCCCTAAGCTTTCTCTGTCCCCTGGTCTCACAAATACTTGTAATCTTCGACATTCGTCTGACTTCCCTGTGTGTCTTTTGTTGGTGTTGTTTTCTGAGTGTGTCTTTTCTTCTGCCCTGAATATGATGCTGTCAGTAGTAGGATTATAAGCAAAATGAATCACTTCACTTAATGGGAAATTATGTTTAGATAAAGTAGATTACAAAGTAGGCTATTAGTAGTGGTTAGAAAACAGTGTTTTGAAGTGGAATGTCTTGGGGCATGGAGAGTTTGTTCAGAACTGTGGGGTTGTTTTTCAGGTTGGATGTGACTCAGAGTTGTATCTTTTGTGGTTTCTGGGGAGAGGAAAAAAAAAAAAGGAAAAAATAATTCAAAGCCGTTTTTCAGGTGCCCACATCACACAAAATACATCAATGTGCCTGTATTTGTTGTCTTGGTTGTGGTGGGGAAGACACAACCACAGGAATAAAGCTTCCCTCAACACCCCAAACCAGTGTCTCGGGGTATAGACCAGAATGATGCCAAAGCCTATTTCATGTGCAAAACACAGGTCCCATACAGGATTTCAGTATGTTTTCTCTTTGGGGGCCCTGGGATTGTTTTCTCCTAAAGGCACTTGTCAGGGGTTTTGGTTTGGCCACCCTGGGCTTGCTTCTCCTTTTCTTGCAGGCTGCAGGAGCTGGTGTGGGGTGACTGGGTATAGAATTGCCTTTTGGAGATGAGGAGGATGAAGGGATTCATCCAGGAGTATAATAGACAGGTCATTTCTCACCACCCTTCAGTGAGTGGGAACATATTTAAACCAGCAGCCAGATGTGGGAGCAGCCTCTCTTCTTTTGCTTGGGCTGGAGGACGAGGCACAGCTTCCAACTCCCATGCTGTATGTGGGGTGGGGTGGGAGGGAACAGAGAAGAAGCTGTTTGGACAAGGCTCACAATTTGATGTATGGAAGCTCAGAGATCATGCAGGCACTTCTCACAAGCTCTACATTCCCCTAAAAAAGAGGTTATGCTGAGTGGATAGGGGACATTAAATTGATGAAATAGGGAGGAGTGTTTTCAAAGAAATAGCCAGTATTTTGCTATCAGCTCTCACCCATTCCCAGCTTAATCCCTGCCATCAAATGGGGCTTGGCTTGTTGGTTTGATGTGATCTGCTGAAGGAAAGCTGCTGGGTTTCACTGCTGGCCTGCACCAGATCAGGACCCAAATTACAGAGTCCAGAGAAGCTCTCCCCAAGGATCAGATGGGAAGTTGATGTTCAAACCCTTCTCAGAGCTGTGCGAAAACACTGGGCTGGGAGATGTGCATCTCAACCTGGGCTGCTCTCTAAGCTCTCAAAGAGCCTGCCCACCCTCTGTTACAAATGTTTTTGTGGGAGGCAAAATTTTGTCTGCTAGCATGTTGTATACCCAACCACAGTGCTTGTGGGGGCCAGTGCTGTCCCAGGCAGGAGCTAGAGCAGCCTTAGTGCTGCTGTACTACATGAATCCTTGCCATATTCCTTAAAGGCTAATTGTGGCACATGGAGATCAGCAAAGTACAGCTGCGCTGGGATTTAGGAGCAGAGAAGAGACGGGAGGTCAGCTCTGCTGGCACTTTGCCATGTAAAGATTTCCCCTTACATCATCTGGCTGCTGAGGGCGAGTTTACATCTGCTTTGTACCCAGAGGGAATTGTGGTGTCAGGGAATGAGGTTGCTGAGAGTTCTCCCCAGTGCAGCCAAGACCTGCAACACTGCTCTGACTCCCTGGCATCGTCAGGGAGACGCCTGGATACTGGATCAGGATTTTCACTGGAAATGTTCCACGTTGGCTAAGCTTTTTTAAGGGGAGTATGTGGATGGGAGGAGAGGAGGAGAAGAAGGAGTGCATACCAGAAAGTCCAACAGCAGCTCACCTGTGATGTAAAAGAGCACAGGAGATGGGCAGAGCAGGGAGGTGTATCTCCAGGGAGACCTTCCCCAGGCACAGTGGCTCTTCACTCCTCCCCAGCAAGTCCCTTCCATACTTTTCATTCAGAACCGGCCAAATAAACAGAAATAGGCTTTAGCTCCATCCTTCTGGGGCACAGGCAAAATTTTGCAAGACTGGAATTGGTTGCTACCCAGCTTTCTTCTAGAAAGACTCATCAAGCAGCCACAGCCATGAGCCCTGCAGAGAGATAGAGCTAAGGGAGCATTTGGGCCAGGAGCTTGTGGGTCCCAGCTCGATAGAAGGCCACCAACCGTCCCTTCTGTGTCCAGAGGACAGGCCACCACCAGGCTCACTGCTACCCCAAGGCAGTCACCATGTCTGCATTTTGTCCCATGGGGCTGGTACTGATAGGACAAGGGGGTTGGCTTTAAATTGACAAAGGGTAGGGTTAGATTAGATACTAGAGAGAAATTCTTCCCTGTGAGGGTGGTGAGGCACTGTAACAGTTGCCTAGAGAAGCTGTGGATGCCCCCTGAAGTGCTGGATCCCTGGAAGTGTTCAAGGCCCAGCTTAGATGGGGCTTGGAGCAACATGGTCTGGTGAAAGGTGTCCCTGCCCGTGGCAGGGGAGTTAGAACTAGATGGAAGGTTCTCCAAGGAACCTTCCAACTCAAACCATTCTAGGATTCTATGATCCTATCATGGGCTGGTGGTCCCCAAAATACAGTCTTTTTATTTGGAGGCAGGATGTGTCTAGCAGTGATTTGAGAAGAAAGTGTGATATGGAGCAAGAGGGGAAGGCTCCCAAGCTTAATGGCTGGGGCGAAGAGGAGGTGGCCAAAGGTAGAGCTGGTGCGTGCTGGGCCAGCCAAAATGTAGGGCATAGCCAGCTCTCTTACAAGGAGCACATACCTGATCTCATCTCTCTACTTTCTATTTTTGCCCTCGATATGCTCGCTGCATTAACAGACTTGGCGTGGGGAGAGATTCGATAGCACTCTCTTGCTTGAAAGCAACTTTTCTGAATGCACAACATGAATCCATTGGCGGGGTCACATAGTAATGCTTGAAGTCAGAAGCTATTTTTAAAACTAAATTGCAGAACCACACATGGCTTTCATTAGTGCTTTACATCAAATTTGTCAGCTAATTAGTGGTTTTTCATCACTAGTTTTTGCATAGTATTTTATTTAATTCACTCTCCAATATTGTCTTGCGACGCCCCTCAACCCTGTGTACAGTCCCTGGGACTGGTGCTGTGCCAGCAGAGGAGGGGGGAAGAAGAGAGCTTGCAGGAGACCTTTCTGATGCTCCTGATGGATGGGCTCTCTGCGTTTGGAGTGTATTTATGTTACAATGTTACGTGTCTGGATTGGGCGGTTAGCAGCCCTTGTACTCTCTTCCCTCCCTACCTCCATTCAGTGTTGTAAATGATGTATTGCAGTCCTGAACTGTCTTTGGTTTGGAGGAGGAGGAGAAACCAAGCAAAGTTGCCAAACATGATTTCATGACGTTTGACTTTAAATTGAACAAAGTTTCTCAAGTGTCTTGGATTTTTTTTTTTCTTTACAAATAAAGGGAGTACAGAGAGCATGGATTGCTAATGACTGGTAGTTACGGGTCATTAAGCTCACTAACTGACTTCAGGATCAGAACTTTCTAATAACAGCAGTAAGCACTCTTTTAACATTTATTTCTCATTTTAGGGATGGGGAGATGTGATTACCATTTGAAAGTCTGCAGTTATTTTTTCTGTTCATAATTACAGAGGCAGCTTGCTATTTTCGAGGCTGTTTTTAAAACATTTGAAAGTATTTGGTGAAATAATTTCTATGTTGGTATGGTTTTTTTCTTTTCTTTAACTGACTTTTAACAATCTCTGGAAAACAAACAGAAAAAAATGAAAATATGTTAAAATAAGGAATAAAGCAGTTACTGAAGTGTAATAATCTTGGTTGATAGCACACTTTCCATTTAAATTGGTTTTATTAGAGATAAACCTGTTAAGTGTTGAGGAATTAAGTGCTGAATAGAGAATGTTTTGCTGCTGTATAAATGAAGGATCCCACTATGCAGAAAAGAGTGCAACTGGTTTTACGAGTGAATTATTTGCCAGTTTGAAGTGCTACGTTTCCTTCCACATCTGTTTTAAAAATTATGATTTGTTTGTTGTCAAGAGGGATACTGTTTTTTTCAGAGAGGCATGAGAGGTTTTAGCACTGGGGTTTGTAGGTAATGTGGGGCTTTCTCATTCTTCTTACGCCTGGTTTGCTAGGAGGAGCTCAAGGAGAAAATGAGGCAGAGAGATTTTCGGGAATTTCTTGGCTCTGCTAGTGAGACAGATTTCTGGCATGCAGCACTTTGGGACAATATTGAGAGGGAGCAGCCTGTGACTCCAAGTAGCAGAAGTCAGTAATGGTGTGAAATTCTCCTCATTTCGGAGGGCTGGGGGCAGAGAAAAATTCAATAGACCGCAAAGTCTCAGCATCTCCTTTCAGACAGCTGGTCCTGGAAAATTTCATTCAAAGACTGCAAATTGGAAGTCCCCACAATCACTTTGTCGATTCTTGAGCAAAGGTGACTTTGGAAATTTGTGACAGCAGAGGAAGGTCTTGTTTTATTCACTCAAAAGAAGTGAAATACAAGGGGAAGGGAGAAAGAACAGATCTGTGTGGAAAATGTCACTTGGGCTGTAACCTGAGCCTTAGCGAGCTGTGCCTTTTGGAGGGTTTGGTGACCCTCTGAAACTCCTTGCTCTCTGGCTGCTATTATTGTAGTCAATTTCCAGCTAAAATAAGTCTTTTGTCATCACCAGCCATGCAGCCTCTTGCTGAGAAGAAACAAAACTTGTGCATGGCAGCGAGGGCGGCCAAGCTGAAGGTCAGAGTGCAGAGGCAGATTGCTGCATCCCTGGGGCTGGGGTTGGGGCTGGAGCTCACCCTTGGGACCAGCGATGCACCGACCGGGGAGTCTGCTCGTGACCTCTGGAGACAGACCTCAGGCGAGAAGCCTAAGAGAAAACATCCTAGTAAAATGCAAATGGGAGAAAAGAGGGTTTCCTCCTCCTCTTTAGAGTTATGCAGGTGGAATTGCTGGGTTTTTCTTGCTTTTTGGGACATGGCAGAAAGTGTGATCCCATGTCTCTGAAAAGAACAAGGAAGAGTTAACTTGAAAAAAATAGAAAATACTTCAAACTTCTGTGTTTGCCCAACTGTTCAAATGTTTTCTCCATGCCAGATCCTTCAAAAAATGGAGGAAGGAAAAAAAATGCCAGCCCAAGGCATCACTTTGTTGAGTGCAACTTGTACACTGAGGGATATTATGTTGCTTTGCCACTATTGATCCTACTCTTTTGAGGCAAAAAACTCAAACCAAAAAAACCCCTTTGTCATCAGAGCAAAAGTACCACAACATAGAGGACCAGTGTGGGGAAAAATACTTTATGCAAGCCTTTGAGCCCTATTGGGTCTTTACTCACATGAGTAAGGTTATACATCTGTCTTAAGTTTTATGCTAAATTGTATTTTGATAATACTTCATTTCAGTAGCAGTTAGTATGCAATATCTTTTTTAGGTTCTGATTTCTCTGAATTTTTAAAGATTAGAGTGATTTAGAGTTTCTTTCTCTTAAGATAGGTGAATATGAGCATTTGGAAGAAGGGGAAGGGAGATTTTTCCTGTCAGCTTTTCTGTTCCATCGTTTTTGCTGATGTTCAAATCAGCTTGGCACTTTGCAAATTCAAAGAGTGATCAAAAGATCCTGGCCCTTCTCTCAAAGAAAAAAACTGAGAGTATGAAGAAATTAACCACATGCCCGTATATTTCTGCAGCAACAGCTAATTCGCAGTTTTGCTTGCAAAGAATTCTCAAATGTGATTTATAAACATCACAGCACTGCATTGTGCTCTCTCAAGGCAAGCTACATTAATTGTTTTAATCTGATAGGTTCTTACGAATTCCAGGTTTGGGATGCAGGAAGAAACTTGAAAGTGAATACTTTCTTCTTTTTTTTTTCTTCTTTTTTTTTAAATGCATAGTGGTTTGGAGTCTACTATAATGCAAAGTAAAGCGTTGTGTTACAAAGGCAGGGAGGATGGGACAGAAGGTTAAAGGGCATCCTGGAAACAAACAGCTGGACCAGTTTATTTAAACAGATACAAGGATGGGGAGCTGACCTCCGTTTGACTTCTAGTGGGAGGAGCGAGAATGTCATTTTATTACTTTGCCCAGAAGGAAAATGTTCTTGTGTCTGAATTCCCCCCAAAGACATCCAAACATTGAGCTGTTTGGCAGAATTGCTACTTATAGAAAAAACTTACATGAATGCGTAGGAAGAAGATAGCTGTTAAGTACCTATGTGTAAAATGTTCTTAAAGCAGATAGCCCAAATGATAGCGTGGGGCAAACAGGTGAGATTATATTTTACTATAGGCACGTCGTGTGGGTAATTATTGGTAAAATCTAGATATATCATTTATTCTAGTATATTAGTATATAAATGATACTATATATAGTACAGTTTATTATTTTGAGCCCCTACCCCCCTCTTAAAAGTGCTTGTGGTTTGGAGGAGAAGGAAGAAAAAGTCGTGAAGTTGAAGTTGTACATGCCTAATGTTGCTCAGCATTTATTTGGGGTAAAAGTTATTTCGGTGACCAGTCACCCTTACACTGCCCCCCTCCTCCTGCCACACTACCAGGTCCTAGCAGTGGGGCAGAAGGATGGAGTAAATACAGCAAAAGCTTTGCCAGACTCACAAAAAGAAATGGCTGAGGCACTAGGGTTTTGTGATGTTGTTTTACTTCGAAGAGTTACTGTGAAAATTGCTTTCTGCAAATGCAAATTACAGATATTAAACAATTTTCTAATTGGTCATGGAGCTAAGGCAGCTAATGGGGGAAAAAAAGCAAGTTTTTTTTTAATTGCTTATTTCACATGGTGTTTGTGCTACACCTGTGCTTATAATGAGAAAGGAGAATTAGTCTAACCTTCTGCTCACATGATTCTAATTTTCATGGTTTGTACAAGATAATGATAAACTGATTTGCAACACTGTTTGCTGGAGTCGAGAGGGGGTGTTTATTGGAAATGTGTAGAAAAATTGATCCAATACTGTTGCTGACAAAACAAGACTTAGTGCAGGTGTAAGGTTTCCAGACTGGCACCCGGGTTTGGTGCCTTTGAGCTCCCTTCCTCAAGACAGGTTTGATAAAGACTCAACATCTTGATTAATTTTTGCAGGAGTTTGGGTAATGGGTGTCAGTGGGGAATGGGAGATAGGAGGAATCTGAAGTCACTGTGCTGGTCTTTGATGAGGGCAAAAGAAACAGCGTGGGGCGGTGGTTTGCTATTCTTCTTCCCTCTGGTGTAGGCGAATGGGTGGGCAGAGCTGATTCCCATGGAAAGATCCTGGTGGCTGTATATCTGTGGTTGAAGAGCTCCTGCTAAGCCACCCCAAGCAAAGGCAGTGAAAACAAGCATCAAGTATTCTTTTGTGGACTTTCCTATCCCATTTTACAAGTGAACTGTTTAGTCCACACTCACCCTTCTTCCTTTACTAGTAAATATTGTGGCATACATATTTTTATTATTCTTTTTCTCTCTCACAAAGAGAGCAAAGTCTGGTTATGCAGCTTTGCCGTGACTAAGTCTCAATGGAGATTTTTTTCAAATGGATTTTAAGTAAACTTTCTGCTGAGTGAAACCTCAAGAGAGATTCTTCAAATGGTCTTCATTCAGACAGGTTCCCAGCCATGCTTTCCATCCTCCTGATTTCATCACCATGGGGAGACCAGGGTATTTGTGATCTCTCTCCTTCTTCTGTTTTTTTTCAAATTATTTTTAATATTTCCAAATAAGCATTGCAGGACTAACTGAGGCGAAGAGCTACAGAAACACCAAGAGTGAGGCTGCAGATAGCTATTTTTAAAAATGACTCTGCCTTCTTTTTTTTATTATTTCCAAAGATCGTCTTTTCATTGTTTGGGGGGGATTTTCAGTAGTCCAGTAATTACAGTTTAACAAGATGTTTGCTGTAAATGGTCAGGCCTAGCTGGAGAAAACAGGATTATAAATTCAATTACTGTAAAGCTATGACCTCGCCTTGACCCCCTCAGACTTTGCATAAAGAGAGGGAGGGGGGAGAAAACCCACCAAGAAATGGCTAGGAGGAATGCATGGCTCTGAAGTCCCCAGCAGTGTGACTTAGCGGTGATAAAAGTCCAGACGTTCCCTCATTTGATGGGGTTCTGCCATCACAGTTCATTATCTTAATAGTGGGCATTAAAAGGGAATTAGGTTTGCAAGAGGTAGGGGCAGGTTTTGATAAAGAAAAAAAATTGGAAAAAGAAGTCAGAGGACATAAGGCAGAAATGACGCTAATGAGGGGGGAGGTAGCAGATGCCCTTGTGAGCATCTCGCCAGCTTCACACGTTTTTGTTTTTTTGGTGCCCCATTCTGTACTGAGAATAGCATTGCTGGCATTGTTTCCTGAAAACTCGGCTAATTCCCCCATGAAAAGATGAAATGGAAGTGTCCGACTGTGCTAAAAAGAAGGCAAACATAAATCAGCTTGGAAACCCCAAGCTCGTGCTCTCGAAGGTCATCAGGGTTAGAGGTTTAGCAGTATTTGCATCCCCATGCAGCCTGATGGAGAGCGCCACAGTAGGACAAGAGGGCTTGAGGGTGAGTGGACAACATCCCTTCCCTAACCATTTGCTTTTCTCTGTTTTCTTGCAGGTTTATTAATGCTAGAAGAAGGATAGTTCAGCCCATGATAGACCAGTCCAATCGAGCAGGCAAGTCCCCGATAGTAACTGTATTCAAGTCACACAGGTGAAAACCATCCTCAAGCCATTCACCAGGAGGTCCAGTACCTGGTAAATAAATGAGAAATGAATGCTGGGAGTGACAGACAAAATACAACCATCTTTCTTTCGTTATGACTCTAATAATTTTGGAAAAAAATACATTGAAAATTCAAAAAGGGAAACTAAAATGATCCGCTCCATGACCAGACTTCCTGTACATGATCCCAATTATTCTTATATTTTTTTAGCAGTTGTTTGCAGTTTTCCTTCCTGGCTCTTTCTGCTTCTGTGACACTCCCTGGTGCATGGCTTGGTGTGGAATTGCTGTAAACTTTATTACCTGTCAAAAGGGCAAAGGGGTCAGAATCACTTGTGGGACTCAGTAAAGTTCAAAGACATTCAATGAGGTAGAGCTTTATGTGCTTTAATAACCCAAGCCAGCTTACTTCTGAAGCTGGCTTTTAATGTACAGTGAAAACCTCCAGTTCAGATAGTGGTACTTGTATAGGCTCCTTTTGTCCGTCAGCTCTTCTTTTGGGATTGCTGAGCATTCGCTGTTCACTTTGAGGGTATTTATTTCTATTTTTTTAAAAGACCTTAAGTTTTCACGTTGGTTCTATCTGGGGTCTTGGCTCACAGCTCTCTGGGGGTATTTACCATCAAGGATTATCATAGCCCATTACTCCCATTTGGTTTTGTTTTCCAAGTCTCACTGCCGAACTCTCCAAATCCATCGTTGTCCAAGATGCCTTTGGGCCACACTTCCTCTTCAAGTACATTTGATTATTTGTCAGTAGATGTAAATATCTGGCATGGATGTGTTCAGGTCCTGCCTTTTGAAGGCACAAGGGCGTAATTTAACACACTGAGATTTCAGTGTGACTATTCCAGCCATAAAATCTGGCTCCTATGCAGGTTTTTGCATTGACGTCAGCAGTGGCAGCAGCTGGAGCCGGGGCTCCTCATGTCTTAAGATTTCAGTTTGCTAACTTCATTTCCAAACTTGCAGAAGGAAATTGAGCCAAAACTAAGTATGCTTGTGAGGCCAGCCACTAAATTCGCACAGTGGGTGTTTTCCCCTCTTTTTAGGGCCAGCATTGATAGTCAGTGGGTGGGGGGGTCACGTCTTGATGCCATGAGAAGAGGTGACCCTATTGGCTGTTGCTAAAAAGAAATGTTCTGAACCTTTCCAGTAAGTCAAGGAACACCTTATAACCCCGACGGACAGCCAATGGGAGGTTTTGTGATGGACGGCCAGCAGCACATGGGCATCCGAGCGCCAGGTAAGCCCCCGGGACAGCATTGCCCACCTACGGGTGGCCTCAGTCGCGCCGCCGCAGGTAAACACACCTCTGCCCTCCGCCGCCGTCCCAGCTGCCTGCCTTGCCTCACCTGTCTTCTGCCTGCCTTCCACACCAGAGAGAAACCAGGCATCTCCTTGCTCGAGCTGTCCTGGACCCTCTGCCTGCCGTGCTATGTTTTGGAAAGGGGCTTTTGGCACTATCTGTTGACTTTGCTCATTTTCTGGCATCTTCTTGGATTTTTATCTCCCTCTAGGACCTATGAGTGGAATGGGCATGAATATGGGCATGGAGGGGCAGTGGCACTACATGTAACCTTCACCTAGGTAACCAATGGCAAAGCCAGGGGGAAGTAAGTACAAACGAGGTCTTTGTTCTCACTTTGTCCGAGGGATATTTGTCTTCTTGCATTTCCCTATGTTCTCCCTGCCCATAGCCTCATGCTTGTTCCTTCCTTTCCATCCATCCATCCATCCTACGCCTGGGCTCCTTTGGGTTTTCTCTCCCTCTGGTTCAGCTCCAGCTTTCCAAGCTCCCAAAACCCCCGTGCACGCGCGCGCCGTACATTGACGCTGCCGTACATCGATGCCGCCATACATTGATGCTATTATCCATCCCTGAGCACATGACAAAACAAGGAGCAGCCAGGGAGGTGGGGGAGCCCGTCGTCTTGGCAACAGACTGATTTGCAAAATGTAAGCGGTCTGCAGCAGCGCAGGGAGAGGAAAGAGCATGTCCCCAAAGTGTCATAAATCTGTCTAACCGCAGTTGATGCATGAGTTACATTTCTCCCGCTAACCTGCAAGACACCAAAAAAGCCAAACAGACTTCTCATGGGGTAGGAAAAAAAAAAACCAAGCAAAAACCGGCAGCTTCACTTAGTTGCATTTTGGAAAGCAATGGACAGAACTTTGATTTTTTTTTTTCAAGTTTATTTCTCTTTGTCTGTCCGTCATAATGGGATTACGTGTGGCAAAGGAAAAAGAGAGAATACAAAATAGAGGTGTGCGCAGCAGGCTATGGAGCTTAGCCCAGGCTAATTGACTATATCCAAATTAAGTATGCCATCACTTGCAGTGTGACAAATGGATTTGACTTATTCAGTATACAAAAATAGAGATCATTAATGCAATCTTCAGTGGCAGACCTTGCAAAGAAAGCCTAGAAAAACTGTCCCAGTTTTTTTTTTCCCTCTTGTCTTTTTCTAGGGGAAAATACATTATACAAATTTTGGTGGGTTTCTTTTTCTTAAAGTGGTTTGAAACACCGAGACACGATACCGTGTTTAAATGGTGCCTGATTCTGTTTCTCTTGCTCTCTTTCTGGAGTTAAAAGAGTTATTTCAGCATCTTTGTTGTGCCCCCAGCCTATATTAATGTAGGATTTGAAGTTACCCAGCGCAAGGGTGTTTTGTAGTAGTCTTCTCTGAGCCCAAGTCAAAACTAAGTTTTAACAATTAGCTGTGAAAACATTCCTCCGAGCTTGGGAATGCAATAGCCTTATTACCTCATCATGAAAATTTCTAGCTTAGTTAATTTAAATATTGTTTCTTAGTTTCTGGGTCAATTAAATTTAAATGATGTATTTTATGCTTCGTGACCAATTAAATTAATAGGTTATTACAAAAAATATTATCATCTTTTTTGATTAAAGAGCTGTGAGTACAGTATATTTTATAAGCAATTTTCATTAGTTCAAAACTGTTCCTTTAGGCTAGATTAAGCAGCTATTCATTGCTAGAGCCTTGAGACCTGATTCCAAGGTGTTCGGCGCATTCACAGCGCGCTCTTACTTAGAACTAAAGCCAATTGAACCTACTTAGCAATAGCGTATGCCTTTCACCCTTGATGATTATGGAGCTTATAGCTCTCCGAAACAATACACCTGTCAGTTCCCATCAGCTACAGCAATCCAAGCAGAAGGCAGAGGCCCACAGAAAGCAGGAGGTTTTATTGTTTTAGGTCCAATTTTTTGCTTATTGTTCTCCCAAACCCACTGAAAGGTTTGACTGAGTTGCGCGTCTGATTTTTTTGCCGCCAGAGGTGATCAGGGGGGTAAAGAGATAATTGATAACTGTTATTGATTATGTATATATTTTTAATGTGTCTAAAAAATATGAGTTTGATTTAGCAACCGTACTTAGTAATCCTATCAATTTCGGCTTCATATGAGGCCTTTGTTCAGTGATGTGTGTCCCTGCTGTATTGCATCTATTCTAATGGCACAAATACTTGGGACAGATTCCAAGAGATCAGGCTCAAGAGCTAAATAAATAGCTGTTGATAAACCTTGATACCTATTTAACCCATTGGTCCTCCCAAGTCCCTTGTTAGCTGCTACAGATTCTCTGCCTTGTATTCCCAGCATGCTTTTACAAGTGGGGAGACAAAGGCAGGTGGCTGGAGTAAGGCCATGGGGAATGGGGCCCACCTGAGAGCTCTCTGTGTGACGTTAGTTATCTTCAGGCTGGCTCTGCCTCTGGCATGCTTCCAGATCAGAAACACCTCCTTTGCATACGTTCCTAACCATAAAAGCAGAAAGCTGTTTTATCTCCAAAAACTCCATATTTGGAAGGGAGAGGACGTTCTTGGGGTTCTTTTTAACCTGGGGGCCATTCCTGTTGCTGTCACTGTGAGTCCATACATAGACTCCCAATTCCACAGAGGCAACGGCGCTCGCAGGCCCGTGGCTTCGCATCCCGCCTCGGGCTGGAGCCCGGCCTCCCTGTGCCCACACGGAGCAGCTTCATGGCCCCATGTCGGCAGCCAGTCCCCACTACTCACCGCCACCTCTTTCTCTCCCTTTGCAGGGCTGCAAAGTATGCCAGGGGATTATGTGTCTCGGGGTAGTCCAATGGGTATGAATATGGGACAGCCAAGCTATACCCCGCCCCAGATGCCCCCCCATCCTGCTCAGCTGCGTCATGGCCCCCCCATGCATACCTACATTCCTGGACACCCTCACCACCCAGCGATGATGATGCATGGAGGACCACCCCACCCTGGAATGCCCATGTCAGCATCAAGCCCCACAATGCTTCATACCGGCGAGCCAGCAGTGAGCGGACAAGTGATGGACATTCATGCTCAGTAGCTTAAGGGAAATACACGTTGTCTGCAGCGATGGTAGATTTCAAACATTGTCTTTCTGCAATGACTATGGAGTTCTTGGCATCAACTTTGGACCAAGGGACGTTCCAATTTTTCACAGGGACCCTGAAAAGCAGGAAAACACCAACTGAAGTCAACTTCTGGGGACATGCTAAATACGTATATAAGACATTAAGAGAACAAAGAGTGAAATATTGTAAAATGCTATTATACTGTTATCCATATTACGTTGTTTCTTATAGATTTTTTAAAAAAAATGTGAAATTTTTCCACACTATGTGTGTTGTTTCCATAGCTCTTCACTTCCTCCAGAAGCCTCCTTACATTAAAAAAGAAGCCTTACACTTACCCTGCAAATGACAGAAAGGGCTTATTTGCAGGATTTTTAGAGCATTAAAATAACTATGTCAGGCAGAAGAATCTTTCTTCTATCCTAGGATTTCAGCCATGCGCACTCTCTCTCTCCCCCCTCTCTCGTCCTCTGTCTGTCTTTCTTCCCTTTCTCTCCCTTTCTCCCCGTCTCTCTCCCTCTCTCTCTTTCTAGCCTGGGGCGTGAATTTGCATGTCTAATTCATTTACTCACCATATTTGAATTGGCCTGAACAGATGTAAATCGGGAAGGATGGGAAAAACTGCAGTCATCAACAATGATTAATCAGCTGTTGCAGGCAGTGTCTTAAGGAGACTGGTAGGAGGAAGCATGGAAACGGAAAGGCAGTGTATTTGAAGCCTAATTGTCACATCAGAGCGTCCTTGTCCCCGTGCAGCAACCACCGCCTTGTACATCACTTCCTGTTTTATGCAGCTCAAAACATGGACTGAAGATTTATTTTTAATATGTTGACTTTCTTTCTGGGCAAGACATCGGTCATGTGTGCATTTTTTTTTCCATAGTCCCATCATGGAGCATTTATGTATACATTGTAAATAAATTTTGTGCAAAAAGGACTGGAAAAATGATCTGTATTATTGCAATTTTTTGTAAAAGTAGCAGTTTGGTATGAGTTGGCATGCATACAGATTTACTAAGTGGGATAAGCTAATTATACTTTTGTTGTGGTTAAACAAATGCTTGTTGATAGCCTTTTTCTATCAAGAAACCAAGGAGCTAATTATTATTAATAATAATCATTGCACACTGAGTCTTAGAGTTTCTGATTGAAACAGTTTGGATTGTATAATAACTCAAAGCCCAGTTGTAGTAGTTTGAGTGCAGTAATGAAATCTGAATCTAAAATAAAAACAAATTATTTTTTGTCATGGTGACTCCACTGCTTGCAAAATTTGTTTCCTGCCCCCGTGCAGTATTTGTAGCCATTCTATCCCAGACTGAGAGCCGAGCAGCTACAAAGTCCGGCTGGCTCTGGATATGTTAACTATCATTTGCTATTTAAATACCAGCTTCGTATTTAAAGAATGTAAAAGTAATGCTACGCTGCATAAAGAAACTTTCTTGGAACTTGCGCTGTAAATTGTCAGGATGGGAACTGTTGCCTGTAAATAAATGTAATATCGTAGGGCATTATTGGACAGAAATTTGTAGTGTTACCCCCTCTCCCTCCCAAATTATAGTTCTAATACACAGTTCTAATTATTGAGTTTCTTACTGGAACTGAGCATACTAAAGAAGGAGGAAAATAAAACTTGGAAAACATTGCCTGGGCAATACATATCTGTAAGGGGTTGAGGTGCTGCTGAACCTCTGCGAGCAAGGCCAGTGCAGATCCTCATTAACCAATTTCCTTGCACATTTGTGCTTTCTGCACCACAGCTAGCGAGTGAGAGAGCCCCAACCAGCCTGTACAGGCTGCGAGACCTCGTTTGCTTTAAGTCAAATCACAGTTATAGGAGAAAAAAATAGAGATTCCCGGGGCTAGGAAAATGACACAAATATCTTAATTAAGGCGAAATAATGCAACCCCCCCAGCCCCTCCCAAGCCAGCCGGCAGCACCGGTGGGAGGTGTCCCGGGTGTGTTGCAGGGCAGAGTCCCGGGGAACCCCTGCTCTGCGTGTCTCCCGGGGTACCCCCGGGCTGGGCAGGAGCAGGCAGGGGTGCAGGCAGAGCTGCAGGCAGGCTGTGCAGACCTTTCTGAATTAAGCAAGCCACCAAAGGGGGTCCTTTCCCCTCCCGGCTGGGACTTCCTCCCCATCTTTTTTTTTTTTTTAACTCTGAGTTTTCTTTTCTTTCTTTCTTTTTTTTTTTTTTTTTTTTTCCTCCTCCTTTTCCCCCGTTTTTTCAAAGGGCCGCTGTACCGCCAAGGAGGCTGAACATCCCGACTCATTCTTTGTGAGGCCGGAGTAATGACACTTTTCTGCCAAAACGTGAATGAACGGGGCTCGCTTTTTTGCTTTTTTTTTTAGGTTTTGTTTTGTTTCGTTTTGTTTGTTTTGTTTTTATGTGTTTGGGTTTTTTGGTTTTTTTTAAGGTTTCTTGAAAGACAAAAACAAACCGCCCTCTCACGGGCGAGGGCACACGCGTCCCTTCTCGCACCCTCAGCGAAGTGGGGCACAGACCTTCCTCCATGGGACCGGTTTTTTTTTTTTTGGAGGGGGACACATTTCAAATTAAACCCACGATTACATCCCAAGACATTTAATCAGCTGTAATTATAACACATTCAAAATGAAGAATATGCCTTGACAGTATTTTTATTGTTATTGTTCATCGCATGATGTTAGACAGCTTCAGAGGCACAGGAAAGAGAAGTAAACGGGTTACAAATAGGGAATTATCCCTCGTTTAGCATTAAAATTCATTTAGATAAAATTGCCACAAACATTTAAATGGGGAGATTAGTTCCCCCTCACGCCTTATTGCACTCTCTCAATGGCTCCGTTAAGAACATTTTACACGTTGGAAATTCCGCCTTTTCGGGCCACTCGCTGTTTCCTAGCTACCCTCCTTTCACCGCACCGGGGGGGCCCGGGGGGGCCCGGAGGGGCCCGGGGAGGGCCGCCCGGCTGCGCCTCCGCTCGTCACCCCGGCCTTGGGGGCTGCGCGGGGCTGCGCGGGGCTGCGCGGGGCTGCGCGGGGGCGGAGTGCGGGAGAGGGCGCGGGGGGGCGGCTCGCAGCCCTGCTGTCCTGCCGCTGCCCGCCGCCGAGGAGCAGAGGAGGAGGAGGAGGAGGAGGAGGAGGAGGAGGAAAGCCGTCTTCGACTGCCATCTCTTGGGGGCTCGGGAGAGTGACGCGGGGGGGGAATGCGGGGGCTCCGGGGCCGCCCGCGGAGCGCCGCGGATGTTGCGCGCTGCCAGACTAAAGTTTGCACAGCCTTCGGCGATGCTCTGTTTCGTTGGTTTTGGTGTGGGTTTTTTTTTTTTTTTTTTTAATTGGCCCCGATTTCCTGCGTCCCCCTTTTCTTTTTGTGCCTCCCCCGGGCGCAGTGCCCCTTGGAGCCGGGTGTGTGGGGTGCCGCGCAAGGCGAGCGCAGGGCTTTCTCCTCCCCCCCACCCCTTCACAGAGGCGGGAGAGGGGCCAGACCCCTCAGCGCGGTATTTGAGCGCACCGCTGCGCGGGGCCTGCCCTGCATGTGGGCTGAGCACCCTCACCCCTCAGGGTTTTTTTGGGGGGACAGCAAATTCCAGCCAAGCTGAGCGGGGCGGACCAAGTCCCGCTCCAGGCAGAGGGACTCACATGGGGGGTGCCTGCCCTGACGGCTTGGCCGTGCCACCGGCAGCCACAGGTACTTTTGGGCTCAGAAGCGGCACTTTTCGGCCGCGCGGTGAGTATTTCTTCCCCCGGCGCTGTTGCGCGAAAAGTTCCCTCCACTGGGGCCTCGCTCCACGCGTCCTGAACCTCCGTGGAAAACAGAAGATCATTTATCCCCTCCCCTGACCTTGCTACGCCGCCCGTGATGATAACACACACACACACACAAACACACGCACGCACGCACACACGCACACATATTTATATTTATATTTATATTTATATTTATATTTATATTTATATTTATATTTATATTTATATTTATATTTATATTTATATTTATATGCGAACGGACGTTTCCCGCGGGCCGGGAGGAGGCGGCTGCCCCCGGCCGCAGGCAGGGATGAGCGGTGCGTGGCGCTGCGCGGGGGCGACCGTGCCTGGGGTGGGAGCTCCCGGTGCCTCCTGGAGGTGGCTGCTCAGCTCCCGGGTCGGGCTGGTGCTTTGTGTGTGACAGCCAGCAAGCCTTCCCCGTCCCTTTAATGCGTGTGGAAATACCCGCATGCCTGTGTGGCAGCTGCTTCCAAAGCCCCAACTAACTCTTTTGGAAGAGCAGGGCGAAAAGAGTGAAAGGCGAAAGAAAGACTGTTCATTTTTTTCCTTTGGTGCCATTTTGGATGTCATCTGTTACCTTGGTGACTGTGCTCAGCCCCCAAAGCCCCTGGATTGTTAGGGGGGAAAAAAAAAAGCATGCTATTTCTGCACCGTCATTTATCACTGTCACCGCATAATGATTCCCCTCGCAGCTCCTTATTGATGTTTGTAATTGCATTATCTCATAAAGGGAGGGGGTGGCGGGCCGGGATGATCAATGGAGCCGCGCCGTGCATGCCGGGGTCAGGGGCTGCGGGAGGCGGCGGGGTCCCCCCCGGACCCTCCCGGCCCCGGACCCCCCCTTCCCCGCTCCCCGCCTGGCAGACAACAAGTCTTGGGCACCGCCCGGAGCGCGGCCCCGGCAGCCGGCGTGCAGGGCCAGTGCAGCTCCCGGAGGGGCCGTCCTGCTTGGACCCCCCAATCCGGGGAGAGGAAGTGGGAAAAAAAAATAGGGTTCCAGCAAGGAAATAATTAAAGTGGGTGTAATGTGATTTGGCTGGGAAAAAAACACTTGGTGAATTCTACCCGCAAATCCCGAGTACCTGCCTGGAGAACGGCGGTGCGGGGGTGCTGCGGTGGGGCTCCTCGGCGGCCCCTTCCCCGCAGTATCCCCTCGGCCGCGGGGAATGCGCGGGGCCCCGCCGCGCGCAGTGGCGGCCGCCCCAGGGAAAGGTCCGGCGGCGGGGAGCGCTGCCGGGAGAACCGGGGAGGGGGGAACAGGACGGGGATGGGCCCCCTCGGCGAGGAGGAGAAGGTCCCAGAAACGCGGCTCGTTTCCTGCATTTAGTTGGGTTTTGAACCGGTTTCTTTTCGCCGAGCGCTCTATAGAGAGGGCAGCGCTGCTGCAAACCCCCAAACCGGAGCAGCCCACGGGGGATTTTCTTCCTCTCCCTTCTCGCTCCCTCGGCTCTATAAAGATTACCAACGAAGTAAAGATTAACTCCTTTTCTCCCCCTCCTCGCCGCGCAAAATGAACTCCATCCACTGAGCCCGAAAGTTCAAAGAATTATTTTCCAGCCATTTTCCCAGAGGACGAGCCAGTGCACCCCATAACCCGGGACTTGGGGATACCAAAGCCGAGCCAGTGTGAGCCAGAACAGAAGGATGCTGATTTTGCCACAACCATCCTTAGCAGACCCAGAGCCTCCCTTTCAGGCGCCGCGCTAAACCGAGGGGGGAGAGCAAATCCTCTTCTGCTTGTCCTTCACCGCATTGATCAGCTCTCTCCCCAGGTTTCCCCCTCTTTAATCTTCCCTTGGAAATTTAGCAACGCTTTAAAGTGGAGGTGATACAGCCTAAGTGTTATTGTTCTTTTCCCTATATATACATGTATAGGGAAAAGCAAAAAAACATGCACACACACCACACACACACGCACACACACGCACACATACACGCATATATTTTTTTTTTCCATATTTCCTCCAGGAATGAGGGTTGGCGCTACCGCTAGCCGTGTAGAGAAACGCCGGTTGTCTGCTTTTACGTAAACATTCGTGATTCCAAATAAACTTTATAAGGATTTCAATTGGAAAGCGAAGCAGTCGGCACTGTGAAGACATTGTACTTGAAATTTCAAATGTTAAGTAATCCAACTTAGCTATTTTTTTTTCCCTTTTTCTGGTCTGATAGTTTGCAATCTGGAGTTCCATACTAAAAAAAAATATTTAGCGCCATAGCCCACGGTTAAAATAGTGAAAAATTAGTCTCGTTTCAGAAATTATTTATTTATAGAACGAACATGATTAAAACATAAAAAACACACAAACTGCAGCTGCAACAAAAAAACCCCACCGTGATTTACGATTATTAAATCTTTGATTGCCATGTTAATGTTTCTTTTTCTACCTTTCATTTGCATTTTAATCTATCGAATCTTTACAATTTTGCTGCCTCCTACTCGAATGATTGATTACACATCTGAAAGAGGGGAAAAAAATCCTAAGCTTTCTAGGCGAGCTTCTATTTTTCCTCCCCCCTTCCCTTTGCTGGTTTGCTTTCTGAAACCTTCCTCAACAATGTTAATGCAAGCAGGACAAATTAATTATGCTCTTTTAAATGTCAAAGGTATAAATAAAAATGCTTCCACCCCGCCTTTTCCTCTCCTTTGCTCCTGCCCCAAATGGGAATATTTTTCCAAGCCGCTTGTTTTAAAAGCAAGAAGGAATCACCCTGGTAAAATGCAATTAAAAAAATACGTGCAGCATTCTGACTGTAAATAAATATTATTGCGTGGACATTTACCTATGGAATAAGGGGGAAAAAAGAACCAGAGAGGCAGTGGGAGTCAGGGAACGGTGGTGAAAGCTCTCTGGCGCAGCGGCAGTGCTTTCCTTCTCTGCTGAGCCTTTGCTTTGGTGCTGTTTCCCTGTCCCCCGACCCCCCCCCCCCCCAAAAAAAAAAAAAACCCACACAAGGAAAAGGGGTGGTCAGCCCCCGACAAGAGAGGAGCATGCCCGTGCGTTCTGCCTTGCCTCTACCCCGTGGGCCAGGGTAGGGGGTAGAAAGAATGGGGTGGCGGTGTAGGAGCGTGAAAATCCCAAAGGCGGGTCCCACCTGCTGGCAGTGGGCGCCACGGGGCAGGGGGTGCTCAGGTGGGATAGCCCATGGGGGCCACCTACCTGGGGGCTGCCTACGGGGAAGACCCACTCGGGGAATGTCCACAGGTGGGCACTGAACTGGGGGATGCCCATAAGGGGACCACTGTCCCGCGGATATCCCCCCGAGGGGATGCCCACGGAGGGACACCCAGCCAGGGGATGCCCACGCGAGACGGGGTCCCTCGAGAATGCCCGCGTGGCTCACGGGGCTGAAGGCAGCCCGCGGGCAGGACTGGTACCTGCGGCGGCCGACAGGCGCCTCTTTGGGGTGGAATCATCAGGAAAAAGGGAAGAGAGAGGGCAGGGCGGGAGAGGCGGAGGCAGCGGCGCGGAGGCTCCGCACCTGCGGGCCGGGAGCGACCCGCGCGGGCCGGGCAGACAGGGAAGATTTAGAGGTGAAGAGATGGCAGATTGTTAAGAAAGTAATAGTAAGGTGTCCCATATACTACAGTTTTATTGTGGGGTAGTAACTAGTAGATTTATTTATTGCCGAGGCAATATAATAAAGATAATGACCGCAAACTCAAGATAAATGCTTACGCCCATAGCTGGTCAATTCTTTTTTATTTAAGAGAGTGATCTGGAGAGGTGAAAGTCATCTTCTCCCGACCACAAATATCAGTCTTGGTTTCCACCAGGTTATAAACATGACATGCAAATAATGGAGCTGCTGCTGCCGGGCGCGGAGAGTTTGGGGTCGGGGGATAGGGAGGTGCCCCCTCCCTTGGCATTCCTCCTCTCCGGAGCACCCGCAGAGGTGAGCACAGAGATGAAACAACTGGGGAATGAGCCTCCCCACAGGGGAAGTGGGGGGAGGACAAAAAAAACCCCCACCCTCTCCAGCCCGTGGGGAAATGCCACTTAGGAGGGGAAGCGCCCGGGGGAGCGGCCCCGGCGCCCTGCACCCGCTGCCGCCCCCGCGCCCCTGCCCTGGGCGATCGTGTGTCAGCCCCACAATGGGCGCTTCTACTCCCGGGAGCTTTGATCCTTGCACGGCCGGGAAAAAAGCCACCTGACAGCGATCTGCGACGGGCGGGAGAGAGGCAAAGAGAGAGAAAGAAGGGGGAAAAAAAAAAAAGGGAGAGGAGGAAGAGTTGAGCCGTAGAATTTCGTGGCTTGTGCGCAGGGTAAAATTATAAGGTTGATAAGTGCGAACAATCCTCCTCAATCTTTTACAACATCAGCGCTGCTCTCAGCCTTAACCAGAACCTCTCTTTCTAGCCGAACGTGAGTTATCATTTCCCCAGCCTCCTGCCTTCGCTCTCCCCGCAGGACGGGCAGCTCCCGCCTCCTCCAGCCGCGGCCGAGCGCATCTCCCCGCGCCGCTGAGCTCCGCGCAAGCAGCCGCTTAAGCAGCGGGCAGCGCCGCGCGTTCTCCTCCCAGCACGGCAAGTCGTCTGTCGCACTTCAAAGGGTGATAACCTAATTGCTTCCAGAGTTTAAAAGTAATTAAGCTATATTAAAGGAACTTAAATAAAACCGGTTTGCCGCGCATTGGCTCCCCTTGTCCTTCAGAAGGTAAATTGAAGTCCCGTTTCTGGAAAAACTGCATTAAAAATCTTGCATTTATATAACGTATGTGAAAAATGTAAACAGATTTCGTTTTTGAAAGGTATGGGTAAAGTGGTGGTGATTATGTATAATTAATGCTGAAGGGAAAATGAACACATAATAGGTTCCAAAGATTAAACCATCTGTAACTATCAGGGGAACTTTAAAAGTTTTTCTTTTCCTTTTCTTCTTTTTTTTTTTTTCTTTGTAAAAAATACTACTATTTCCTTTCACTAACGATTTTTACATGTTAAAATTCAAGTTAATGTTTTCATCTCTGAAGTATTCTGATTTGAGAAACAAATCCCTAAAAGGTTTCAGCAATTTTCAATCTACAACTTTGAAGATCATCCAACATAAAAATAAATTGAATGGTAATTTTAACCATTATTAATGTTTGTGGCACTTAATTTAGTTAGGTGCTGGCTTTCCATTTTTGATTACACCATAAGGAAGTTATTTTGCTAAGAAATGTTAAGATAAAGTATAGGCATTCCCACACATTCTTTATATTTTTTCTGGCATGTATTTATTATAGTCTACTCAATCTGTTTTAATTTCTAGGTAATGCATAATCACCGGAGCAATTTTTTTTTCCCCAGCAACATGTTTGCAAGGGTAGAACCAGACTGCAAAGGTGTAGGTCCGGCACATCGGTACATGACATCCGACACAAGTGACTATAAATTTAAATACCTTTTTCCTTACTATCTCAGATCAGCTTCACAGAAGTAAACCCAGTGCCTTTAACATTTGCAAAGGTAGGAATGGATCAAGCTTTAGCAACACTAATAGATGTTGAGATGCTGTGTGAGCTGTAACTTCTGTCAGTGACTGTGTTTTTCAATAACAGTAATTCTTAAGGTGTGAAGATAGAGTTGTTAAACCTTGTGTCTGAACAGACTAGTTGCCTGCGTGCTGGTTTGCAGAACTGGTGGCTAGAGAAAATAAATGCATTTATGCAGAAAGAGCAATTATAATTATCAGGAACTGAAGTTTAAACTGCTTTTTTAACTCTAGCATCCACTTGAGAGATAGAAATTAATCTGCTCCTTTCAGTCCAGATTCAGGTCTGGTTCTGCTGCTGTTCTGACTCTTTGGGTATGTGGGGGAGGCTTTCTTCTCCGAGAGGGAGAGCTAAATACCTCCTGTGGGGCATTCACCAGCTGGCAGTTCAGGACAAGGTTTAGGTTGTCACTCCTACTCCCCAATTATTGTGTCTAGCTTGGAAAATAAATTTTTAAGCAACAGTGCTGCTCTTTGATATCTGCCACACTGCAGAGGTTTATATACCGCTTAACCCTTCAAATCAATTCCTAGACTCGCTCTTTAATGCAGAGGCCAAGCAGCTGAGTCTCAGCTTGGCATTTCTGGCAAACCCAGCTGAAGATGCTGAACACTCTGGAGCAATAAAGGGGTTTGCTCTTCAGGGGATGATCTACTTTAAACCTATGAGCAGTTTTTGTGCTCCTCGCTCCTCAGCCTACCTGGAGGAGGATGAGCTGCCAGTGGATCCCAGCCCAGTGACTCACCCAGTAACTTTTCCTGAACAACATCCACGTTGTGCAGACATCAAAGTGAGTGCTTGGGCGAATGTACATATGGGAAGAGTGTGGAGGAGAACAAGGCTCAGATGGGGATTGCAGCCTCAGGAGCTTACTTTTTGGGGATGAAAGTAGTTGTAAGGCCCAATGTGAGTCAAGTACTCATAGAAGGTATAGAGTCTTTCAGAGCTGCAAAATCGGTTTGCTACTGAAGTGCTCAGCTATTTGCTGATGACAGCACAAGGGCAGCGTGTGCAGGCAGGTGCAACGATCCCTGGCACTGACCAGCATCTAACAATGGTGGATTAAGTCAGCTCCTATTTGGGTCCTGATAACTCATGCAACACCAGAAACATAAACTTCAGCCAAAGACTTTTTCCCAAGCCTGGGAAATCCCCTGCAAAACCTCCTGTGTTCAAAAAAGCCCCTTTCCCCCCTACTGGTGTCCGGGATAGAGATAAAGGATAAAAACCCCACAGTTTGTCACTGTCTTTGCCAGAGTAAATTAACGGCATACTTGCCTTTTCAATGCCTTTTGATGTGCTAATCATCACTCAGTCTGATGTTGCCACCTTATTCTTGCAGGGTACCTAATGTGTCCAAGCACAAGTTGAACAGCAAATCAATGGGATTTCAGCTTCCAAGGACACCTTGGGTGATGCAGAGTCAGGGAGGGGTGATACTGCCTGATGGGATGGCAAACTGGCTTAGGGTGCCTCAGTTTGTCCCTTGATGGGAGGTGCTTTGTAGTTATCTTTCTTATCCCTGACTTTTGAAGTGAGTTGCTGCCCGTGGTTTGAGTTGATACCACTGACTGCTGTGAGCATCAAGATGGTGATGGAAAAGCAGGCCTGGTTTCTCCCTAAAATGTTGCTCTCTCAGTCCCTGTGAGTGGGATTTCCACCTCCCTTCCCAGCTGCTATCCACAGAGGATTTTTGGAGGCTGGCCTGACAGAGCTCCCACACAGCCTTGCGTCCTAGCACGGGAGTAAGCCCTACTCGACCTAGACTGCAGGAGAAACTGAAACTATCAACTAAATTTTCTTTTCTGGCTGGATTGCTCCTTTTTTTTTTTCCTTTCTTTCTTTCCCTTATCTTAAATAAAATCCCTTTGCCCAGAGCATAATTAACAGCAGGCCTTGTTAACAAAAGTATCAGCAGCATCTTCCCTGATGGCATTAAAACCTCCTACCTGGCAAATTAGTCCTCCCTCTACCTCCTTCTCTTCTTACAAAACGTTTTCTTTATTGGAACTTGTTAGAGGTTTGTTACTTGCACAGTAATTACTCGACAGTAATTAGAGAGATGTTAAAGAGGCCGAGTCCAGATTTGGACACAGATTTAAACTTCTCCTGAGTTTGAAGAGTTGTCTGGCTACTGAATGGGAGCCAGGACATACATTTCAATAGGATATTGTGGGATTTTTGCCAAAATCGGACCAGCTCTTTCCCGGAATCAATGTCCACATTATATCAGAATACGGTATGAGTCCAAACGTCTAGGTTTGGGTAAGGGGTCTACTTCATTTAGCATCTGTCCTTGCATCTCCGTTGAACCTGGCAGCCATGGTTTGAGAGCAGACTGCCCTGTCCTTTGAGGCCACCATGCTCCTTGAGTGGAGGACATAAAGGATCTCCTCTGCTGTCCAGCTCAGGCAGCTGCTGGTGAGGGTCTGTACCTCAGCTTTGGGATCGTGGGCTAGGACTGACCAAAATGTGCAGTTCAGGCTTCTGATAGGAGAATGCCCTTTTTCTATTATTGCTGTATATCTCCTACTGGATATATTGGATATAGTGCCCTGGGACAGAGCTACAGTGCTTTTTACCAAATTTCTCTGCCAAGCACAGCCATGTGGCTGGTGTCAGCAACATAGGTACAGGAGCCACCAAGCACAGAGGCTGCTGAGATGGAGGGTGTTCAGCAAGGAGCGTATTGTTTACACCAGGAAACAGCAGATAGCAAGGACTCATTTTGGAGCAGCGGAAAGTCCCTCGAGACCCACAGAGGTGGCAGCTTGAGGCCCTGTGACATGGTCTTTGCACAATTGTCTGAACAAGTTGCTGAAAGTGGTGGGAACAGCTGAGGTGAAGATCTTTGTCCTGGGGAGGAAGAAGGAGCCCTTTTAACCTCTCCATTCCCAAGCCTGGCAGGGATAGCAGTTCTCTGTCTCCCCTCCCAGCTTCCTTCCTCCTGCCCCAGCCACAAGCCCCGGGGCCTGGGCTGGAAGGACATCTTATCTTGTTTATGTAATGTGAGTGCTGGAGGGTTGGTTCTTTCTTTGGCAAAATGTTCTCACGCTGGGGGCTCACCTCCTCTGCCAGAGATGGAGCGGCTACAGCCCAGGCTGCTCTCCTTTTGGGCTGATGGGGAAAATTGGCACTGAATAAAGCAGGAAATTGCTCTTGGACACTGGGCTGTAACTGGGAAGCATGGATTTGGGTTCTGGGACAGGTCAGCACTTCTCTTGGGAGAGGCACCCCTGTTTTTCTCAGCATGAGGGCTGGGAAACTCTTGCAGTGAAGAAACTGAGAGTGAGAAATAACTGCTTACTATATTTTATTTTATTTTATTTTATTTTATTTTATTTTATTTTATTTTATTTTATTTTATTTTATTTTATTTTATTTTATTTTATTATTTTTGCAGGTCTTTCTTTGCATTCACACAAGGAGACATAGTCATGTAGACCTTCTGTTATTAGAGCAGAGCAAGGTCCCTGGGCCTCATCATCAGCCAAGTGATGCATCCACTCACCTCTGACCAAAGAGGACCAGGCCCAGCCCCAGCAGCGCTAACGAAGCTCTGGCCAGGCAGGCAAGACAGAGGGACGTGCCATAAAACCCCCTCCTCGGGGGTGTGAGCTGCAGCCCTGCAGCCCATGACCCCAGTCTGCTTCAAGTGGGCTTTTTGCGGCCTTACATCACTGCAGCCTATCCCATCTCCCTCCTTACTCTCAGCCATGGTAGCCCCTAGGTAGGCCAATAGTGAGGCTGATAATCAATGATTTTTAATACATTTCTTCATTGAAATCTCTGTGGCTTCTGCTTTGTAATGTTTCAAACACTTGACTAATGCACAGTGTAAATTTCATCTATATGAGTACATATATAGAGAGAGATAAATTTATATATTTTAGGCTATATAACAATGGGAATTCTCATTATGCATCTAAATATCTGCTCCATTTTGGAGGCCTCCAAAGTTGTTCAAGTCCGTTTTGCTAAGCAGTGTTATATTTTGAACAAGGGAAGTTCAAGCTTTTAGCAAACAGATGCTGAGGAGCTGTTGCTTGAGGAGTTTGGCATTCTTCAGGAGCGTTTAACATTAAATACTATTTAGTTGCTATAATTAGAAAAGCCCTTCAACAACAATGGCAACAACAACTGTAATTAATAACAACACCAACAACAACAACAATACAATCCCTTCCTTTTTACTTCTTTAAACTATCTTTATAAACTGAGTTTCATGCTGGCATTAAGCAAATGTTATTCAGTGTCATTAAGCAATAGTTTTCTCTCCTGAAAAACTGGGAATGCTGAAATACAGAGCAGGTGAGTTTACCAGGGACAGATTCTGACCTTGCTCTTCATATTCTCTAAGTGGAGAAGCCCTTGACTTAGTTCAAGTCCCAGTTTCAGATGCAATGAATATGTAGCCTTAAGTTTTTCCATGTGCACACCCAGGTTGTAACACCATGCTTCAAATTGTGGCTTGAGGAATTCTTTTCAGTCCAGAGCAAAGAGGAACTTGGTGAAAGATTTCCTTTCTAAAACAGGTTGACCTCACAAGTGTATGGGAGGATGAACTGTGCAATTCAGGGTACAGAAATATCTGATTTATTAAAGCTCTCCAAGGCCTACAGTCCTTAAATAAAAGGGGATTCAATCAAGACTGCACTTTCTGCAGCTAAAAATTGGGAAATTTGTATGTTGATTGCCATCCAGGGCCTATGGATGGCCGTGTATTGCTGTTCAGAGACAAATTCAGCAGGAAAATTGAAGCTGTCCCCTGAAATAAAGGGGTAACCTCCAATTGCCCCCAGTGCAGAGGAGAGCTGAACCTGTTTTGTTCTATTGCCTCATAGTCACGATGGATGCATGATAGTTACATGCAAGTACAAGTGGCACATACTTCCAATAACACACAAGACATCCTTTCCAAAGATTGCTTTCTTAGTACTTATCTTCCCTCTCTTTCTCATCCTTCTCTGCTCTGTCAGGCTCGGTTATGGAAGTTTCTCTACTGGGGGTGTAAAAACCCACACAAAATGATGGGATGTGTAAGAAACAACTTGTAACTGAAACTACTCACTCTTACAGTACACATAATCAAAGAGGGTTGGTACTAACTCCATGGTTAGATGAAATAAGGCCCTTTAAGGAGTTGAATGGAGCTGTTTGTTTTCCCTCTTGTAGCCCTGTTCCTCCAAGGCATGCTGTCATGCTCACCGGACCTGAGTTTTATAGGTTGGACTGGAGTCTTTGACAAAACTGAATTTACTTTAAATGACTGAAATTAGATACTTATAATCCAAAGTAACAGCCTAGGGGCTCTCTTGTGTATTATTCTTCAATCTCAGCCCTCTGCTTTGTAGTGTCAATGGAATAATTTGTTAAGAATGTAGAAATATAAGCAATAATTCTGAAACTGAGAAGGAGCCCAGACTAGCCCTTATTTTGCCAATACTTGTTATCTTCTAACCTAATATGACAGTGCCTCTCCTGTGGGTAGCCCCTTCAGAACATGGTTTTGTCAAATTTCTGCTTTGGAAATTATGGTTCAAATAGTATTTTGTTCTTTGCCCCACTTATGCGACAACACCACTTTTCTTCTCTTCCAATGAGATAAGATATCCATGGCACAGATGGGCATTCAGATTGGAGAGAAGAAGACAGATTTCTTCCTACTTATGGTGACTACTTGGATGCCCACTTTCCAACCAATTTTCCAAGGAAATTGAGGTATTAATGTGTCCCACCAGTGCTCAACAATATTTCCAGTAGTCTCATCACATGCCACACTCTTCCAGATCTCTGTGTTGAATATTTCAAGTGGTTTAAATTGGAGACGTTTTCTTGGTATCAGAGACAGATTATATTTACTCAGGATGTGGCCCTTTGTAATTTTAATTTGGCAAAGTGAATAGGCTCCAAATCACCCAAAATTTCATTCTGTTGTTTTAGCATGCATATGTTTTTCCCTATATACCTGCACAGAGACTAAACTAATCAATAAATGCATTGGGTTGAACTTAGGATGTAGAAATTGGTAAGGAAAATCTTTAAATACATGGGAAATATTTGGAATGGCTTTCTAACTGGGCTGTTCTACTATTAACACTTACTTGGAACACTTTGGTGACAGTGAGCACCCTGCAACTGTTTTCCGTTGACTGAAGGTATAAAGTCCCACTAAGGTGCTCACAAGAAACACCAATGCTGCTGCTGGTTCAACAGAAACCTCTGCACTTTATGCCATGATTGGGTTTGATGGATTTAGACTACTTAACAACAATTCTCTGTTATCCTACATTTGAGTGATCCAGTTCCATTTATCTAATTTCCTGATGTACTGCTTCAGAAAGCCCCACCTGAATTTCTCTCTGTTTCTCTACACAAGCATTTAATGAATTTCATGAGGATTGTTATTAACAGATTTCCCAAGAGTGACTTTCACGTGAAGGCAAAGAAATGCTGGTTTACACACAGTCTGTGCACATAGCCTGTAATCCAGGCTACGTACTTCACACTGATAAACCAATGGATTTGCTACAGGATGTAGAAACAAGGAACTGCACAGTTTGAAAAGGAAGTGCTGCCTTGAAACTTTATTTTTAGGGTGTTTGGCCTGATGGTGTCTTGGCATGTGATTGAGTTGCAGCTTTCATACCAGTTTTATAAGAGTAATGGTCTTTGACTTATGAAACTGTGCTTTAGGCATGTAAAGAAGTTGTAAAGGTTTTTCGAGGTGATAGAGCTGAGCCAATCAGATGTCTCTTTAGTACTTACACCCTCTGCAGTAGGACTTGTAGACTACTTTTGTGAAGGGAAAGACCAACACATCAATTTATTGGCATTACTGCATGGTAGGATTTAGGCATGCCTTGCTGTTAATTGGAGAGGATCACATCAGGGCTCTCATACCACTGATAGAACAGACCCCTCAGTCACAAAATAGGCCAGTTGAAAGGCCTCTTTCTCTTTGTGCTGGCTCTTGAGGAGCTCTGTAAAATATAAAAACCTGGGGATGTCAGGCTGATGACCCTGAGGTGGGATGGGGCCAGGGGATGGTGGATGTGGCTGGAGATGTGCATTATCAATACTTTGGAGGGAAGAACAGGGAAAAAGGTAAGTCCTGGTGGAATCCATCCTTTGCCTTTGTCACATAATTTCCCTTGCCAGAAAGCAAGCGCTGTCTCTGCATCCCATCAATGCTGAGGCACAGCTGCCTTTCCTCCAGCCTTGCTGCCTCCCAGAGAGCGGAGTGAGGGAAGTGTCACACATGACTCTCCTTCCCACTCCTCATCCCATGCTTTCCTGTGCAGCACATTGCAGTACCATTCACAGCCTCCCCAAAGGTAAGGAGGTACAAACATGTCAACCCCCAAGCTGCAGAAATGGGACAGCATCTCTTAAGGTGCATGGCTGTGTTTTGTGGTAATGGCTGGACATCCAGGGGTTGTGCTATTTCATTTTTTGTTTGACCCAAAAAAGGGCTCTGTAGACTGCAATGGGAATGCAAGTTTATTTACCTGCCCATCCTGACATAGCTCAAATGTTAAGAAACTTCCTTCAAGTTCAGTTTAAAAACTTACCTATTTGTTAAAACACAGTTCTGTAAGACAAATTTAGCATTTAGGAGCCATCATATGGATCATATGGAAGACTGGTAAAAATATTAATTAATGAATGGATTACAGTGACCTATAAATGTCATTGTTTCATCTCAAAGATATATTGGTATTGTAATTTTTACTTAACTCTTTCAAAGGACCACATGTGAGCACCACTGAATGGATACGGAAATTATTTATACAGCATGTTAAGGGGACATTAAAGCATTTCATAGCATGTGGTAGGGCCTCTCAGTGAGGAGAAAGGCACAGATCAGCTATCCAGCTGTGGTGTACTGCTTTGGCTGTGCCAAAGCCACCAGATGATGTAGCTTTCCTGCCTGCCTGTCTAGAAAGGAAATGCGAGACTCATTCCTGAGGAACGGGCTGGATGCATGGTCCAAGTGGGGGAACCCCACCTTTAGATCCACAGAGGAGACAAGGCCAGAGGTTTAATTCTTCTGCTTTCTTACTGCCTGTTTTATTCCCTGTCTGTATTTTCTACCCCAGGGTTATTTTGCCCCGTGTCAGGTGGCACCAGCCTTTGTACGGCTGCTTTGTAGAGGGAATGCAGCGTCCCTCAGAGATCAATGACTTGTGGCTGCTGCCAGCTTCAGTGATTGTAGTGGTTAGGAAATTCTTTGTAGCTGCGACTTCTCTGCAAAATAATAATAATAATAATAATAGTAAAAAAAACATTAAAAAAAGGCAAGCATCCATCCTCTATGGGCTCCAACTCCACAGAGGGGGTGGCCAGATCCACTGTCCTCCTGCTGGGCTTCTTCCAGCTTGAGGTACTTCCAGCTTGGCCTGACAACTCTGGCTCATGTCTTGGCAGTAAAGACTGGCTAAGAGTAAGTTATATACTTTATACATATACATATATAAAAATAATATATATAATTTTTATATATATATCTACACACAGGAAAAATATCTAAAAACTATAGATGCAAATTTTATATGTATGTTAAAAGTACATACACAATATATGCAATATACACATATGCAAAATTAAAAATCTGTTTATTTATGGTTATTTAAATATATATATATGAAAATATGTATTTACTTATATATATACATGAAAAGAAGGCCAAAGTGGATGAGAATCCTGCTGGGATGTAGATGCATATGCTCCTTCTGTTACAGAAAATAATGACCATGGACTATGGCAGCAACCCAGAGAAGCCTTCATCAGTTGAGCTTTGCCCACTGTGTTTATGATGATGTCATCAGAACACTTGATCGAGAGTACCTTTAGCCTCACAAGTCACATGTGGCCATCATTTATTTGATAATGTATATGCTGGGTGACACTGCTAATGGTTTTGTAGGTTGAATCCAGAGCAGTGTGAGCGGTCCAGCCCCACCGCCACCTCCACTGGAGCCTTGGCAGGGGCTGGAAAGCACAGCCTTTATTTTTGGTACAAACCCGAGTGTGAGTTTGATTAACAGTTTGGGCCAAATGTCTAATTGGCTCAATCGGCTCAGGAGTTGTTTTTTGGAGGAAAGAAGAGTGATTTTTAATGATAATGAAATATTGGTGGTCTGAGTGGTACACACAGGATGGACAGGCATGCTCATGGTCCAGTTTCTGTCCTGACCCTAAATGCCAGCAAGGTGTTAAAACCCAAGTGGAAATTGAGGTGCCTAAAAATTACCTCCCAAAATACAGCAGCAAGGCTATAGAGCCAATAGTGTCTTTTGAAATCTTTCCTGTGGCTCTGTTGGACTGTTGGAGACCAATCACATCAGCCTTTTGGAAAATCATATGCAATTCATATTCCAGCCAGCCCAAGCCAAAGTTAAACTGCATGCTCAGCATAGAGATGATCATGATAGCAGTTAGAGGAAAAAAACTTGTATAATATTTACCAGTGAGGTTGGGTAACATGTTCATAGATAAAAAAAAACAACAAAAAAAAATCAAACAGAAAAAATACCTCCCAAAAAATCCAGCAGGAGACAGTTTACATTCAATTTTAAGTATATTTAACATTATAGAAGATTGTCTTCTTTTGGATTTACATGCTGGAGAAGATGTCAATGCAACAACTTGTGAGTATCCTTTGGCTGGCACCTTTGTTTTTAAAATGATGTGGTCTGATTGATTTTTGGTGGTGATTGCAAAAATGATAAACAAAGAGATCTGACTCTCCCAGTGTTAGGAAAACTTGGAGTCGGCACAGAGATTTCAAAGCAGAGAAATTTTTGGGTTATTTACATATTTGCATAGCAAAAAAAAAAGTTAAATTTAAAAGTAAAAAGTTAAAAAATAATAATCATAATAAATAAAATTATGTATAGGTCCCTGGGAGTCATAGGTACCTCTCTCAAATTCCTATATATTAGTAGGGTATAAAAAGGTATCGGTTTCCAAAGTAACCATAGCAACATATTTTCATGAGTTCCTGTTGAGAAGCCAAAAAACCTTTGTGAGCAATAAATCAATCTGTTTATATCTCTGAACTTAAATCTTTTATTGGTTACTGATTAACTTAACTGTGCTGCCTGACAAATCTTCATAATAAATAGGCCAACCAGCAAGCCCTCAAAAAAATCAGGCTAACTATGTTTAAAGGACTATCCCTGAAACATACTCTACATTACAATGAATTTGGCCGTCAGCATGTGGTCATGTGCATGTTTCAACATGGATCTAAACCCCAGAAATCACAAGACGTAGAGTTATAAAAAGAGATCCCTCTGCAACTACTTTACATAAATATATGCCTTGATATTTACCAGCAGCGTTGCTATGGGCAAAATAATTAGTAACTACCAATTAATGTAGTCCTCCTGAAAGAATATAAGGGGAAAATATCTGTTGACTGTCAGTGATGCTCTTGCCTGTGCTAAAGATAATGAGATAACAGCAGAAAGGTAAATTCTGTGAGTTTAGACATTTACTCTGTGTGCATCCTGTAGATTGTGTAAATGGGAATCCCACATCCTACTTGTGTATAAATGTATATATTTCCTAAGGTCAGGTTGTTGCTGGGAGGCTATTCTTTTTTCTCTGTTTTTTTGTTCAGGGCTTATGTGAGATTTTGGCTTCCACAGTAAGTCTACATTTAAATTAATTAAACTGTTGACAGTTAAATTGTACTAAGTAGCTTCAATATAAAAGACGATTCCCAGATTCTTTTCCATGCAACTTAAATAAAAAAAAAAAAGAAAAAAAAGAAGAAAGAATCTGAGGAACTTTGTTCTAAACATCTGTCTGGGCAGATGTCAAAATGCAGTGTTACCGCATTATACTGTGTGAGTATATGACACCATATTATTACTCTTGGCTTAAATATTCACAATGGATTTTATGATCTATTTAAAAGCAACCTTTGAGGGGAGTGTAAACTCCTATCTTTTGTCATACAATAAGCACCTTCGTGGAACTAGTTCTAGAGTAAACATTGAAAAATAACACAATGTTTTCTACTTTTTATTCACAGCACATGAATATTTATACAGAGGGACTTACATGTATGTGTCAGTGGAAAAGATTTGGCAGATTTTCTTTGAAAATGAGTTTTGGTGAATAAACTCCTTTTGAAGTACAACTGTTTTGTTTCGAATTGCTCTGGATAGAATCATAAGCTTTGAGCTGTACTGTAGCCAGCTGATTATAATCTAGTACAATAATCTGCATTTCTTCAAGAAATGAGAGAGAGACAGTGTCAAGGACATTACAAATCCAATAGTAATTTAGGGAATTGAGCTAGAACGAGACAATGCTCATGATGCTAATATTCCAGAAACATGTTTAATTTTTGTTTCCAGGTTGCATATATTAACCCATTTTATTAACCTGTCTATAGTCTTGATTCAATAAACCATTCCTATTCAGTAGAGCTCTAAAGCATATGTTTGCCTTTAAACACATGCTTAAATCCCATTGACTTTTTAATGCCTAAAGTTAAGCATGTGCTTAGATGTTTTTGCTTGCCTTTGCAAAATAAAATTTTAAAACAAAGTATCTTGGGGAAAAAAAAGAATAAAGAATGAATTTTTTAAAAGCTTAAGATAAGAAAACAACTCCTCAAACTGTTCATTTTCCCCTGTACTCCCCAGAATACTCAAACTACTTTTAACTAAATACCTGAAACAAACAGAAGCAATTTTCATGTCTTGTTTTGGAGTGCACTTGGACCTGAAGTCATGGAGATTCTCTACCAAAGACATGAACAATAGTGGGAATATCTCACTGTTTGCTTAATGAGCAATGAATGGGAAGTGTGAAGGTGAAAAGACAGATTCTGGGTTTGAGAGTGACAAGGTGAGACTGCTTCTTTATCACACCTTTCTTTTTTTAAAATCCAAACATAATTTTCAAAGAAGTAAAAAAAAAAAAAAAATCTGTGGCTGGGAATTGCTCCGTAGCTCACAGCCAACTGATTTGAGTTTACTCCCATTGCTTGCTTCATGGGAAATGTCAACTTGCTACAGAAAGTTTTAATTGGTTTATGAGTGATATATTCAAGCTGTTTATTTCCTAAAACATCTGGTTTTGTTTTAGTTCCCCAATGTCAAATGGTTGGTGATATCCCAAGGTAGCACACTGTTTCCAAGTCATATTTCCTGGGGTATCTATCAATAAAAAGGCCCTTAAATTGAGCATAATGAAATTAGTATAAGGTAGTCAAGAAGTCTCCAGAATCAAGATATCAAAACGTCCCTCTGCACTTCATTTTTTTTTTCCATATTGCATGTGATTGACTACTTTTGGGGCTTGGAGGAAGAAAGCCATGGGAGTTACTGCTTATTTCATCTTTTCCCCCATGCCCCCACTTCTTTGATGGCCTTGAGCAAGTCCAATTTGTATTGTTATGGAAATTGGAATTAAGCCAGGGAAAGCACAAGCCTTGTGCTGCACCCAATGGCAAAATCTAGTCATTTTTCTGCTTGGTGGACAGAGAAGCTACAATTTGTTTGAAGATCTATCTGCTACATGTGACAACAGGAGTCCTAACACAAACAGGCAATTGTGAGAGCTAGAGATGAGCAAAACATTCATAAGAGGTTTTCATCTGCGTGCACACACCAAAAAAATTTCCTCAATTTTCCACCACCCTGTGGCTTGGTCCAGGAAAAGGAAAAAGGAATTTTATGAAGTAGTTATTGTTACCAATACCTGAACACATGCAGGAGTCTTCTCTCTGGATTACAAAACAGAGTAGATTTGCAATATTTATCTAGTAGGTGGCCCAAACCCCAATTTGCTCTATTTTCATTCATTGTTTACTGTGAGCTTTGTTGTTAAGCTTTTGGGGAAATACATGTTTGAGAAGTGTTTTTTTCCTTTATTAAAAAAAGCTAATTTGAGGCAGAAATCAGACTGAAATCAGTCAAAACATAGCCCACCTCAAGTTTAAATCCAGTAAGTATTAATTATCGAAATAAGCTCAAAAGCAGAAGACGGGGGAAAAAAGTTTACAGATCAACTTTCTTACCAAACTCATTTGCACCCAAATGAAATGGAGTTATAAGGATAAAATTCTCAGCAGATTTGCACAGCACAGTAATAGCCTTTATGCTTGGAAATTTATGGGCCATGGACAGTTTATAAGAAACGATGTAGTTCATCAGAGAAGCAGACTGATGGAGCACATGGGAGCATTCTGTGCAGGAAGTTGGGTTTTGGAATAATACTTACTTTGATAGAGTTGTTTTGTTAGCTAAGTAAAACAGTAGGGAAGCCAATGGCCACTTAGGCTTCAAACATAAATATATATTTGTAAGTCACCCAGCTGCTTAATTGAGATCTCTAGTGTTTTCCTTAAGTATATCTTATCCAAAAAACCAGTAATGCAGAAAATAACAACAGCAGCAAAGACCTGCTATATGCTGGAGTTAATTTAATCAGTCAGTAATACTTAGGGGAAAAATGGAGCATTATTTTAGGGGCAGATTCATCGAGGTTCCCAAAGGCTCTTCAACCCAAGTAGTGGCTCAGGTTCGGCTCACATTGCTCTCTAGCAATTTCTTGCTGAAGAAGCAGCAGGAGAGATGCCCTTATTGTACATGTCTCTTCTCTTGGTGGCTTTTCCTCCATCATCAGGGTACAGTGTAACTTGTGTGTGACTTGTGTAACCAAGTACTTACAACCGAGTTTGGAAAGATAAATGCTGGGGTTCCTGCCAGATGCTGGCTGTGTTGGCCGTGGAGGGGGAGGGAAGTACATGGGGCTTCAAAATGCTCTCCAAGGGAGGTTACACAGGGGATGGTTCATTAAATTTGAGCAAAGAACTGGAAAATAAGATTTCACACTCCTAGGCTTGAACAGCCTTGGTGAATTTGGGATCCCCAGAAAACCTTGAGGAAATTCGGCAAGTTCTAGGGAGCTTCAGGAAATGCTGGAGGCATTTGCAAAGTGTTTTATTCTTAGAGCACACCTCCAAGGTGAAGTAGAGAGTAAGGCCTCCCACTCCATGCACCCTGGCCAGCTCTCAAAGGTACCTTCTGGCTGTGGGATCCAAGGCAAGTGGATGGTGGGGTCTTAGGTTTGGCTTCAGCTGCCCCACTGTCATAGGTCTTCTCAGATGTCTGTTTAATTGAGAGCAACAGTCTTAATCCATATCTCCTACTTTCCAGACGAATATGCTAACTTGAAGGATATTGAATATATAGAGATGTGGCTCTCAGTCTTTTCTAATGCAATTGTTTGTCTCCGCGTGGGCATTTTAATATCATTTACAGAGACCCAAAACCAATTCTTTGATCTGTGCTAGATTTGAGCTTGAGGCCTGACCAGAGCCAGTCTTGAAGACTGAGTTTTCCCTCCCTCCCTCCCCAAACATGAGTACTCACATCTCTTCCCTGAACAGGAACACTCACATCCTCTGAAAAAGTCTAGAGAGTTTTAGGGAAGAGGTCTTTGCTCAACCAGGGCTTTAAGGGGAGGTTAAGATTTAAACATTGTTCTTAAAGTGTGTGCAGTTTTGGGCACCATAATATAAAAAAGATATAAAGCTACTAGAGAACATCCAAACAAGGGCTAAAAAGATGGTGAAAGGTCTGGAGGGGAAGTCACACGAGGTCATTTGGTTTGTTCAGCCTGGAAAAGAGGAGACCTCACAGCAATCTCCACTTTCCCCACAAGGGGAAGAGGAGGGGAAGACACTGATCTCTTTCCTTTGGTGACCAGTGACAGGACCAAAGGGAATGGCAAGAATGAGGTTTACATTGGATATTTGGAAGAGGTTCTTCACCCACAGGGTGGTTGGGCACTGGAACAGGCTCCCCAGGGACGTGGTCACAGCACAAAGACTGATGGAGTTCAAGGAACACTTGGACAGCACTCTCAGGTACATGGTGTGATTCTTGGGACTATCCTGTGAAGGGCCAGGAATTGGACTTGGATAATTCTTGTGGGTCCCTTCCAGTTCAGAATATTCTATGATGCTATAAATGCTTCCCACAGTAATTTATTCAATTGGGATCCCAGAAGCATTAGAAGCTCTGAAATATTAGAGACATGTCCAGTCTGGCCAGCTTTGGAGAAATCTGCCCCTGCAGCTGCTGGTCATGGCTCCATCCTGTACATTCATTGCAATGCCTGATGACTGGAAAAATGCTTTTAGCTGATTGTCTTTAATTTCCTCTTTCTACTCCCAGCTCTCACGGATATTTGTGTTCAAACCAGGGTTTGCTCCTTATCATGCTCACAGCCCATTTCCTCCTCCTCTTTTATAGGCAGTGAAGTCTAAATGGTGAATTAGTGACATCTTCATTATTATGGCAGTAGAGTGCAGTGCCATCCTAATGCTGTTCCCTGTAGTAGTGAGCAGAAGGAGAAGCTAGGATGGAAAAGATAACGATTGTATTCCAGTATAAATATCTGAAACGACAGACAAAACTTGCTGTGCCACATTCAGGCTTTTCCTGTAGCTTTGTTTCACCAGCTGAAAACATCTTGTAGAACATTTGCTCACTTCAAGACTGCCCTCCTTCCTCAAGGTGCAGCTGAGTTTATGCACAGCTGCTGAGCTATGTGGCTGGAAACAGAAACTGGTGCTTCAGAGAGCTTGGCTTGCTGAGGGGGTGGACTCAGGGGGAGCAGTTCCAGATTTATAAAGAGCTCTTCCACCATGATTCACACCTTCCTTAGGAGAAATGCCATGAGTAAAACTGCCCCAGAGCTTACCAGAGAGTAGGAGCCAGATGCTGCAGGGATTTGTTGCTCTTCCTTTCTCATGTGAACCAGGGGAAATCTTTTAATATTGGGTTGTTTATTTTGTCTGGTGGCATTTGAACCACAAAGACAGGGTAAATGAGATCTTAAATAATGTGGTGGTTCAGGCAGCTCAAATGTGTTGAAGAGAGCTGTGTGAAATCAGTTTACAGCATTTTAAAATGTGGTTTTGGCAAAGCAGAATTGGCAGGTTCATTTCCCATCCTGCAAAAGTTGCGTTTGAGCTCTGGATTTGTCCAAAACCTGAACCTCTCTGTGGTCATCAGACAAACCTTATTTCCGGTGTGAAACTGGGAAATTTGTCTGTTGTCCTCTTGCTTTGCTCCCATTCTGAACCTCCACAGGCACACCGGTGTAGCTTCTGGAAGGAAGCCTGCCTCTGCATGTTTGCTCAAAAGGGATGTCCATGCCATGCTTCATCCGCTTGGCAACCTGGGCCTTCCAGTGAGGAACTACAGTAGAGCTCTCTTGCTTCTTGCTGCACCACCAAGTCAAAAAAAAATCTTCTGCGCCTGAATTCAGGAGAGTTTTCCCTTTGTAAAATGTGGGTCTCAGTTTGCTCTGGGACAGATGACACACATCCTATAAGCTGTCTATCTGAAGTAATGACAAATGCATGAAGCACTCTGGTCCCAAATGGCTTGATAAGTTGGAGGGGTACTGGCAGCTGGGAATAAGGCTGTATTGCTGTAGCACCTCCCAGGCACCAGTACCGTACCAGGGACAAGCTACAAGTCCTTGCATTCACAGTACATACATCCATGCAGAGCTGACCCTCGGGCATGATGTACACAGACATCCACACCTATGTTTCTATCCCTTGGCACTGGGTCACTGAGCAAAGCTGCATCCTGCCTAATTTTATAAATTTATCCTTTTGCTCACTTATGATTTGGAGCCTGCAGTTCTGACTAGATGCAAGTCTATTTTTTAATTCAGAGTTAGAAGAATTTGCTTTATTAACTTTTCACTCTCTTATAGTTTTATTATTTTTTTTAATTAGAGGTCTGATTTTAATTAAAATTTTAATCTTGTGCACCTTGAACAAAGATTTTGTTTGTACTCAGAAGAAACACAGGCATATAAAGCCAACAAATATGATAGAGAGAAAACAATTGGTCACTTACAAGTAGGGAGACCTTTGTGTGATATCATCTACCCTTTTGCTTTGCAGCCTCAGGATCTTGTTTCAGGAGTGCTGTTCTCAGCTAGGTGGGACACGCAAAAGTGGTAGCGCAGCTGGCAGTCTCCCTCTGCAACCCAGATCAGGCAGCTGGCCCTCATGATGAATTTCCCAAATATTTTTCCTGTTTCTCAGGAATCAGAGACATGAAAGACGGTCTGGCAGTAGGACAGCTGGCACAGCTCAAAGGTGCCAGAGCTGTTGTGGTGACCATCTGACCCAAGGATGTGTCTCCTGGATCTCTCAGCTGCTCTCACAGCCTCCTGCTCTCCTTTCTCCTCACGTGACATGTCCTCTTCAGCGTATTCATCCTGCCTTTGGTGTGTCACGGCAACTGTGTCAGATGTTTTATTAGTACTTTTTTTCTTTTACCCTGCAACTGAACCCAGTCTCCTGGGAAATATGGGCTGAGCCCAAAAAATGTGCCTGCCAAAATGTCATTTTTTGAACCTGTGGAGGAAGAGAAAACAAAAAAGGCAAAAAGAAGTGTAATCGTGTTCTAGGTATGGCCACATTTTGTGGATTTCATCATGCTTATAACTTGGATATTTCTCATGTGATAGGAGCTGCTACAGAAGCAGCATTGCGGAAGTCATGGCACGTGGTGCTGGAGGAGGCCTTGTGAGGTCACCAGGTCTATTCTTTACCTACACAGAAGTAGCTATTCCTGGAATAGACCAAAAACCCAAAAGGACAGAAGGTTGCTTTGCATGGTGCTCTTTGGACTTCATCTCTTTAAATTCAGTCAGACACATACATTGAGGGAAAAAAGTAGAATTTTTTATGTCTTCAAATGGTATATTAATCTCTTGTATATCATCACCAGGCCCAGCAAAGGAAAAATATCTAACTCTCCTTATCATGGTCTTTATCAGTTTCACACTTGACACTGCTTCCGTGATATGATCCAAGGTCCTCCACTGCTTCAGCATTCAAGAAGACCATGTTTGCTTTTTGGGTGGCTTTAAGCCATCCTGGATGATTTTCTTGTGGAACCTGCTGGTTCCTGCACAAGTTACTTGACACGTACCAATGCCTTCCCATCCCTGAGCTCCACTCACTAGAGTGGGCCAGAGCTTTACAGGAGGTATGGAGGTATGGGGCACATTTTTGGTTGGGTTTTTTTTTTTGTTTTGGTTGGTTGGTTGGTTGGTTTTCTTTTTGTGTCATTGGGATGTAGCAGCCTTAGGGAAAGCCCACAATTTGCTCACATCTCAGATCCTACAATGGCCTTCTGAGTGTATCCCACAACAGGTGGGCAATATGGCAGACAGTAGCAAAGAAATATCAGGTAAGTCAATAAATTCATGGCAGGCAGCATAACTTCCCAATGAAATTGCTAGTAGGCAATCCTGGCCAATCATGCTAGAGAAACTGCAGCCCTCAGTGATAACAGAAAAAATTTTGCTCGTCAGCCAGGAGAGACTATTAAATACCAGGTTGGCACTGACTCATGTTTTCGGCAAGTGGGAGAACTGCAGGAATCAAAGCTACTGGAGGTGGTTGACTGCTCCAGCCAGAGGGTCATGTGCTGGAGATGGGTGAGGGGGAGAGAAAAAGTCACATGTTTTCAGTGAATCTAATTGCACTGAGTGGTGGCTGGAGGGGTTCTGCAGAGCATTTTGTGAGAGTTTACATAGTTCTGGATCCTCTACCACTTAGAATAGAAAAAAGAAAGCCAATCTGTTTGATCAGGCCTCTCCCACTCGATATGTGTATTGGATTTTACATTAAAGCTTTTAACAGCTACATACACATCTGAGCTGGAGCTATTGTTAGCCCATGTGATGGATTAAGATCAAGAATGTTAATGTTATCCAAAGGAACGCTTTTTAATGTATATTGCGATTGTATAAACAGGGTCACCAGAGCTAAATGGGATGTCAACGACCTATGAAGATCATGAAGTAAACAAAAGATCTTAAAATAAGCATGTAACCTGAACACGTCGGGGATTGCTGTATATCAAAGGCATTTGCTTATATAAAGTAAGGGAAAATTACTTACGAGTAATGTCATTTGCCACAAGTCTACTTCTTGCCTGCTCTACAAAGGAAACCTCCCCAAAGGAACTGGGGTACATCTCCATCTACAAGGAAGCACAGAGCAGAGCCTACATGAATAATAAACATGCTTAAATCCCGGGGTGTAGCGATAAGCTGTCATTGCTGGTGAACAGCAAGTCTCCTCCAGCCCTCCAGGAGGAGACCCCAACAAACACTGCTGCCAGGAGGATTTCAGAGCCCTAGTGACACCAGGAGACCATGGCTGTCCATGAGACCAGCCAGAGTGGGAATTAGCAGACACCAGATGGTTGAAAACAATGGGAAGAGAGTAGGAGTTTATTTTTTTTCCCTGTAAGTCCATTAGGATTTCCCTACTTGTTCCATATCATTGTGATTGACAAGCAGGGGCTTTTTTGGTTTGTTTTTGCTTACCGGGTAGTCCCTAAATTATTGCTGGGGGTGGAGTGTGAATCCCTTCTTCACAATGTCCTAAACTAAGTGTTTTCTTGTGAAATAACAGGGTTAAAATAGAAGGGTTTGCCTGGAGAAGGGGATCCTGTCCTTAGTGTGGTTGGTCACCCCACCAAAATGCAGCGACTTTCATTTTGGTCATGGATTGGATCCCTGTACAGGCCATTCACTTAAGCCTTGTCTTGATGATCCTTGTGGGTCCCTCCCAACTCAGAATCTCCTATGATTCTGTCATCTGTCCTCGCTGAATTTCATTGTATCACCTTCAAGCTGCTTCTGCAGTTTTGAGTTCTAATCCTGTCCATAAAGTCCCTCTCAGCCTTTTTCCCTTTGCAAATTTGATATATTCTATTCCATTAGATAGAGCACTAATGGAAATAAATGCCACAGCTGGGACTGCTCTTGGAGAATGCTTTTGCCATTGCAACTAGGAGTTGTAGACAACACCTTTCTGGAAATGGCTTTAAGAAATAGTCTTACATTTAATCCAAAATAGTTCTATCGTGACCATGTTTTCTTGATTTGCTTATGAGAATGTCATAAGAGTTTACTGAAGTTATATTGCTCTTTCTGTATAGGCTCTTATGATATCATAGGAGTATACTCTATTAATCTGGTAATATTTGTTCTTGCAAGAAGTCTATGTTGGCCAGTGTCTCGGTTTGAGACAAATTAGGAGGAAATGAACGTGTCCTCTTATAGAAGGCAGGTTTCAGCAGCCCCTCCTCCACCAGGTTCAGAAAGAAATTTCTTGGAGGAAAGTGGAAAAAAAGCTGTTTATGTAACAAGCAGGATGCACGCAGGCACGAGAGAATGAATGATGTTAAATAATAAAACTTCTCACTGTAGAGAAGACCTGGTGCATTCAAATCCTTTCTGTAGGTGTGGCTCTGCTCTCTCCAGAGCTGGGGCGTGGCGTGGGCCCCTCTGGGCCATGGTGTGGGGCCCCCTGGTGATGGTGTTCCAGACTGGAGCAAAGCTGAACAGTTCCAGGTGAAAATGAAGAAACCACAGTCCCAGGAAAACTCCTTGCTTTATCTAACCAACAAAAAGATAGCTAAAAAGCAAGAGAATGCACCTCTCTTCTGTGCTGCAGAGCCAAGAGCTGGGGAGAGAGTGATTGAGCAAGTTATCTGTGTGTTTTGAACACAGGCCACCAAAAGAATTCTACTGGCTTCCCTCCTCTCTCTTGGATCAGGCTTAAAAGCACAGCCTGATGATAGGGAATACAGTATCATACAGTCACCCAGGACAGACATTTCACATTTCCTTGTTATCTTCTAGGTTGTTTTCAGATGGTGTATTTGTTCCAGATTTTTTTCCCTAGCAGGTTAAATTACTGGTCTAGAGCACACCATCTCTTTAAAAAGTAAAACAAAATAAAATAATAAAAAACAAAGGACCGAGAAACAAACCCCCAAAAGACCTTCCTTTGCCTTCCATTCTGAGGCCTTCCTTTGCCTCAGATTAGCATCTGAGAGACTGACACAAAAAGTTCTTTAGTTACCATAGGTGATTTTCATGAAGACCACATAAACTGAAAGCATCTAACTTATTCAAGCTTTCTGTGAACTGGTTCTACTATGACTTCAGGCTCTGAGTTTGCCTATTTGCTTCTGGAATTATCTGTATGGGGCCCTCAGTTATGGTTGAGCCCAACAAAAAGTGATGCAAAGCAGACTGGAAAACACAGGGAATTAGTCAGAGGTTTTTCCTTCCTGTGTTACTATTTTGCTGGCTCCACAGAAATCTTGCTGGATAGGAGGGCTGCAAGTAAGGCTGTATTTAATCCTTTAATTTCTGCCACTCTGTGGTATCTAAATGCCATGCTGAATAGCAGTGTGGATGAAATAGATCTTGGTACCTGTTATAGGGAAGGTGTAAGTCCTTCTCCCCAAATAGCTGGGCAGTGTGACCAAGGGAGATGACTGCTCCCACTTGCTGTCAATAAACAATCTCTTTGCCTGCAGCCCTGATCCTTTACCATATATACCCTGTCTTGCAGTCCTGACAGGGACTAAGCTTGCAAATGACACCCTGAGACAGCACAAGGCTGCCCCTTAGGAGTAAGAGACTGTGGAGTTACTGTTCCCTGTGTCTTGTTGCTTCTCTTTACATCTAGTAGACCATTTCTATGCCCTCCCTCTTTCCTTCCATCAGGGGTAGGAATCTGAGGTCTTGGTTCCCTGAGATGCTCAGGAAGGCCAATATCCAAGTGTTTTCCTCCCACTTCTGGGGTTTTACTGCCATCTTATCTTCATGGAACAGATCCCCATGTGGCCTGTGCATCATGTCCCACAGCTCTCCCCAATGGGTAGGAAAATGTGCCTGTGACAAAGGAGGCCTGAGAACCCAGTTCTCCCCTCTGCTGTGAGAGTAAACCTTCTTCCAGCTCTTGGGAGAGAGTTATTGATGTTTAAAGGAGTTGTTTTGGTTGCCAGCTGCCCAGCCACATCCCTCATTTTTCCCTTTATCTCTGGGGGTTTCTTTGTTTTGGTTGGTTTTTAGTTTGCTTCAGAGAAAGTTCATTTCCATTTACCTTTGGGAATTTTCTTTTAATATGAACTGGAATATCAGCATTGTAGAAAAATGACATAGAGAAACATAGGCTTATTCCTTGTCTACTGGAAAATGAGAAAAGTTCACAACATTGATAGTCCTTTGCTTTTATGTTTCCTATTAGATATGCTCATATAGTTTTGATTTCTTCCTTAGATATAGGTACTAATGCACCACAAAAGAGTCAAAACTGCTCATACACGAAATGATCCTTGGTACTTGAGCAAGCTCTTCTTAGCATGCAGAAATTCAGCTGTTCTCCATCTCAGATATTACAATAGTAATCAGCAATTTAAAACTCTTTCAGTAATTGTTAACCCAAAAGGTTTTGTTTGTTTGTTTACTGGCATTGACTGATGGTTATTATCAGCTTTGAATGACATTCAGCATTCATTTTGCAGCCCTGTCTGTTTTCAAATATTTGGGGATGTCCTTGTTAGGATGTTTTCAATGCAATTCTATTCACAGCAATTCCAAAGCACGCGCCCTGTATGTGATCAATTAATCACCGCTTGTAATCAAAATTTTTTCTTCACATGTCGAAACACAGACAGTAAATATGCCTTAAAATGTCTTTGTTTTGTCAGGAAATGACCTCCAATGTGCTTTGCAATATGTAAATAGGTTTGTGCTCTATGATAAAGCATTGCTGTGTGGTTTGTCTAAAGAGACTTGTATGGAAAAGTTATAGTGACTAACATTTTGCATGACTTAATATTAGGGCTGGTGACTGTATGCTGTAACTTTGATCCTCTTGTCTTCAGGGAGTCTGACAGTGAATGTGATGGTTACTGTCTTGAGTTCTTAGGACGGGAAACACAGCAGGAGTTAAAAAGGAATTACAGGTTTACTAAAGGAGGAGACCAAAGAAACTTCTTGCCTGATTAAATTGCTTCACTCGATGGCAGAAATTTAACACATTTTTAAAACTGTGCAAATGACTTTAGAACAGTGCTGGTGGAAGTTAAGCATCAAGCATCTTCAGGTGTTTCTGTCCCTTCAAGATTGTTGCTGCCATTTTTGCATGATGTCTACACAGTCATTTTTCTTGAGAAAAAACACTGACCTGGAGTAAAACAGCTTTTAAAACTGGAGGTGAATTTTGAGGTTAAGGTGAAGAGCTGTTTGGGAGAGATTAGATTATTCCCTCTCTTTCCATCATAGGGTTTTTCCTGTTTGTTTGTCTACATTATCTTCTAAAACATCTATTGTTGGCCTCTGTTGAGACAACAGGATCTGCAGGTTATATATCCTGTGTGGTCTTGTATGTTGAGAAGAAAGGGCATTTGGATAAGTTAAGTAGCTGGGAGTCACAGAAAGGACTGGTCTTGAAGGGAGTTTTCAGCTGAAGATGGATGAGCTCTCCTGCTTCATGGACCCATTCCCCCCGTTACCTGATTTCTTTGACATGCTGGCAATTGCCTTAGCTGGGCTCTCGCTGCGAGACAGTCAGCACCACACTCACAGCACTGCAGGAAAAATAAACCCATTCAGACCAAGCAAAACACTTGGAAAAACATGCAGATGTCTTTTTTTTTTTTTTTTTTGGTGAGTTCTGAGTTTTGCTTCCTTTTAAAGCTTTGCCTACAAAGACCTTTTTGTGGAGGTTGTCAGCCTTTGCACTAGATTTGGCAATTTTCTTCTGACGCCACTATCATAGAGGAGGAGAGAAGAAAGGGCTGATGACAGAAGCCCATTAATTAAAATTAGGTGCTGTTTTAATTTTGGTCACTGCCTTGAAACCATGGCAATAGCAAAATGCCTTGGTCTCTTTTATTTTCATCTCCACCTGATCAAAACTAGAGAGGTCAGGATCTTCCCTGTGCTGCACCACCATCCAAAGCATTGAAATGGGAGTCTCAAGAGATCTGGTTAGACTTTCTGAGTTGTCCAGGCAGATTGATACCATCTGGATGTCTGGCTGGGCAGAGGATTTGAAATCTGGACCCTGATACTGGCTTTTTAGTCTTCCGTTTTTCTAAAGTAGTTTTTCAGTGGGAGTAAATGACTCTAATTGTATTGAAGGAGCTTGACTAATTCACACCAGCTGAGGGACTGGCCCCTGAGGTCTGGGCTGGCCTGTTTTTCTGTGTAATTTAAAAAAACCCCAACTTTTTGGATAATAGTGCAGAAATGGAAGTTCTTGGCTGCTTTGCATTCAGTTTGAGATGGAGCAGCACCTTCTGGGAAGAATGTGTATTTCCATGGTGGCTCTGGCAAAGAAGATGTTTCCACTTAGGGAAATCAGCATCATTTGCCCTCTTCCACCTCCATCCAGGAAAGGAATGATTAGGTGGTGGGTTGAGGCTCTAGCAGCACGTCTGATGGTCCTTGCTGAGATGGGCCAACTGTGTAGCTACAGAATGAACAGGAAGCAAAACACATGGGGTGGCCTTAAGACTCCAGGTTGTGAGCTGGGCTGGCAGCTGATTTGTACAGAATCTTCTTGGTGGGCATAGAACCCCCAGGTTGGGGGTGCTGAGGTTGGGAAGTAGCCTGTCTCTTTGATGTCCCAGAATGGTATTGGTGCAGCATGCGTATTTCATTCCCTCTTGGAAACCTCTTGGAAATGGGCTTCTCTGTTCCAGGTTGCAGTGAAGTCCTGGGCTTCCGAGCCTTAAAGTTTCTGTGATCCAGCTGAACAAATCGTAGAAATCTTTGCATAGTTTTTGTGTACCCGAATACACAGCACATTGGAGTTTATTTTTAAGGCAACCAGAGGAAAGAACACTGCTGTTCAGATGTTAATACTGAACTGCATCTTTACTTTGCTCCATTTTCTTTATTCTGCTTTAGCTGTAGAATCTTTTAAAGAAGGAGGAAAAAAGAAAATATGCTGCTTGTCACTCTCTCAGATGATACTAAATGACCTTTCTGTGAAAAGAAGGAGCTAACTGTAGGTAGCAGCACTGAAGCTTTATTGTTAAAGTCAAATCCTGTTTGTTCTTTAGGCCAAAGGAATAAAAATATAAATATACACAAATAGGGAAGCAAGAGAAGAGGGAAAATAAAAATAGTGAAATATAAGAAAACTCAGCTTCTGATGCTTACAGGTCACTTGCTGCAAAATTAGTGGGTGATATTTTTGCTTGTTGTGGGCTTTAAAGTAATCAGACCAAATGCTCAGCACATGTACATCCTCCTCCATTGTACCACTCTCTACCTGGGCTGTTGTCTTAACTTGCCTCCCATCAAGGACTTGAAAGACAGGATATTTCCATGGCTGAACCAGCTTGACCTTTATTAGGCAGGAGTTTAAGAGGACAGAAAATGGAAGATAGAAGAGGCAGACCTAGAGTGACTATTAATAAGAATTGAGGTTTACATCTCAGTTGCTGCTGAGGGATTCAATAGAATCTGATAATCCCTATATCCTTATCTGGAGCAGAGCTGCACTGACAGGCATGCTTCTTGTTTTCTTCCCCTCAGGTGGCTGGGTTGGCACATCTTTTAATATCTGCAGGCAATGATATATGGCTGAGTACCAGCAGTAGAGATGGCAGGATGCTCTGCAAAATTGCTTACCATCCACTGAAGCTTTTGAGTTGTAAAGCACCTCTTGGTAATGCAATCTCCCAAAAGCATGGAAGCGTTGTTCTAGCAGAGCTGGTCATAAAGCAAATATCAGTTCATCCTAGCTGTGGGCTAGTTTGTGATTGTCTTTGAGCCGGCTTGGCCTTGGAGACTGCGCAATTCTCTGGTGGTGATGATGCTGCTCGTAACTTCTTTGCATCTGGTCCTTGTTCATATACAGGCAACCCCCTCCTTGTGACCACCACCTTGATGTGGCTAAGATCGTCCTCTGACCTCACTGCACATTTCTCAACAGCCATGTCGTTTCCTCCATGAAGCCCATCAAGTTGTCATTACTTACTTTAGTTTATTTTTTCAAGTCATTTTTACATAGTATGTGTATGTGCTGAGGTGTCTGTCTGCTGCCTTTCACCTGCTTAGGACATGGAAAGATGTAATTTTGAACTTCAGAACAGTCCTTCCTCTACATAAATATTTTACAAAGCTTGCAAGAGTCTTTTGGGGTTAGGAATGATTTGTTCCGTCAATTCAAAATGTTACTTAATACCAATAAATGTTAATAAAGAGCTTGTAGCTGGCGTCGTATACCAAAGCACGGTGCATTCATTAAAAATCACCTATGCAAGTGCAAGGCCAGCCAAAATAATCTCCTAATCAGTTATAAAAAGTCTACAGTACTTGTCAGGAGTTCAGTGTGGGGCAATAGCATTGAGAGTTGTGGTTTCTGGCTGAGGCGCTAAACCTGTTGCACATGGAGACAAGCCAGAGTAAGAAGGTCCTCACTGGGACCCAATCTTTCCCATGTTTGGGGTAAAGGAGTGGGGATTTGAATTTGAAAGAATGGTAAGTTTTCAGATAGTTGGTATTTTAGCTTTATTGCTGTTATAAAGGGAAGAGCATATGTCAGAGGTCTACTGTTTTGTGGGGACAGATTTGTGAGTGTTTCCCAAAATACCTGTCTCCTTCAGTATGCCAGAAGTCTCCCTGCATGTCACTTCTTATGTGAGTTCAATGGCATGTGTGATTTGGCATTCATGAGGCTGCAGAAGGGATATTCGGGGTGTTATGTGTTTTTCCAAAGGCAGTCTTCCCACAGTGGCCGAGGTCTTCCCATGTGAGGTCAGTTCTGACCTTGCCTATTGAAGTTGCTTCATGGCTCTTGGCTGGTAGTGCAAAGCTTTTGCAGTGAGGAACAAGCCACTCTATCTTCCATGCTCCACCTAAGTTAGTTAATATGTTATGACTGGTGATTTAGGACTTTAAAGGCCCCTTTGGCCAACCATCACTCGAGAGTAAGTATGTCACCTTTCTGTGCACTTAAATGGAAAAGGAATTGAAGTGTCTCCAAAGAATATACTTTTGACTGGGGCTGGAAAGCTTACATGGTCACTTTTCAGGCAGTTTTTAATAGGAGATTAGATCAGGAAATACCAGAATGTGGCTCCTGAAGTGCATTCTGCAATCGAAGGGGAACATACACTTTTTTCTGAATGTCCAATTGCTGTGATGATTTATTAACTAAGTAATCTCTTTCCATCCCAGAGTGACAGATATTTATGTCCAGTGTGACTATGTTCATTCTTGTCCTGATGGAGCACAGAAATACACCTGACATGGTGGGACTACAAATGCCTTATTGCAGAGAGCGTGCCAGGCAGCAGGGGACAGTGCCTGGTGCTTTAGTGCCTCCAGAGCCAGTACTCCTTAGGGTCAGCAGCAGCCTTGACCTTTGGAACATGGTGTTCCATGCTTTGGTTCAGACCCAAAAGGCCATCTATGTCTTGCAGCTCCTTTCTACTGCTTTTTTTTTCCCCCGTGTGTGTGTTCTTGGGAGCTATGGACTAGTAGGGTTTGTTTAACCGTCTTCACCTTTCAGCCTAGGGCCCTGTTTACAAAGACACCATGAGATGTGCGTTGGGAGCCCTATTTTGGCAATGTGTCAGGTTGAACATGCCATGTGTCAAGAATGGTTGCACCCATGTGGTACCAGCTTTCACACTGGCTACAGCAAAGAGCACAGCTCTGCTATGTCTTGGAGATGCCTGAGTTTGACTTGCATTCCCAAGTGTGTGGTCCTGAAACCATGTATTTGAGCAGGCAAATGATGTTGGTTTGGCATTTTTAAGTTGTATGAATGCTTACCTACCAGTTGAGGCAATCTGAATTTTCAAGCTATAGCTGCTTTGGCTTTACCAGTCTATAAATATTCATTGTGCTTCCTTCCTCGAACATATGAGCAAAAAAAGAGTATTAAAAAAATTATTGTCTTCAGGAGGGCAGTGCAATACTTAGCATAGGCATTCCCACAAACTAGGATGGGTTGAAGAAGGCTTAGCCCTTGGTTTATGAGAGAAAGGTCAAACGTGACATGTTCTTAGATGATGGATTGTCAGGATTGCTTTGCCAAACCATGTTACCAAAATTCTAGTTCTTTGTGAATCAGCACTGTATTTATTTAGGTTGTTTAAAAGTGCCAGGATAAAACCTGCTGCCTCTGCTGTTTTGCATGTTGAGTGTAATATAATATGTGGTTGGTTTGACTGGATACTGGCTTTTGTGCAACTGCTCATGTTTTGTTTTCATTTTGTTGAGTTTTATACACTTTCTCAGAGAAAGAGGCTTGCAACATTTGTGTAGGTGTCCATGAGTTCCTTGTGGAAAAGACACCTTGATCCTGGTTCTGTATTTGATGGTGCATGGGTGGGATCATTGTTTCAAAGTCAACAGTTAAGTCACAGATGCTGTGAATCCTTAAGATCCCCATGCTAGAGCACATGCGCAAGAAGATGGGGGTAGCTGTGTGGAGAAAACTCTTCTCTAAATGCAGACAGAAATGCTCCCTACTTATTCAGCAGCTTCTGCAATGTGCTGTGGAAGTAGTAGTTAGGTCCCTAATAGGACTGCACAAATGGAGGCCCTGGGCAGAATAGAATATGCACCCATGTTGCTTGGACTTCCCCAAGTTACTAGGCTGAGAATGTCTACCACCCTCTTAACACTGATTCCACATTTCTTGCCTTACTCCTACTCTGGGCTTGGCAGACTGGAGCCAAACCATCAGCACCGTCTTTAGGAAAGTTGCCCAAGTCTTCTGCAGGAAAAGTAAGAATGACCCAAGTGGTGCTGTTACCAGACCAACACATGAAAAATATATCTGTGTGAAAGGAGTGCATAAAGGAGTGGAGTGGAAGAGGTTTTTCCTGTAGCTTGTCACAGGCTTGGTTATGATGTGCTCATGGTGAAGTCTTGCTCCCACGTCACTATAGATGCACATGTTTTTTTTGGCTAATCCTGCAATGTCAGCACATGAATTGATGTTCACCGAGGTATGGTTTCCCATGCTCTGGTAACACTTCAACCAGGTATCTGAGTACTACAGGACTTCTCAATTAAGTTAAAATTATTTTGCAAGACCATCCAGAGTAAATACTCTGGACAACAGAACATGGTTGGTAATATGGAACATGTGATTTATTTTTTTTAAGGAACCGATACGGGAAAACGTTTCCACACTGATAAAAACAGAACAAATGTAGGTCAGTGTCTGAAGGAGATGAAAGAAGCCAAGTGTAATGAGAGCCTATTGTTTCATGCTGACATATGCAGGAAGCTTGTGGAGAAAGAACATCAAACTAAAATGTGAGGAAAAAAGAATAGAAGGCATGAAAATCATCATACTCAAGAAAACAAAGAGATCAGAAAGTTAAGGGGCATGCAAAGAAATCTGCACTGGGAGGCTAAATAAATGAGTTTCATATTTCCTCTTCTTCCTTCCCTTCAGTTCCGGGTTTCTCTCTCCCATTTTTCTACTAGGCAGCAGCTCTTCTTCCTTCCAGGAATACTTTGATTTTTTTCCTTCCTCTCCTGCAGATGCCAGGGCCTAGAGAGATCCAGATGGTAAGCAGACCAGCAAAAAAGGGCCTCTTTACTATTTCACTTCTCATCTTCCTCTCAAGTTAAAAAACACATGAAAGATCTATTGAAAAGAACAGACAAGTCTTATTTACTTTTTAATAAGCCAATTTAGTTTATGTATTTAACAGAAGTTAATACACTCTTCAAACAGCTGGAATAAATATGAAGAAGCAATTTAGACTCTAATTCTTTACTTTGTTCACCAGTCTTACACTGATTTTCTCGGACGTCAGAGGCATTTTTCTGACTTGGGCAATGGGTATAAAGAATTGGCTCTTCATGCTAATTATTTCTGCCACCCATTGTCATCTGGAAACATCTTTCACAGCTCTGGCCAGTCAGTGCCTTCCCTGAAATTTCAGAGTGGATCTAGGAGGCTTAAATCTGTTCTCAGCTCTGTGTAGAGAAAAAGTGGTTTCTTACCCAACAGAGCTGCACTGGAATGAAATTGCTGCAAGAGGACATAGTTATGTCCTGTGTTTTCACAGATGAGGCACTGGTGTATTTTTTTTTTTAACAACTATTTCCTTTTCATATAGCTTTTTCCACCTCTTGTAATAGAAAAATATATTGGTGGGAAACTGTCTGTCTGAATCCTACGATACCCAATAGACTTGAGTCTTGTCATCCAGGGGCTTACCCAAAGGGGACTGCCCTGGTCACTGTTCAAGTGTTCCCAGGACTATCCCTTCCCATACCCACACTTAAAGAGGATGGATACCAAATTTCCACTCTGTCAATATAATGAAGGCCTTCTATGGCAGTCTGATGGATGGTCTGGGTCTGTTCCTTGTGAGCGGATAATTCATGGCACCATGAAATACATTGTCTGATGAGAGGTGTTGCAGCATAATTGCTATTTCTTAAAACTTCAATAGTTTCTGACAGTAAAATTGTGAGTAGATTTTTTGTTCTCCTAGCAAAGAACAAAAAATCTCCTATCTGTCCTCCTTACAATATATAGAAATGAAGCCCAGATTTTTGGGTTGTTTTAGGGCACAGGATGATGATGACTGTTCCACTTAGTGATACATTTGAATTGATGATTTATGCAGCCCAACTTTGACTTTAATTTAGCTCATGTTACAGGTAGAGTAATTCAGTCCTTAATGAAGTGTACTTCATATGAGATATTGAACATGGGATCTGACAAACAGTGGTTGAAAACCAGCCTAGGTTACATTTTCTTTTGTCATTGAAAATGGGCTGGCAGTTCATAAACTTAAACTGAGACATGCAAACCAATCACTCTCTCTTAACTGGTGCTGAAGATGAGAGACCTGTATTAAAACAAACTTTCCTAATTCCTTTAACAGAAAAGGAGGGCAAAAACTTCCCCAGGAGCTGTGTTATGCATATAAGAAAATTTACATTCATGTGTGTTTATACATGCACTTACTTAGTTCTCTGCTATGTGAGTACATAGAAAAAAGGGTTGTTAACAAAAAGATTCATGCCCTGGCCTATGCAAAATTTTGGATTGTGTAGCAGGGGAGTGAGAGAATTTGATCTACATGCTCCTGAGCAAACAGATCCAGCTCTGAAGTAGTATAAATTACGCTTGCATCAGCTCTTACAGGGGTTCAGGGCAAGGCTGTTGGGCAAGTGGTAGGCAGAACAGCTTGGCTGGCTTTGGGAGCAGTTGTGGGGGTGTGAGGGGGCCTTTCGATGCATGCATTTGAAAGCAATCAGTAGAACAGCTCTGAACTGTAAATATGCAAATCTTTTTTACGTTTATGTTAAGAGATTTGGCCTTATTTGCATATGGAGAAGGAAGCAAAATTTTGAATGCTTCCAAGAGGCAACATCTAAAAATGAGAAAATCTGTGCTGCAGCAGACTAAGTGACAGCTTCGTTGTTTCTTAGTGCAAGAAGTTGACTTCAAGTAGCATGGCAAGTATATTGTTTTTGTGTGCAAGCCTTGTTCAGACATCTATATCATCCACTCCTTTCCTTCTTCATTTTATAAAGCTGTAAAAGGATGTTTTCAGTATTTGAGTGTGAGAGTGGGGGAAAGAATGGAGGTAAGCAAAGAACATCAGCTTCTGGGCCACGTGAAAATGATATATTTTCCCTTTAAAAATAAAAGGGGTGGGAGTGGAAAGGGCAGATGTTATGTCCCAGAGTGTTTTCTGGGAAAAGGAGGACAAATGAAAGGACAGGAATAAAAAGTTGTAACAAGGGAGAGCTTGTCAGTCTGTGTTACAAGGGAGGAGTGTGGGAAAGATGCTAGTTTGGGTTAAAATAGAACTGCAACTGGACAGCCTGGGTTTTAACTCTGCCTAACGTGAAATTATCCCAAACTTCCCCACCAGCCTGGATTTGTGGTGCCAGTACCCTGACCAGTAAACTGCAGGTCCAAGATCACCTGATGACCTGGGACAGCAAAGTCAGATTTTGGGGCAGAGCTCCTGGGCGTAAGAAATAAAGGTGCTTTCATTTAAAATAGGCAACGTACTGCTCGTTTTTGGTGCTTAGCCCAAGGAGTTTTTGATTTTATACCTTTTTTTTTTTTTTGGAGGGTGCTGAGCAGCCTCAGGACTCCTTGTCTAGGAAGGGAATAGGGTTGACACTAGGGAAAACAGGCAAAAATCATCACCTTTAAAATGTACAAGGAAAAAGGAATTCCTTGACAAAAGAAACTCCCAAATTAGAAAAATACAGTGACGGATTCTCAACTTTGAGGCTTATGTAAATTCTTGTTGCGTATCCATCTGATCTTAAGCCTTAGGATATATTTAATGCAGTATATTTGATATCTTGAAGTTTTCGTAACTCTGCCTTGAAAAGAATAACAGGGGACAGGGAGGGGAGATCCAACCCTAAGATTATGAGATTTTATTTTAATAATGGGCATGACACGGATTTAGTTTTCCAGGAAGAAAATGCACTATCATACATCAGTACTAAACTGGAAAATGGCCTAATAGGTAATATTTGAAGTATTTGTGCACTACTAACTAAATAGATGATTGATCAAGGGAGGGATGTTTGACTTTTTTGTGGACGACACAGTAATTAAGTAGAAACCAAATACTTCACAAAAAAAATTATAACAATCCCAGGAATAGACCACAAAATCCTAGGTTCCAGCTCAGCCCAACACTATACAATTTGATACTTGATTTATTATGTTTTAGCCTGGGAGCTTCAAAAGTGTCTAAAAGTTTAATAGGCAAACCCCAGGGAGATTCTCCTGGCTCCTTTGAAAATGGTAGGAATTTTCTATTTACAGCATCACTAGTGATCAATGGAATTTTTGGGACAGATCAAGAAATATTAAACAGGCTGAGTTTGCTCTTTATGAATTAGTCTGGTGTTTATTCAGCAGCTCATTTTTCATCGAAGCACAGTATTAAAATTTCACTTGTTTGTTATACGGTTGTCAGAATGAAATCTATTTCCAAAAATATACATTTCCATCTTCTTGTACCCTTTCTTCTTGCTGTAGCTAAGGTTATGTCAACACTCCCAATGTAAACCCCCTCATTTCAAGGATTAGTAATGCTGGCATCATTGGCCCAGACTCAGGAATAGCAAAACCATGAAATAACCTCTCTAGGATCATGTTTTGAAACAATTGTTTCCAGTGCCTTTGCCTTTTGTGTTAAGCATCCTTCTGTACACAAAGTAGTAGCATCCAGCTTCTCTTCCAAAGCTATAGGTAAAAGAAAGAAATTGTGTAGGCCCTCATATTTTCATGACAACATTATAACATTTGTGTCTCAAGATAAACTGGATGCCCAGCTAAGATTTAAAAATCAGTCCCTGCTCAAGCTCAGTAACTTTTTCCATGGTGTTGTTTACCACACTTAACCATAGTAACATCACAAGGGTCCATGCCAGGGCTCTTGGATGGTGTGCTCTTCCCACTTGTTGCCATCTTTTGGATCCTCCTGTAATATATACATTTAAAACAAGTATACAGCTGTATATTTGCTTAATCTGCAAATGTTTTGGCATCTCCCATGGAAAAATAAGAGCTAAACCCTGCATGAGGCTTAGAAATGCCAGTGCGGTGCTGTGGAGTTCATCATTCACTCCTCCTTCCCTATCTGCCTGGTTTCCCACCATCGAATGGGCTGAGCTAAGAGAGAGAGTAGAGAACTAAGTGGAGATTGGCATTTGCTGTGCCCCCTTTTAGGTACCAGCTAAGTGGCTCAGAGAGAAGGTCTTAAGACATGGCAGAGCTGCTGCAAGGTTCATCTTCATAATGCATCGCTTGCACTTTAGACTGTTTTTCATGTTCTGGAGAGCTCAACACTGGTCTGTCCAGCACTCCCTGGGGTCACCTCCTGTTACAGGTGACCAAATTGGTTCATAAAACAGCTTGGTTTGGGTGACATGCAAACTTGCATCTCAATTTTCCCACTCGATGACAAAGCGCTGTCCTTCCCTGGTTGTCAGAGGTAACTTATCCTTGGCTGAAGGAGGTCTTCTACAGTCAGAGATCCTGGTGTGTCTGTGCTTTGCATGCAGTCAATTACCCAGCTGGATTTTGTGCAAAAATGGATTAAAAGAGGCTGGCATGGTGATAATTAGATCAATGACTTCTAATGCTTCTGTTGCCCTAATTTTCAAAAGGCTGGGATCATACCATTAATGCAGCAAGAGCTGAGGTAAGGAACACCCAGTCCTTGTCCTTGCCTCGACAAGACTTCAGAGCCAACACAGTAAGTTTTCATGGACCTCATTGCCAGATACAGTTATGGCACTGGCGATTGGGCCAGTTTTCAGCTGAAGGTGACGGTGAAAGTACAAAATAAGAGAATAGACTGGTTAAAGATTTTTCACTAGATGTTTTTAAAGGCAGAAGCAGATGGTGATAGAGTGTGGCCACTGGTGAATTGAGCAAGGCTTGAACAGAAGAGTAGTACAGAAAAAAAAAAGAAACTTTGGGCCAGAAGATGGCTGAGCCTACTAGTCAATCTTGGTCTTGGAAACACCTGATCAACAATCTTGGAAATTACAGAAACTGCTGGAAACTGCTGGAAACTGGTGAGGCCTCTTAAAATGTCGAACTTTCCTGGCAGTGTGAAAACAGGAACAGCTACTTTTGGGCAAGATGGGAATGTGTAGTCATGTAACTAAAGGTCAATGTTGCAGGAAAATAACACCCTGCGGAAAACCTGGAGGCTCACGAGAAAAAATAATCATAGAAGTTGGAAATTTTGAACCCAATTAACTTCCTAATCAGAGGAAAGACAGGGAGGACAAAAGCAGCCACCTCCAAAGAGCCAAGCAGGGTCAGACTTCATGGTGGTGTGGCTGTAGTCACTGGACTGAATCAGTCAGTTTGTACAAATGTGCTTCTGAATGCCAGTTTGAAAACTAGTCTGGCTTTCAAATATTTCTGCTTGCTCTCCTTTCTTTAATTATTATTGTTTTAAGTCAAAGATGTCATTTCTAGATGTTCTTGACTGATGCATATCCAGTGCTTTGCACGCTGTGCCTGGAGTCTCTGTGATTTTTGCATGACAACGGGATTACATTTATACAATTAATTAACATTTGCTTGACCACTTTTATCCAATTTCTTTCTCTAGCACATAAAAGAGAACCTGACATAAATTTCTCTTTCAAAACAATTGACTTAGCAACTGCTGACCTTCTGTTCTGTCATTCTGAGGATTGATTGGATATTGTTGAATTGTTTCATTCTGCAGTAATTAAACATAAAATTAATTATGCTAGTAACCTATTATTTCTTTGAACCAAGGACTAAGTAATTTGTTTTTGCTTGGTTTCTCTGCGAGTTTTGACATCAGACAGCAAAACCTTGCTGTTACAAACAAACTAAACAGTATAAAGGGAGCAATTTAATAACCAAAATAAAATATAAAGACTTCTAATTTCCGTATGGCTGGCCTATTGCATTAGGTTAATATAATTTGATCTATAAATCTTCTAAACCTTATGATTTTGTAATTTAAACATTTCCTGGATGGCTAATCATGCAGGGAAAGAATAATAATAATAAACCCCCCTCAAACTAAAACAAAACATGAGCCAAAAATATACCTCAAAAGTAGATTAAAAGATTAGATAGGAGGAGCATTTGTCGAGCACTTGGTGAGCCCTAGTATGTCTGAATATTTCTGATGCTTGCTGCTTACACAAGTCTGTCTGTGTTCAGTCTGGTGCTGATGCAGAGTTTCCTTTGTTATGCTGAAAGTGTTGTTAGATGTTTACATTGCTGGTATTTGGTGTAGAAAGGAACATCAGAATGACAAGTTGATATTATCAAAATGTATGTGCTCATAGACACTAAAATAGTATTTTGTGGTTTTCATTAGCGTGGCCCATATTAATTTAATTAACAGGATTGAAAGTTGTATCATACCACGAGGCAGATACCAAGCCCAAGCTTATTACTCCCCCATGGGCTGTAAAATACTGTGGCTGACAAAAGGGGTGCATGTTTGTATGTGTGCATGTTTCTGGTTGCAATTTCATCCGTGTTCTTTGCCCCGGAGCTGGTGGGGATGGTGTGATGATAATCATGCACAAGGCAGGGTGTGGGAAAATACAAATGGGTATCCAGCTCCAGTTGCAGGTGAGCTTTTCCCAAGATCATGTGCTGAGGTCTCTGTGAGGGATGGTTGTCCTCTTTCAGGGTCACCAGCAGCTTCCCAAGGCTCTGCCTCCATCACCAGCACAACCTGGGAGGTTTTACACCCTGTGTTGGAGCACAGGGTGTAAAAGACTTTGATGTTTGTGATTACCAGCATGAATCCTGGAGGTGGCCTTGAAGGTTGGCTTTTCATATCGCTGATGCCAGTTGCCACCATCAGTCACCATCAGTCAGGATCTGCTGTCATGCAGGAAGAAGGACATCAGGGGAAATACTCCTACACCTTTGTCTCCCAGATGTTTTCGGCAGGTGCTTGCTTTGTTTGTACCCAGAGTCAGCTCTGATGGACTCCTGTAACATCTCTAGGTTGCTCTGTGTACGTCTGCTTCTTTGTTCCTCTCCTATTTCCTCAGAATGATTTTTGCTGGCAGCCAGTTTTCATGATGCTTGAATCTGTCTGAAGTAGAGTTAAACTCCTGTGCTGTGACAAGACATACGTCAGAGATGTGGGAATCTTGGACGTAAATGACTTTTTAATTGTATGGCTCCACAAAGCCCATTGCTGAAGGATGTGGTGAGCAGGAGAGAGCAATCCTTCACAGACCAAACACAGATACCAATATATGAGCCCTTTGTTCTTTCTCCCCTGCCCTAAGGCAAGCAATACACTCAGGTCTGTGGACATCAAGCCTAATTTGATCACACTTAGCCCAGTGAAACTATATTGACTTCAGTGGAGACACTGCTTTCCACTGATATAAATGAGAGCTAGCTAGTTCTTGAGGCCAGTAGCTATTACCACTTGGGTTAAGAGCGGTATGCAGCAGTGACGGCTGCCTGTTTGTCATCAGTTGAGAAATGTGTGCTTTGTGGGCATGTCTTTCAAGGCTCATTTGTCACCTTTTTGTGGAGGAATTTTGGCCAATGAGTTGTGTTTCAAGTGTCTTAGCATTTCTGTGGGAATGGCTTGATTAAAGTCCTGCCATTAGCTCATAGTTCAAGTGTGCAGTCTCACTGCCTGCAGGATAATGTGGAAAAAATTCTGAAGGATTCTGTTTCCTAATAATCTGGGGTTTTTCCAAGACTTTGACCTGTGCTCACTCTGTGTGAAATCCATCATCCCTGTCTGTACTAAAGGGTCTTTGGTCCTCCCCAGGCTCTGTTGGTTTCCATCCGTTCCAGTCCCTGAGCTCCATCTGTGCGGATGCACCTTGCTCCCTGCTTTTTAACCTTAAAGCTTTATTTGTTCAGGATAGTCTGAGAGATGTTGTTACTCTATAACTCCCAATTTGTGATTTTTCTATGGAAAAGCCTGTCCCAGAATCTTTGTCTGCTTGCAAACTCACTGTTATAATTTAATTCCATTAATCAGATTCTCAAGCTTTATCCTTACCAAGAGAACTGCAGGGAACTTTCTAGCATCCTTTCTGGACATAGGTATCCATTTTTTTAGTTTGCTGTCTCCTGCAAGGAGCTGGAAGTCTCTTTAGATAGTTTAAACAATATTTTTCAGAGATGTGATAGATAACACATTCTGCAGCTTTCACATCTCCAGTCTCAAGAGCCACCTCTTATGCTCAGAAAACCTTTTACATGGCAATGCTTTACAGCATGGGGCTGTGAAGTTCTACCTGTTGTTTTCTTAAATGCTATAGCCCAGATGGTGCTGATTTAGATATATTTCAGCCCCTGGCCTTGGCATCTTAAAGGGTATGACCCTGATGATCCTGTTTTCAGCCAACCAGCAGGGTATATAGAACTGAATGTTGTGCATCCTTGTGCCCACCTGCCCTGCACACTCTGTTCCACACCAGTCTGTTCCAGCTGTGCATAAAGTTATACATGAGTTATACATGAGTTATACATTCCAGCTGACTATTGCTGATTATAAACCTGGAGTTATTTTTCATGGCCAGACCTTCTGAAGCTGCTCTTGGTGTCTTACTTGATGATGGGAGGAAGAAAACCTGTTAGAAGTTTCCTCAGAGGGAGTTAGTTGCTGCTCCTTATGGAGCCCTTATGGCTTTTAGCATAAAAGTCCTGACTCTGGGGCTGACCTGGCCCTGATTAGAGGGGGAAGCAAAGCTTGAACTAAGGCACGCACATTGCTGAGGTCAGAAATGGAGGCGAATGAGATACAAAATAATTTTTAGCAAATATAGATCAAAATAAGTCCAGGTAGTAGTACATTCAATTCAGTTCATGGGCCTCTACAGCTAAATCTCAAAGGAAGTGTTTGAAATAAGGAAGACAAAAAGGAATAGAATCTATTAAGTGAAAACTACCTCTTGTTATCTCTGTCCTCCTGAGTTTTATAAGGCAAACTTCTGCGTGTTTGGCAAGTGCGTGAAGCGGGACTTGGCCTTTATATCATCTCCCACAGAAAGAGACTGGGACAGAATTGCTGCTGTCCTACACTTCTGCCCTTCCCTAGCCAGTGATTTCTGACTACTGCTGGCCAGGCAAATCTTTGATCTTACCTCTTGGGGCTTTGTTTTTACCACTGACTGAAGCTGGGACAGGGCAAGTAAAACTAACCCAGGACAAACGTGGTAGCATAGCAGTAGTAATAGTTGGAGGAATGCTTGCAGAGTGAGCAAGTAGTGATTTCTGTGACTTTTCTAGCGGAACTTGGGAATTGATTTTTGTTGTTATTGGGTAAATGGTTGCAGGAAAATACTGGCTAGGATGACAGCTGAGTTTTATGTCAAATGATGACATTGCATAGGCATTGAGATCAAATCATCTGGTGTTTAGGCTTCTTTATTGTGCCATGTTACAACAGCTCAAGCCTTTTCAGATCAGATGTTTTGCTTTCTTGCTTTCTAGATCAAGTTTACTTGCTTGTACTGATGGGAAGGTTGAAGGTTACTTCTAGCCTGACCTCTGGGCCACTTGGGCAACCAGCTGCTGCATCCTTCCTCATGGTTCTCGTGATGGAAAAGCTCATGTAACATTTTACCACACGTTTATGGAGATGAGAAATGATACCAGTTTATTCTCTTCTTGCTTTGTATTTAGTTTCTCACTGGTAGTGGAAACTTTAGGAAAGAGCAGACCTGCTCTGAGAACAAAGCACCTGAGGTTTCCCTCTGATAATGGGAGGCTCCAGGAAAAGTTAGCTCCAAATCAAACAGTGATGTCAATGGTCCTCCACAGTGGACAAAAAGAGACCTCAGTGTTACCATGTGGCGTTGATGTTTTCAGATTAAGATGGGAGGATTAAGGAATTTTACTCAGCAATTTGAGATGCTTTGTTAAGAATGGAGAAGGTTTGAGCTGCTTTGTTCTCAAACCACACGTTAGTGAGAAAGCAAACAGGCACTTAATCCTGACAGACAGCAGAACTTGACATCAGTTTGTCCCTGGAGAGGTGACCAGGAGTTCCCCATGCCCAGCTGAAATGGTAATGTCTTCTTTTTTTAGGAGTCTTCTGTGAATCCTCACACTCAGGGCTGCACACCTCCATGTATTGCGCCTAACCTCTGTCAGAGTCTTGTGCTCCCCAAAACAGGATAGCATTTAAAACCCCACACAGAAGGTGCCAAAATGGTTACTGAATAGGGCTGGATAGAACATACTGGATATGTTCTAACTTAAAGTCCTGTCTTCAGTCTTAAACGGGACCATGCCAAGAAAAAAAAAGGAGCTGGTAATTTTCCTGTTTGGGACTTTGGCTGGTTTCCTGTAACAATAAAAATATAGCAGTTGACATATAGACAGCTGAGTATATACATGCTTGTATACTGCCCTCTGACACAAATGTTAATGTCTTATATAGATCTTCGAGGTTCTTTTAAACATCTAGTTACATTTTGAGGTCATGTCCTCAGAGGTCATTGATGTAAGCGTATTTGTAGAAAGAAACAAACAGCTCATTGAATTTGGTTTCCCATTTTAACATACATCAGTGAAATTAAATACGAGACGTTAGAATGTCTGGCAACAAACCCATTTTCTGATGTATAAAATTTGACTTTTACCCTCTGTGTTTATGTCATAGCTAATACACAAAGATAAAGTGCATATACTATACTCTGCATATTTACTGAACTTTGGCAAGTCACTAAGAGTCAGTACTCAAATAAAATAAGAACCACCCGATTTATAAAACACTCTTCTAAACTAATCTTATTATATTAAAAAGGAACTCTAGGTTGATACCAAGCCAATCAATAACTCATGCTTCTCACTGTTCAGTAAATATCAACTATCCCTTTCTAATCTTTGTGTTTTGCCACCACTGTAAACCTGGTGTGAAAAGCTGCCCTCATGTATTACTTAAATAAACAGTGTAAATGCACCCAAACAGGAATAATCTCTGTACATGTTTATTTTCTCTGTAGGCACTGAGTATCAGGGCATCTTAGTTTTGTAAAGGGATCTACTCCAGGTAATTCAATTGATCTTCCAGTTTGTTTAATCTCAATTTGTTGCTGGTATTATTTTTTTCATTATTCTTCTGTCACCTACTAGCCTATACACACCAATTTGACTGAAAGGATTACTTATTCTGGGAAAGCAGAGTTGGCTTTTTTCAAATGTTTCTAAAAGATCTCCATCTTCCTCCCAAAGCTGCATTTGTTTGGGAATAGTCCACAACCTGTACAGGGCTGATTTAAATGCTTTTTTGCTCTTCCAAATTTCCAGAGAGCAGTAGGAAAAAAAAAAAAGTTAAGTTTAGGAGGCTAGGAAGCTTGGAAGGGGGTAGGAAGCAAAGGAAGACTTGACCTTCCTTTTAAATTATCATATGAAAATTAAATTGGTAATGTATAAATTCAAGAGTCTTATCGGTACCAACATTTATTCCTTGTAAACAGCATGGGAAACCTGGCAGTGGTGTAGCAGGATCTGAATAAGAGAATAGCAATTTACTGATTCCCTTTTAAAGACTAACAGAGTTCCCAAACACAGCTTTGGCAGCCTGCTTGATTCAGTTGCTTCATGCTTCTATGAAGGTTTATTGACTATATAGGGATCAAATAAGGGGTAAGCTGAAATCAGAAACACAGTATTCATTCATTTAACTCTGCTATAATAGAGTAAATTCAGGGTGACTCAAGGGACACAATGTCTTGTAAAACATATGTACTTAATATAAGGGTCATAAAATTTATTAAATTAAAAGTTAGGTTAAAAATAGGAAGAAAATTTATGCTGCTGTCTAAACCAGCAGTAATTTCCCTTTGGCCTTTCCCTTTCCACCTAATATGGGTTCTAGGTTTTGTTGGGTTTTGGGGGTTTTTTTGTTGGGTTTTTTGGTAAAATCTTCATTGTTCACAAGTGAATGCAAGTCACTCTACCAGGTGAACTGGAATGCTAAATAAAGAAGAGGAGGTGTGGCCAGCTGGGAGGATATATTGCATCAGAGCTGACCACACATGAAAACCTGTAGGTATCCATTTATTATTTTGGAAGGAAGAGTCAGTTGCTCCAGGCCAACAGAGCACAATGGACAAAAATCTATTTTGGCCTTATGGCTGACAAAACAAAAAATTTCCCCATTATCTCTCCACAAAGATGCCCCATTGCTGGTGGGATGTCAGTCAGGAGCCTCTTTCCCTAGTGATTCAATCTTGGGTTGTGTGAAAAGACCCTCTTATGTGAATGTTGAAGGGTTACTTGAACAAATGCTCCAGGGACTGTGAGACACCGAGAATCCCCTCCTGTCCTTGACAGATGTACCATCAAAACCAAAGTGCTCAGATGAAGACAATGTAATTATCCTGCAGTCCTGCAGAATGACAGCAGAATTTAGCTCCTTCAATCAAGACAACCATTTTCTATTAGAGATGTTGGGGAAGTGGGGTGGAAATAAAGTGTTGTGACCTAAATCCTCCTCTCTAACCTCTAAGAAATCAAAGTGATGCTGGCCATCCTTGACTTATGACACTAGCCAGACTATTCCTAACTGAGAGCTCTGCAATGTTTGCTCAATGGCGTAAGTTGTTACGGAAGGCCATGAAAAGCTTGTGTGTGATAGAAGGCCACCCTTTTTCCATGTGTTTTTACACCACAGGATAACAAAGCCAGCCTCAATTCCCATCCCTTGTGTGCTATGAAGGCTTTTTTTTTTTTCCTGCATGCTGTTTAAACACTTCTGCGCCCAAATCTGTCACCCATGACCTCATTAAGTTGCATTTAATCACACGGGGATGCCCATCAGGCCTAACCCCATCATTTCCTGAGGAATTTTCCTCTGATTTACTTCATAGCTCTCTAACATTAAGTGGGAGACCTCCGCGTGCTGTTCCCTGTGTATATTGGGTTACCAGGTTTCATGCTGTGTTTTAAATAAACACTGTTTTGCAGGCACACTTGTTTTGAAAAATAAACTTCTGGGCAGAAAGAGCTAGTTCACATCAGAGCCAGACTGATAGCGATTTGGCTTTCCCTAGCAGATGGGAAGAGGTCAGGCTTTTGGTTTTGGGGGCATGGGGGTGGGTAGGGGGGAAGAAGTCACTCTTCCTGAAATAGCACCTAGGATTTCACACCTCCCAGGGAGAGAAAAAGCCTGAAACCAAAGTGGTGGCTCTTTATGGGGGTGCTTTGGGAAGAGGGTATGGTAACAGCCCTGCAATGCTCCTCCAATGGGCATCTCATTCTCCATCTCCAGGGAGTGTGACTTTGTCTCTTCCTCACCTCTGTCTTCTGCTGGACACTTTTTGGACCACAACCTTCATCCTCTTGTCAAAATGCTTTTGGAAGGGTAAAGTCCACTGCCCTTATCCTTCCAATCTTGCCAGCTTAGTTACCTATTCCTCTGCCCATGAAAAGTTTTCACTTCTGGGATGGGAACCATGAAGAACGAGGGAGGTTTATGTCCTATTGGGTAAGGGTATTCTGTGTGATTAAAAGATTTATTTTCTCCCTAAACTGAGGATGTTTTTAGGGAGGCAAAAGTAGGAAGGTTTGTGTGCGTCCTCTGTTTCTTCTAGGACTCTCGATGTGGTTATCACAAATCATTAGACACTGGGAGTAACAAGACCCCTTTGACTGCAAGACCCACAATGGGCTAACCAAGGGTGGACCTGGGCAGTGGTGGCAGCTTGCTGGGACATCAGTTGTACAGGAAACCACAGGATTGTTGCACTAATCCTGAGCTGGATCTGGCCTACTTGAGGTGGAGCTGCTCAGCCTGGAGGGTAGCCTGAGCAAAGCTGCAAAATGGTGTTAACAAAATGGTTGTCTGAGAGGCATGAGATGAAGATCCTTCACGCTCAGTCTTATTTTGTGCACATCTATAAATATGTGCACTTTTGTTTGTTGCCCAGTGGTCTGCTGCCATTTAGGGGAAGGAAAAGTGCAAAAGGAAGTTCTACTTTGAGGACCACTATAGTGCCCTAGTGTTGTATCCTCTGATCTTCCACAAAAGACCCCAGGCTTGGAAGCACAGTGTGCAGCCAGGGAAATTACTGCAGGTATTTTACAGAGGGAAATATTTACCCCATGCAGTATCTTAAACATTATGTGGCCTTCCTCTGAGAGAGCTCAGTTTGGTCACCAGCTCCAAGCAGTACCTTGTCCTGACATTTGCAGAAGATGTATTTTAGAGCTGACCTTTCAGTCCTGCTGACAGGATCACAACATATTCACCATCATCATATTTGGGGCCATTTCTTTCCTTTTTCTCTACTACAGAGCTGGGCCACTGTGGTGGATGAATGGGAACCCTCCCCTATCCACCACATTGTTGTCTTCTCTTAAATTATAGACACAATTTATGAGGTGAATGAGATGAATGACATCCAGTTATTTTCTTTGGTCATTCTCCATAGCCAGCATTGTCTAAAATTGCTACTGAAGTCATGCCCATGCTGCTGTGCATTGGGAGGAAGTTTGGAGTCGCAGTCCTGGTGAAACCAGGTGGATGGCACGGGTACCTTTATGTTTTTCAGATCAGAGGCAGCATGTCAAAACAAGGTGTTCAAACTTCTGAAAACACAATCCTTTGAGAGCCCTGGGGCCAGGCTACAATGCGAATCATTTGTCCGTGGGAAGGGTCACCAATTAATTAGCAGTTTTATTTAAAGAAAAAATTTAAACTGGCAGCCTTTCTGAAATTTAAGCACATTGTTCATGGTGTAATTATAGATGAAATATTAGAGAAGTGGACTAATTACACACAATGCACTTGAGCCCAATTAAAATAGCATTTGCAGTGAACGTAGGGGTATTCTCTTTCGCTAATAAGAAATACTTTCTTAACAACAGAAAATAAAATAGCTAAATTGGATATGCAGTTGAGATTATAAATATCCTATTAGCATATAAAATGAGGATTAACCTTATTTAATCACTGCTTGCTTGATCATCAAAAGTCATGTTTCACCTCTATAATGTAGCTGTAGCCTCTTTGAAGCAAAAAAAGCGCAGCATATTAATAAATTTAGCTAATTAGGTGCTTTTTCTCATCTGCTCAATGGAGCTGGTGGAGCAAGCCAGCTGCCCCTAAGCACTTGGCTCTTTCACATCTTGAAAGTTTAAGCTTATTTCTTGTAGACACCTATTGATGAAGATGCAGGGTTTATGCAGATTTGTATGTGGGGTTCTGGCCTGTATAACTTGGTGGGTAATCAATATCAAGGAGGACTTTGGGCTATGAAGTTGTTGGGGAGGAGAAAAAAGATGAGGATAAAGAAAAGGACTTAAATTACTAGTTTTATCCTCTGCAAAATAAAGTTCTGCCTTAAACATCACCATGTGAGGGCCCATTCTAATTTCAGTCACTTGGGAGGTTGGAGCAACTTGGTTTACTGTGGGTCTGTCACTGCCGGTGTCCCTGAGAGCCAGCTGGCGCTCAGAGGAGGCTGCGCTCCCGGCGCGGCAGGGAGAGGTGCTACCCGCCAGCTGGCGACTTGGCTGTGCGAAAGCTGGGCAAGGGGGCTGGAGCAGCAAGTGAAGCAGTCTGACCTCCAATCTCTTCTATAAATATTCAGCTGATCCAGTATGCACAAAAGGACACAAGCTCTGAGCAAGAACAGGGCTTTGAATACATTATTTTGGAATATTTTCTATCCATGTCCTGTAGGGAATGAGTCCTGAGGTATTACTGCCTGTTATATCTGAGGATCGCTCGGCAGATTTCAGAGCTGGCCTTATTTACAGAGCTGTTCTGCCTCTGGCTCCATCACACCATCCTTTCGCTGGGTCTGTGCGTCGTGGAAAATAGATGGTGGGGCGGGAGCAATCCTATGAAATATGGGCATAGTTTGATCTAACCCTGTGCAGCTCTGCTCCCTGGTTTTGTACTGTTTCCATTAGTGCCTGTTTTCCTGGCATGAGGGCCAGTGGCTGATAGCTTGCAGAAGCTGAGTTTTAAATGTTCCTGTTGACATATTCCCAGAGGAAAGGCTTGAGCAATACCATCGTCACTGGGCTGAAGCAGGGCCCTGCAGCACTGATGGCACGTGTTCGAGGGCTGGTAGCTGTAATATGGGCTCGTGGTTCCTTGGCTAAAGGTGAATGGTACCCCCTTGTGACTTGCCTCATTCCCAGGGACCATTTCAGCTTTGATTTCACTCTGTGTGTTCAGTTTTGATCCAAGTGTGGACCCAAACCCAACTAGAATGAGCCCAAGTCTAGTCTCTCAAAATACTTGATACTGCAAAATGCCTAAAATGAATAAAGTGATTTTCTCAACAGTAGCAATTGTGAAAAAGAGGATAGAGGCATGAAAAGTCCCATATTTATTTGCAGCTCCTCTTTTGTGATTTGTCTCCACCAAACTGAGCTGAAGCATCGACTGCCTCTGTCTTGTCCCTAGGCAGAAGTGTGAATTTTCTCCTCGCTTCCACAAATACTAGTCAAGTGCACCGAGGGACGGTGGTTTTATTTATCGTATGCAAGGAGCCACAATTGGATGTTTCACAATAAACTGGGCTCAGCCTGTGATTTACAGTAATGGGGAAGAGCACTCTGCTGGCATGGCCCTGGTGTTGCCAAGTCTTGTGATGGTTGCAATGATTTTTCCTTACTGCCACAGAGCCTAGAGCAAAGTGTTCATAAGCGTTTCAGCTTGCGTTTTTGGTTTTTTTCTTGGTGGTTTTTTTTTGGGGGGGGTTTGGCTTTTTTTTTTTGGTGGTGGCAATGGAAGGCTTTGTTTTCTTGTATTAAGAGCAGCCTTCCATCCCTTAGGGCAGAACAAAAGAGCATGGAAGCATGTTCTCAGTGTCCCCACAAAGACTCAAAAGGCAGCATGATTTTTTTTTTTTTTTAAAGGAGCCCCCAATTTGTTTTCCCACGATTGGTTTAAATCACTCTGGCATGAATTCATATCCTTTCTTGCCTGATTCATGGAGATTGGAGAAGGGCAGCAGTAGCAGAAGCAGCAGCAGCTACCTCCACAGGGCAGGAGGTGGGGCAGCACTACCAAATTAGGTCTGCAGGGAAGTTTGGAGCTAATGGGGTAGATATACACATTTTGTTGCTGCTGTTCCTGTCTTTAAACGTCATTATTACTTCTATTTTTAGGGTTTAGATCCATATTCTTCTCACCTGGTAGAAGAGGGTTAAAGGAACATGAAGCATAAATGTAGCTCAAATTATTAAAATCTATCTTGTGATGGTCCTATTTCAGTTCTTTTCAAAACTCTCACTTCCAGTGACTCCTGGCTGTGGCACAGGCCACCTTCTTATTTGTAGCCTGCCACTTTCCCCTTCTCTGCTTTTGGTGCTAGAAATCACATTCAACTACACCCTTCAGAGAAACACAGGAGGCAAATTGAAAGTGACTGGGAATAAAATAGATTTTTCCATGCGGGGGGATTTGAGGTGTTATACTGTAGGGGAGGGCTGTGGGTGAAGTGACTGAATCCAGAAACATATGGAGAATGGAAAGGTCTGTGGGTGATCGTAACATCAAAAACATGAAATGAAGTCAGCTGCTGTGGTAGAAATGCAAGTTCAGGGACTCCACTGCAAAGAAATGAGGGAAAATACAAGAGGGAATGAGAAACATTTTTCTGGCTTTCATGGATATCCATATGGCAAGAAACCTCTCTTTGGGCTCTGGTTTTAAATCGTTTGTGTTTTTTCCACTGATGCTATAGCCTTAAATCATGGTAATATTCCTGAGTATAGAAAAGATAACTTGGGGGACTCTAGTTTCAGTGACAGGAGAATTAAACACTGCTTTCCATGTAGCTGCAGTCAAAATCCTGCCTTTTTTTTCCTCCCATCCTGAGCATTGATTCATTAGGCAAATTCAACGTTACAAGCAGCTTCTTGCCTTGTCAGATGGGCCAAAGAGTTAAACCAAAATGAAGCTGGCAGTTGAGTTTTATCCACTTACATCAAATTAGAGGAACTCTCGGAATAATTTCATGTGTTCTTATTCCCTGAAAAGAGAGAAAGTTTGGGAAATCTAAAATCCCCAAGTGCCACAAAAATGTTACATTTGGGTCTGATTCCCTTCAAAGAGATCATTCATCTTGCTTCCGACTTAGCCATCAAAAATGAAGTGGCTCGATTTCCAGAGCCACTTGGCAGCCAGCAGCTCCCTTTGAGATTTTTCTCCTGCATGCTCAGACCCTGAAGCAAGAAGAGCTACTGACCCTCCTGCACTGTAGAGGGGAAAAATTTTGTCCACTGCATTGAGATGCCTAAATCAGGCTTAGAAGTAATTTGCAACCCTAGCTATGACCACTATGATTGGTTATCACTTCTCATCATCCCCTCCCGATCTTCAGGGGTGGTTTACACGACAATTCAGCTTCAGCTTGGAGTTGCTACATTACGGGTGAAGGGTCCCGTTACGACACTGGATTGTTTTATGGGGGAAAGCAGAAACGAAGATGCTTCAGTGGGAGTGGGGAGAAATAGGTCTTTCCAAAGAAGATCAAAGGAGGCAAGAGGACAGGACTGATTTTCAGCAAGAGGAGAACAGGGCTCATCTCACTGCCTCTGTGTTATAATTCAAGGCTTGTTTTCGAGACCCATCACACAATTTCTCCTGCAACAGGACTGGGGCGGGGGGGGGAGTGTGGGGAGGAGGACTCGGTTAAATTGTAAATGAGTATTTCTTCAAGTGCTCTGAGGAAATATGTTCTTTCCCCGTAGAGCCTATATATTATCTTCATGTAGTTACAGGACCTCACATTTCCTGGAACTATCAACCAGACCTTAATTCTCCTCACAAGACATCCCTTTAAAATTGTGAAGCTCTCTTAATCAACCTTTGTATCAGTGGCAAATTTGCAGTATGACCTAATTTGAAAGATGTCTTGAAGTGCTGACTCAAAGGGTTGGTGAATAAAGGCCAGTCATTGCTGCTGTGACACTAATGTGATGCAAAACAAAATCGAGTTGCATCAGCTGAACATTAGCTTGCAAAAAGTATTAGCGATTGAAGCCACTTGCTGGTCATCTTTTATTTATACTTATGAAATTTATACTTCTTGGGGTCTGAAACGGCTCTAAAACAAACTTCTGGAGGAGAAGCACGAAGGGACTCTTAAATGGTGAAAAATCCCAGTCGGATCTATGCATCTAAGCTGCATCATTTGCACTTCATAATCTCCTCTCTTTTATAGTGCAGCAGACACATTATTTTAGAACTTTTATTAAAATATTTATACAGCAACAGATGAATATTCTCATCCTAATATGTCTCTTTGCATTTCTCGATTACGTTCCAAATCTTTATCTTTTTTTTACCCTTTACCCAATTGAAATGCAGACGATACTCCTTCATTCTCCGGGTAAGTAACTGTCTCAAAATGACTAGCAGTTACTTTGAGACTCAAAGAAATAAAAAGGAAAGAAGGGATTTGGGCCAGAAAGTTTATGGGGGGAAAAAAGCCTCCCTCACAAAGCAAGAAAACCCCATTCCAACATAGTTTTATTTAATGTCTCCAAAAAGAAAAAGTGAGTATAAATTATTGAGGGGTTTTTTGCTATGATTTTATGGGGACATTGTTTCAAATCCTTTTTTTTTTTTCTTTTTTCCATTTAGCTTCTCTTTTTCATGCTTTCTTAAGGAAACTTATTTGAACCAGAACAACCTGGCCAGAGAGGAGCAGAGTGCATTTCTTTACCAGTTTGTCAAATACTGGCTGCTAATTTACACTCTGAGGAGTTACCTAAGAATCAGGGGTCTAGGGATGAACCAACTAGGCAGAACTATTTTTCCCTGCACTTTTAAAAAATTATTTTACTTTTAAATTGAAATATCAATACTGCAAATCATCTAATATGTGCTGATAAAACATCTATGACTTTCCACTGAAGTGTCTGAAAACCAGATACATATACACACACAGAACAAGGGAGACAGGCTATTAATTTAAAATTTAGAGGACCAATAAGTTTTTGATAGCAATGGGTTACTGTGCTAATGATTATTTAACTTGCTTCATGTAGGGGTATGGCTATGTAAAGTGCAGCGCCTTATTGAAGTGAGACAATTTTGCCTCTGAAATGTTATATTCAAAGCAGGGGGAGGAAAGCAGCCAGATTATAAAAAACAGTTGCTATATGACGGCAAATTTCAAGCAATTGTGAAGCAGAATCTGCTATAGTTAAAGAAGTAAATTTTGCTACTGAGGGGAAAAAAGCTCCAAACAGCCATACACAAAACCAAAATATTTCTGAGTTTCCTCTCTGCTTCTTCTTAGAAGCTATTTTAGTATGGCTGTATTTACTGACGGGTGCAAGCGCAGAACAGGGAACATGGCTGGATGTTTAACCTTGCTGGTTATTCTTCTAATTATTCTGATCCTTTCTCTTGGTTTGCCTTCTTTTTCTATTTTTTTTAAATTTTATTTTCTTTTATTTATTTTCAAGATGTGTATTACCACAATAAGATACCATGGGATCTGGGGTTTGCTTGTGTCTTTTTGAGCTTGGAGGGACATCTTATTACATACATATTATTCAATATTGTACATATCAAAACACTGATCATTCTTTTTCAAGTGTAAGGTAATGCCACTTCTAAGTTAAAAAAAAGGGTAAAAGTAGCAATAAATGTTTGATAGCCTGTAAATGATTTACAGACCTTTTTCTTAACTCCAGCACTCTTCAAGTATAGTATATTTATGTTTTTCATGCTGTTTATTTTGTCTTTCTAAAGGGATCGCACTTGCTAACCTCCCAGTTTTGGGTTGTTTATTCTTAATGTGGCAGACTTCTTAACAGTGCTGCCATTTGTGAGTATTTTGCATCCTTCAGCCCTCCTAGGAAGGTGTAGGTAGGAATGCTCTAAACCTTCTAGTAGTTTCCTATGGGGAGAGGATGGCAAAGTAATAGCTAATGATCTGAAAGTTAGCTGGAATTCAGAGACAAATACCAAACATAATATATCTATATACCTATACATATATAAAAGAGATTTTTTTTTTCTAAAAAAAAAGAAAAAAAATGCAATGAAAATTTATGACCTTAACATTCCTTCAGGGTCAAGCAATTTATCAAATTCTCTCACTTTCTGGTTTCAATTACACAGCTATTGTGGAAGGAACTTATTTTAGCAGGTTCATTTGCCTCAGTAGGGAATACAGGACTTTGGCCTAATGCTTCACCTTTAGTGCAGGCCATTTGAGCCTTAGAACAAATACCAATCATCACTCTTTGGGAAAAAAAAAAGTAAAAAAAAAATCTGCATCGGTATGGCCTGTTGGAATGGGGTTTCTGTCAAGGTAAACGGTTGTCGGCAATGACTGTGGTAGAGTGGCGATAAATCCCATTTTATTGCTGAAAAATTCCAGCTTCTCTCCATGCCTGACAGCTCCCCACATTCTCGTGCCCATTTGGGCAATTTCTGTACTATGTCCATCTGGTTCTTATTACCTCTCAACCTGCCAGTGTCTGATCCAGAAAAAGTGCAGGTCAAAAACAGGGGAAAGAAACCAAGGTGATGGACAAAACAGAAAGAGAGTGATTGAGAGACCAAGTCACGCTTCCTATTCCTCCCTCCCCAGCCAAAAATATTTGGGTTTGAGAAGAATAAAAAAAATTAAGGGAGGCTATTAGCTTAATTATGAAGCTGCTGTCAATGTCCTTAAAATACAAAATTAAATAAGTAACAATCCCTATGCTCCAACTTTGGTATTGCCACCAAATACTTGCCCAGGACACTGATGACATCTGCCTAAATAAAACCTTTCTGGAGAAATGGGACAAGCCAAGACTTCAAATCCCTAAATCTAGGAGTCCTGGTGTGACCGTTTAATCTGCACCCTTTTTTCACTGTGCCCTTGGCATTCAGGAGGACAAGACTTGTCTTCAAAGGTTCATTTGGGGGCTGCAAATTGCTTCAGGAGGGCATCCAAAGTATAATTAAATTGCGATTTGGAAAAAAAAAAACCATCCCAAAGTAAAAGTTAAGCTAGCTTCTTGATAGAAAAATTAAAAGAAAGGAAAATCTTAATTCCCACAAAAGTTTTTTGCGTACTGCTGCACTCAGACCTACTTTAGAAAGTCCTCAAAACCCTGTACAATAAGTAGAGGGGGCTTCTGATAATTTTTAAAAATTTAAAAATCAAACAAATTAGCCCACAACTGAACTGTCAATAAGTCAAAAAAAAAAAAAAAAACCACCGCATGGGAGCGGTGCATTGCTCTCCTTCCAGCTAAAGCTATACTGGGTGGCATTTTTCAAGGAGCCCCTAGTGCTATCAGGAGACATGCCCTGATCTACTTTCAATCTCTCCCTTCAAGGGAGCCTAACAAATTTAATTGCAATTTCTGTATTTATTCTACCTGAAATACCTCATTTCCCACCCAAAATGCTGCTCACTGTACCTTTTTCTTCCACAGATCATCACTACTCAGGTCCTCATGTTATCCTGCACTCCCTGAAGATGCAAGGGAAATTAAACCCAACCTTTTGGAGCTAAAAATTCCTTAAAATCTGACTGAATTCCAAGCAGCAGAAAATTCAGTGTGCCCTACCATCTACTGTGTGATCCTTGGGGATGAGGACTCTTGAGCATCCCACACTGAGTGTCTCATAGACAGTAGGATTTGCTGACAGGTGTAACAGTCTGATCTGGCACCAAAAGGCTGGAAATTGTGGGAGATATTAGGAATTATGTGTCCATAGCTTGTACAAACCCGTTGGCTCCCACAAGCTCAAGATGTGGCTCTAACAGTGAAACAAGACACAGGGGTACAGTTTTCAGAGGAGCTGGAGGAAGATCTTGCAATTGAACAAGGAGATAGGACAGAGAATGAGTAGGAAGGAAAAGGTGGGGAGAGTTCAAGATCTTCCTCCAGAATGGGTCACCTAAAAACACATTATGTGAAATGTGACATCCAGCTCACCACCCGTCCTTGCAACTTCTCCCTCTGCTGTTGGTGCATCTATTTAAAATAAGAATTCAGAGGAGGTTGCTTTGATGGGAAAAGTTTTCCTCTCTGTTACCTTTTGGTGTCAGTAATGGCACTGAGAAATCTGACCCCCCAGGCTTAGGATTTGCTTGCATTTGTCATGGATTACAGAATTTGATTTTTTTAAGTATTATTTTCTGCATGTCTTTTTCTTTGCTAAATTGTGCGGGGAGCGCTACACAGATTTAGATGCCAAGATATAAGAGTGTGGTTTGAGACATCTACAAAAACCTCGGCTTGATGAACCACTCAGCCACACTGCTTGATTTGCCTGTGAAGCCATTGAATACAAAAGAGGCTGACATGAGGAAAAGCCCCAACTTCAACAATAAAAATATGTCAGCATGAAAATGGTTAATGGTGAATATTATAGCTTCAAAAGACCCCATTGGCTACCCCTAAAGGATGCCCTGCAATTGTTAAACTCATCAGATGCAACTACCCTTCCTCAGCTAGCCCTTACATTTGTCTGGCTAACAGTAAAAAAATACTATAATAAATCGGTAACATATGTTGCCAGACAAGAATAAGTGATATAAATAAAGAGTCAAGAGACATAGCCCCTCAAGAACAATGTGTAAAGATTTAAACTTCCAATGTATTAGTTAAGCTAGGAACATTTTAGGACGAACTTGAAAGTGCTGTACTGCTTGTTTACATCATTCCTTCTCTTTTTTTTTTTCCCCTCTCTTTTTTCTTCTCTTCAGATTGCATTTTAAATCAAAATGTTCTCCATGACTGACTGCTTTGCAGCACTAGGGTAAGTCCCATTTTTCCACAGCTTAAACAAAAAATATGCCTGAGAAATCTATGCTGGAAAGTCGTTTTGTTGGGTTTTGGCTTAGGAAATAAGCACAATGTTGTCAGGAAAACATCCCCTTTTTTTTTTCTTTTCTTCTTTTTCTTCTTTTTCTTCTTTTTCTTCTTTTTTTTTTTTTTTAAATCCAAATGTAGGAAATTGTGCATGTGCAAACACAGCTACTATCAAGAAAGCCAATTCTCTGTAAAGGTGACATGTCTCCAAACTAGTAATATATTAACAGCGGCAGCATTAAAAAAGAAAATATAAAACCAAATATGCTTTGAGACTTAGCTGGATGTTTTATTTATCTTTTTCTTTTATTGAGACATCCTTTGAAAAATGGCATAAAATAAATAGTTTTACAAAGCAACAATATAGTCAATCTCTAAACGAGAAGATAAATCAAGGATTTCATTAACTGCTGGTAGCCAGTTTAAATTGTAGTCTTGTCCATAATGTCTATCTATCTATGTATGTCCAAGTTATATTAAAAACCTTTAAATGGCTTTGTAATATCAGCTACATCTAGCTATTATAATAATTAATGATACTGTTTTATAAATCAATATATGTATTCTTGATAAATTCATATCCAGTTAATGGTGTAATTTAAATAAAAAATTAATGTAATAAAGGACATACTGAAATAGGCAGGAAATCTTTAAAGGTTAAGAGGCAAATTTGTCTAAATTCTTTTCTTTGTACCTATTTTTTGAGAAAGCCTCCATTGAAATGCAGCTGATAGCAGGCTGGATCTCCAGATCGCGCTCTTGCCATTAGTTTCGTATTAACAGCACCCGGTGAGTTTTTGCAGCCACAGGAAAAGGGACAGCCTCTTCAGCAACAGGAATACTTTTCTCCCTGGTTTCTCATCCTGATGCAAAACTGCAAACAAAAACAAAAACAACAACAAAAGCAAAAAGAAATAAAGTAAAAAAAAAAAAACAAACAAACCCGTCATTTGGCCAGAAGCAGAAATGGTAAAAATGCTCCTTTTTTTACCACTCCCCATTGATTCCATATTTGTATTATTACAAGAATATTTTGCTTGTTCTATACAGTGTTATTGAAAAAGGTAAAATATGAACATTTTGTTCCAGGCATGAAGTGCATTCAGAGGAGCCTGGAAACCCTGCAGACTGTTCAGTGTAATAATAAGCTGTTCTTTATCTCTTGTTTTAAATACAGTTAATCCTGTTTATTCAGCAAACACATCTAAGAGCAACTTTGAGGGGAAAAAAAAAACCAAAACAGAAAAAGCTGGAAATTGCCTTTTTCTATCTGCAGTGGTGAGAAACCGGGGCTCTGTTCCTTTGCTTTTATTTATAGACAGTAACCACAAAATGTATCTCTAACAATAACAGGGATTTTAATAGGCTACATTAATTGTTCTTCTTTCAACTTTTGATCTGAAATGTTTCAAACAAAAGCCTGCTGCCTGTTTATATGCTGAATTTGTTTGACGAATATCTTTCTGAAATGATGCAAAACATGACACTTTGTCATTCAGACTGACATGGGACAGAAATGTCATTTTAATCCATTGAGTGATTTTTTTTCCCCTTTTTCTTTGGGGGGGGCAGTTTTTTCTCAACATTGCTCTGTCTTATTTAGAGCAGCAGTGATCTGCGCAGTTTCTTTTGACACTGATGGGTATTTCAGACCCTTATGCTGAGGGGAGGGAGAAAAAGGAATTTGCTGCCACTCACAGCGGCAATGCAGCTCCATAAGCCATCACTTATTTGCTAAAAGTTTACATTTCAAATGAGCTTGAAATGTAAAGGTGGGCTTTTTGATGCTGGGACTGTGTTTAAGAATGGAGAGAGAAAATAGAGGGAAGACAATTATACTTGTGTGTTAAAGTCTACCAGGATATTGGTAATACAGCCATTTAAAATGTATTTTGTTTTTTGATGCAGCTAGGAGCAGGAGATTCATAACCGTATCTGGGATGCTTAATTTAGGCTTTATAGGAAAAACATCAAACAGCAGCTTATAGTAACATGCCGAAATACATTATACATTTTAAATATCTTCAGTTGGAAATGTGTGTTAGGCTTTTTACCCTCCCCTTCTGGGATCACTAACAGGCCTCTCCCCAGACAAAGCAAGGACAAGTTCCATCTTTAAAAATTATCTGCCTTACAGATCACATTCTCAGGCACGTTCTGTGCTTTTTATTACCATGGATAACCTCTTAACGCTATCACAATTTTATACTAGTTAAGTGGACATCTTCCCTATATTTAACTGCAAACAAAGCGACTTCATTTTGGGGGGGTGGGAGGAAGGAGAAATGCTTTGGGATGATTAGAAACATAAGTTTCTATCTTCTGTCACACCAGCCTATCAATTATTCAAAACCCTACTAAATTTAGATGTCTGTTCCTAAAACGTTGTTTGCACTCGTTCCCTGGGAAGATGGAGGCAGCTGATAATTTGGCTAAATTATGCGTTTGAGCCCAATGGTTACAAATGAAAGAGTTGAATTTGGCAGATTTATTTGCCGCTGATGAAAATTCTTGGTAGCAGGAATTCAGACCTACTCCTTCAAGGAGCAAATCAAGGGGTGAGATGGTGCCCACAGGTATTTATGTGGACCAAACCTCATTGTTACAGCAAATAACATGATGCATCCGTGACTCAGTGGGAGGTTTTACTGATCAATTAGGGACTGGCTACTGGGGGCGAAGGGCCTAAAGCAGCCCCTGAGGTGCTTTGTGCCCCAGGTAGTCATTACCTGAGTGTAAAGACCAATAAAGGGGAAATTATTGCCATTATAGGATCAGCTGTGAAGGATGCGGGGTGAATGACTCCAGATAAGGCAGGCTGTAATGCACTCACCCCAAACCTGCGCTTTGAGCATTCCTGATGCAGCCTGGCTGCTGTGATGGTGTAAAATATCCCCCTTTCTCAGCAGTGTCGGGGTGTGATTGGCAGCAAGCCTCCACTGAGCGTGGGCGTCCTCCCGTGTGCACCAGTCACAGGACGTGAAGGGGGAGTTTTTGTAATTAATTTTATTTTTTTTATAAATAGATAGGCTCTGACAAATAACACCGCCTCTTCCCGAAGCTCCTTCGCAGCAGCAAACAGACCTCTGCTGGGTTTATATCAGTGGCAGAACCTCCTTTCCTAAAGGAAATAATATTTTTGGTGACGATAATACAACTGATTTTGCAATAGCTTCGGAGGCCAAAAAGCTGCAGATGCTGTAGCAGGAGCAGAGCTGCTTCCAGGAGCCCTGGGCACGGAGCAACACTGATTGCTGCACCGGGCGTGTTTCACAGGGCTGGGCAGGAAAGCAAGAGGAGAGCTGAAAGAAATGTTGCTGACTGTGAAAAATAACATAATAAATAATCAAATAAAATCAAATCCATGCAACAGAAACACCACCCTTTCTCTTGCAATGACAGTTGGTAATTGCCAAAACACAGACAGCCTTAGGCTAAAAAAACCCAAAACAAAACCCCCCAAAAAATCCATAAAGAATTTAATTTATATTTAGAAACCAAAATGTTTCAGGCAAACAGCACACAAATTGCAGAAGCCGTTGTGCTGTTCCCCCTACCCTGTGCTGACTCTGAAGTTGCACTGCTAAGGAACGTATTCCCATTTTTACAACTCTGGCATAAAGGCAGCCAAGTGGCAATGGGGAGGAAAAAAACCCAACCCCCCAAAAAACCCAAAACAAAGGACGTGTGAGGGCTTTCATTTATTTTGATAATCCTCCTCCTGCTCCTGAGCGTTTTGCTGTCTTTGTCAAAGTGAATGACAACAATTTGGCCAACTCTCTCTGAGCTGCACTCAACAGTGACAGGCAAATTATCAGAGGCCCCGCACTCCTTATTATCAGAGGAGAAGTCATCAGGAGGACGTGCGGAGGATCCCTCTCCCCTGTCACTATTTGTCAGTGGGACAAGGGCCACTGCTATGGGTAGCTGACAGGTAATTTCAACAATAACAATTACTCCTATTACTGGTGTCATAAACAATTCGCCCAAGGCATGACAATAGCAAAGCTTTATAATTCAATGCCATATAAATAAATGCCAGCAGGTAACAAGTAATTTAGCTCCAATCAGGCCTTGGCCTTGGCATTAATATTGTTATTGCAAGAAAATGGAAAATTGAAAAAATTCAATATGTTAATGAATTAAGAGGGGTTCAAAGGCTAAGGGAGGGGAGGCATGATCCAGAATGGGGGGAAGGAAGAAAACAAAAACAAAAGATACAAAATCATGCTTTCAGAACCAGTACAAATATGTGTTCATACAACCTTATAACTAGTTTTTGATATAAAACATGGTCTTGCTATGCTGCCTTTCAGGTTAGGGCAAAAGGCATGCAGGAACCTGAACCCCACCCCTTGCCTCCGTCTGCCACACTGTGAATGACATGCATGAAAAAAATAAACTGAATTTAATGGTTTTATTAAAAACAGAATAATATTTTAAATCTCAGGCAAGCCCGATTTAACAAAGATTTAAGGTTTATTTACAACTCCATTGCTTTATTGTCCACTTCTTGCATGCTTTAATCTTTTTTAAACAATCTATGTTAAATCATTGATTCTCTATTTATCAAGGAGAAGGATATTATTGCACTTTTTCTCCCCCCAAATGCCCTTCATATGCCACAACACCCTCAACTCTCTTATGAAAATGATGATCAGCAACAAACAAGCTAAAGACCAATATCTTCAAGTCCAACTTCTTGATCAACCCAATTTGCAATTTTACTATCTGTCCAGCAAGACAATGTGGCATCAGGCTGACAGCAGTAAAAGAATTTGAAAATCTCTAATTAGGAGAGCTGCGGAGCAATTAACACATGTCAAATTTCACTTCATCAAGTGCCACTCTAATTTTCCCACTAAAAATTAATGGACTTTTTTTTGGTGTGTGTGTGTGTCTGTGTATCTGTGTGTGTGTGTGTCCCCTCAAGGCAATGTTGATTCAAATCTGCTCAAGATGCAGCGTTGCACAGCTAAGCATCTTCTTGATTACAACCCGACACACTTCTAACTGCTTTCATTCTCACTGCCACAGATACTTTGTCAACAGTCAAATTACACCATGCTGATAACAATGCATAATGGTCTTCCTCAAAGGAGGCTCCTGTCATGGAGCAGCCTTTCATAAAAACCCACCGGTTTCTTCTTTGGGAAATAGATCTGGATGAAAGAAATTAAGCTTTTGTGCTTTCAGCCTTGGTTGCAATGTAATTTTTTTTTCTTTTCTCGTTTCTTCTTCTTCTTCCTCTCATGCTATAACTTATTTATTTTTGTACTCACCTGGAATTATGGCAGGGAACTGTTTGAGAATAATACAGAATGGAAAATATTTATAGTCACTGTTTGTACAGGCTTTGCTTTAACCACTTTGCTCCAAGACATTTTCAACAGCAATATCCTCCTTCCAATATCACTAATTTCTTTTTTTTTTCCCTTTTCTTCCTGAAGGTGCAGGGCAGCATCCAGCACTCTTTGCATAAGCAGAAGCCCCGCTGACGTCAATGGGAGTTTTTCCGGGGCGAGGGCTGAGCGTCTTGGCCCGCTGCTATAAACATTTTGGGACTTTCTCTTTTAATGGATGGTACTTAGATTCTGTGTGGGGTTTGTTTAAGAGGCACGTTTGCCAGAGTCCTCAAACATCGTGGGGCACACAAGACAAATTGTCTTTTTGTCAGAGCAGCAGGAGAGAAGTACTGAGCTATCACAGGCAGTTTTTTTTCCCTTCCACTCCCTGCTCCCTGCCTCCCTTTTCCTGGGAGATCAACAGCAGCAAAAGTCAGAGGGTTTCATTGGGCAGGATTTCCAGCAAGCAGAAGTGGCATTAATAAGAATAACATATTTCAGAGATATTAATATTTTTTTTGTCTGTAAGTTTCAGAGCTGAAATATAGTTGTCTGCTCCCTCAGAGAGAAGGGTTAGCACCCGCAGCCCTGTCTATCACTGGGCTTATTGCTGCCAACCACCCCAAACACACGGGTAGGGTATATAATCCTTGGTGTGTGCATGTCAGTTTACACTATAAAACAAAGCCAAAACCACACATTGCCTTTAATCTGAGCCATCTTTCCATCAATATCTTATTTCTTGTCCCAGATAAATGACTGATGTTGCAGTGCCTGGTAACATGGACTCTGCTTCTCCCAATAATTTTCTATATCCTCCCCACCTACATTCACTCCCTCCCCTGCAAGTATTAACATTTTGCAACAAACTCTGTCTGGCATACTAAGAAATGTGAAATTCTGGGTATTCGGTTCCTGAATTCTGAATATTCCCCTCTTTGTGCCCTCCACCTAAGATGGAGAAATGAGTCTTCTCCTAATGACACAGCCCAGTGCACACACAGTCCTCAAGCATCCCCAGACCAACGGCAGGGCAGCAGCCACGGGCCCTGCAGGTTAATACGTGTGTAAGTTCACTTCTTTTTTTTCCATGTCCTTCCCTAAACTCAGAAAGTTCTAGCGCTGCTTTTAAACAAAGCAGAGCTTGTATACTCTGCCTCAACAACCCCTCCTTTATTATTAGGGTATGCCCTCCCCCCTCCTCAAAAAAAGCTGCCATAAAAACAATAGGCAAGGCTATAATTTAAAGAGAGAAAAATGTGATTATATAACACATCCTGCAGTAATCAATTTTACCTCCAATATCTGCTTTTGTTTTCAAAATGCTAAATAAACAATACATAATGCATCCCTCATCAGCCAAAACCATGAGGGCTCTGTGCTCAAATAACAGGAAACATATTCAATTTTCCTAACAGAAGACAGTTCATTAAGCTGTGCCACATCAAATAAAACTTTAATTTCTCCAGCATCAGAGTCGCAATGAAAGCAATTGAGGAAGATGAGCCATATGGTACTTCTATCAGCAAACACATATTGCTCATTCCCCCAAAGTTTTCTAATTCTGCTCCCCAGACCTGTGTAATATAGATAATGTGCTCTGAGCGCAGCAACCATGAGCTATCTGGTGTACACTTCTAATACTGTATTTAATGGGAAATAATGAATCATAAAAGCCTGCAGAAGACGGCTTTTGCTAACCTAAATCTCAGCTGTAATTTCATTGTTCTGTGCCTAAGATGCTGTTTGCCCTTTTCAAACAGCAGCAGTTGAACATAATTATGCTGCTACAAACTCGGGCTGCAAAAAGAAAGCCTTCCTAATAGAACCAAGTTTTTATTAACTCTTGAAATCCTGAGCTTGGGGCAACTGCAAGAAGAGAGCTGCCTGTCAGGTTTTAGGGTTCATTAAAGCACATGTACACGTATATCTTGATTTCCAGTGCACAGCCCCACAAATTAAATTGATGATTCCCACATCGGGCCAAAAATGCAACAGGAGAAGGCTGTGAAAAATCAGGAAATCTTCTTGACATTGAGAAATCTGACACTTGTCTGCTCTAACATCTGTAAGTGCCAAAGAAAGAGGGGGATTTTCTTCCTTAAAGGTAAGTCTCTTTTTCTTCTTCTTGCCAAATATAAAAATTGTGGTTAGTGCCTGGAGTAAAAGGCTCTCTAAACTTTATAGTGTTTACCCTCTGTTTATAAATCCATAATGATCTATTTAATGATATCATAATGTTAAAAGTTAAACAGCACTGTATTTTCTCTCCCTTTTTCTCCTCTGCCTTTTAGAAAGGCAGATTTGCCTATCTCCGAGACAATCGGTTGGGCTTGTTTTCTGAAGAAGCCTGTAGGTAAAGAGGTATCCATACGTTCACACAGGAGGATTCATAAAGGCAAGGACGAGACGATAAAGGTATTATTTTGACATGATGACCCCTGGAAAATGTCTTCGACTCATCCCAAGTAAGCCTCTTTCTTTCCTTCCTCCACCCTCTCTCCCTCCCCTCAAAATACAGGGCTAATTTAAAACATTGTCTAGAAATACTACTTATACATATTGAAAACATATTTTAGTGACTGTGTTTGTTTTGGCAATATATAAACCAAAAAAAAACCCCCAATTAAATTAAAAAGAGAAACTTTTAAAAGTTAGAGATTGCCTTTTAAAAGCTTATTAAAATCAGCGTGTTAGATGTCTGTCTTTGAATTAGCTCCGAGGCTTGATTGCTTTCATTAAAGCTGCCTGTTTGGGTGCTGCTTGGTGAATGTTCAAGTCTGGATTTTTTCCCCTCTTCTCCCCCTGGCCCCGAGCTGCTTCTTACTACTTGTCAACTTGGATTTTCCCTCCAAATTTGAAAGAACAACTTGGACTTTTTTTTCAAGAACCAACAGCCACCCCCACCCTGCCTTCCCCCTTGCAAAACATCACGGCCAAATTCACCAGCAACCCGAGCCAGAGAGAGACCAACAGGTAAAATACATATTAAAAATAGATATATTTTAAAATAGCTTAGAAAAAAGACACGCCCAAAATACCCACCATGACCAAACCGACCCCCCCCAAAAGAACCCACCCCAAGCCACCAAAAAACTCCAAGCTATCACATTGCTCATAGCCCATGAATGCCTTAAAAACAAATGTTTAAACAGGTTTCCTTTTTTTTTTTTTGAAGCGGCAGAAAACCTCTGCATGCTCCAATGGGTTACAATAACAATGCTCTATTGCAATGTAAAACAAGCTGGAGGAGAAAAAGGTGCTTTTTGTTACCATTTTATCAAAGCTGTTCATCTTCTAGCTGCAGGCAGCATTTTGCTGGAATTGCAGATATTTCTCTGTCCGGGCTCCTTTGTTTGTGCATCTCATTTGCATATATTTATCTCCAGCTGAGGGTGCTTTCAGCTCATTAAGGCCTCCCCTCGCATTATTTCATAAGCCAGCTGCTAGGAGGGATTTCACCTGTGGTGACTGAGAAAAGAGGGGTGAAAAACCAAATTCTTCATTAAAAAAAGACAAAAAAACCAACAACCAAGGAAATCTTCTGACTCTCTTCCCCTATAAATGGGCACCATTTGTGTTAAACAGCCTCTTGTCATGATAGATGCCTTCTGGGGTCAGGGGGGAAAGTTGATTTGAAGGTCAGCAGTAAAACAACAGACAAACCAGACGCCAAACTGGTTCTTTAGCTGTCGGTGGGAGCAGTGGTACAACCAGGTCTTGAACCTTTTTCAACCTCTAATAAAACAGGGGAAGAATCTGAAGTGGAGAAACCAGGCCCCAGAGGAAAAAAAAAAAACCCACAAATAATATCAATACCGAGCACCAACAGGAAAAAACGGGGCAGCTCTCAGCATTACGGGCATGCTGCTATTGTTTCAAGAGCTGGGGAATTAATTCCACTTATTTATTTAAGGCGTGTCAACTCACTGCCTAAACCTGTTTCGGTGTCAAGATGAATAAAACTTTTATGGCTCATAAAATAGAGCCATTCATCTCCATGGTCTTTGTGGTGCCTGGCTTGTTGGGGTTTTTTTCCTCTTTCCTCCTGGTAAGCTGAGCTGGCCAAAATCTCTGTGTCCCTCACTACCAATTTGCTCACAGGAGCAAAGAAAATTTGGACTGGGCATCTCAAGCTAAACTTCTGGGTTTGAGTAGAAATTGTAAACGTTAATTCATAATAGTCATGTGCAAAACCCCCACCTCCTCTTTTTCCCCAGCCTAAAACCTACAATGAATTTACATCATCTATACGGAGCTTTGGACCAACAGGTAATAAAATACAATAAAGCTTGCTTTTTATCAGGACACACACACAAAAAAATCCCATTAATTATGGTTCATGACTACTCTAAACCAAATGTTCAAATAGTAGTTGGAAATGATGCATAAAATCTCAGCATGTTCTGATAGGTTATAGAGTCAGTGGTTTATTGCAATGTAAAACAAGCCACAGGAAGAGAGGGTGGTTTTGTTTACCATTTTCATCAAAGCTGTTCATCATGTTGATATACTTATGCTATATTGTGACCTCTACATACGTTGCATTTCATATATTTATTTTCCAGGTTGTTGCCACTTTTGCTGCCTTTGCCTCTGAGAAATCAAGTAACACTCTGGCCCCTTTGTAATATTTTCTCATCTGCACTGAATTTCTGCCGACAAACCAATGGATAGATATGGACCTAAGAAATATTTATTATCATCGAGTAAGGGTTTTTTTTACTTAATCTGAGGCAATTAGTACCTGAATAAACATAGACTAAGTAATCTACCTCCTCAAAAGGTAATCAGACTTGAAAAGCGCTGTTTGGCTCTACCCAAGGAAAGCTCAACTTGATTAAAATTCTTTGGAGATTCACTTTCATTTCTTGCCCTTTGCCCTGGAAAACATTTTATAACAGTCCAACAACTTTTTATTTCTCCCCATGCCAAACCTGGGGCCTCTGTTGGTTGTTGCTGTCTTTTCACCCCACCTTCCCTAAATCTTTAACCCCACTTCTCATTTTTCTTTCCCTCTAATCTAATCACTGATTCCTTGGCTTGGCCAAATAGTTAAAAATGTTAAGTGCTGCTCACAATTCCTGCTGCCTCTCCCACATATCTGTCTCTGTTTATGGAACAGGCCCTGGTTTCCTCCTGCTCTTGTTCAGCTGTAGGTCTGCAGGTCAGAAGACTGTAAATACACACAGTGCTGCCCCAACCCATAAATCTGAGCAAAGGGCAGTCATATATTCAGATAAGGGATGGAAGGGGAAGTGGGGGGGGATAGGAGAGAAAAATGAAAGAAGAGAACCAGGAGACACTGTGGTGAAGGAGGTTCTTTGCTAGACCCTGAACCCAAGGTGCATGCCCTGCTACCTTGCAGGATGTTCCAGGCAGAGATGAATCTGAAATGTTCACCCTTCTTCCCACCTCACCTTGTTTATATATAAATCATTACAAAAAGCATTTTATTACCCTTGGGGCAAAGAAATTAAACATGGGTTTTGATGGCTTTCTCTCCTCCAGACCTTTGTTGGTCTATTTCCCATCTTCCCCCCCTCTCCCACCCCCCATTTTATTTCCTGCACCTCTGAAGCTTTCAAGGGAACAGTCCCTCTGTTATTGCTTCTCAGTTCCAAGGTCTTAGAATAAATAACATTGTTATTACTCACTTCACCAATTTCCAAGAAGAAATATTGCTGCAGCAAATGCAAGCAGCACTAATATTTGCAAAGTGATAAATGGATTGTTACATACCTTCCTGTCTGTGTGGCCTCCAGCCATCCTCTGGCTGGCTACATCCCTCCTCGGGGTGGGAGGGAGGCTGCCTTTGAACTTAGCAGGGTCCAGACACTTAGTGCCTTGCACCAGAGCCTGCCCCCAGCCCCCTCCCTCACTCACTGATGGAGAGATAATTTTAAATGGACCATGCCAGAGACGGTACTGGGACTGAGGGAGAGCAGGAGCCATGTACCAGGACCAAGCAGCCAAGTGAAGATGCTTTTGGCACACAATCAGTGTGTGGTGGATTTTGTTAGTGTTGGGTGCTGCAGGGAGAGGGGTGAGAGACTTGGGATGTCCCCAGGAGACAACTGATAGTCCACTGCCCTCTCCAGCTCCAGTGCACAGCTGCTCTGGTGCGGGTACCACATCCCCGGTGTCACAACGAGAGCCACCTGTTCTTCTCTAGCTTCCAGTGATGTGAAAAGTGGACAGAAAAAGGCCTGCAGAGGAGAAAAATTATTCTTCAACTTCCCCCCACTCTGCCCCAAAAACGTCTTCAGTGCCTGAATGGGAACTGCAGGGGATAACTGAGATACCAGGGATACAGATGCTCAGTGGGGTGAAAACTGAAAGGACATATTTCCAAATACCACCTTTCTCCCTGCTCATTAAATTTCATTAATTCAGATGAAATTCCCAGCAAACTTTCTTAACCAAAGCTGAGTTAGGGAGGTGCTAAGGCAGGGAGCAGTCTCCTGGCCTCCCCATCCCAAACCTGGTTGCTCACCACATAACTTCTGAGCTGAAAAAGAGATGGCAACTGGAAAATTCACATGGAATAATTTAAAACCAACATCATTTTTGATTTTTTTTTAAAGCAGCAATTCATATCTACTTCTGAGACACGATCTGGGCTCCTTGATTTTATTAAAAAACATCTCCAAATCAAATTATTCCTGGGCTGCAAGTCATGCTGAAAAAACTCCACTCTGAATGTGTGGTAATTAGAAACAAAGCAACATATTTTCCTTTAGATCCACAAAGAGTCAGTTGCCGACACTTCTTAGACTGAGTCTGTTGCATTTCCATGCTGTGTCTCACAGGATAGGGGCTGGGAGGGTTTGGTTAGATGATTTGAATTCCTCGGTGGGATAAACACCCCCACCTTAGTTATTCAGGCACCAACGGTGATGTAAAAGCTTGTTCTTCATGGGCAGAGCAAAACAAAGCTGCTCCAGGACCATCATCCCCACTCCCCTAGTGCTGGTGAGGCAATCCTCTGTGGCTGGGGCATCACAAGGAGAAGGGGTGAGAGCACCCTTCCTCATGTGCCCTCCCTGGCCTTTTCTCCCTGTACAGCCCCTTCCCTGCTGAAGAGGTTGTCGGAAGCCTGAGGAGATACTTAGTGGTGTGTACAGGTCTCATGTGGAGGTTAAACACAGCAGTACCAGCGTCTACGTGATGCCAGCTTGAGGTGTGAGGAGGTGAAGAGTGCGTGCAAAGGTTTCAGCAACCTGGGGTGGAGGTGTTGGCACGATCTGGCAGTGCTAGCATGTGAATACTGTGCCCAAGGGGATGGGGAAGGGGGGAGGTTGAAAAACTGGAGCTATTTATTAGGTTGCTTTTTCCTAAGGGATATCTTGATCCATAAAAGAACAAACAGAATTCAAGGATTGGGGGAAGAAAATTATTCAGAAACTGTGAACAGAGGTATGAAAGGGTCAGTCAGAGAGAGGACAAAAATATATCTGACATGTTTTCCTCCTGACCAAGGTAAATACCATCTCTTTTTTGTAAGATAAGGATTATTGAAAGGAAGGTCACAATTTACAGATAAGACTAGAAATTCCTTTGGGATGGGCTCTCATGCAAAATATATACAGTTCACGAGTAACAAAAACCAGATAGTCTGTATTGATTTTTAATAAAAGAATTAAGAGAATCATGGACTTATCGAATCATTAAGGTTGGAAAAGACCTCAAAGATCATCTAGTCCAACCTTTATACAAACCATCCATAATACTCTCTCATAAACATACGTGTGTATGTTTATGTAGCTGTAATAGGCATGTGATTGTGTACCTATATGTCTGCATGCATATATACCTATAACAAAAACTCAGCATGCATCAAATGAGAAATAAAATGAGCTGCAGAATTATTCAAGGAAAAAAGTGATAAAAGTGGGTGAGAGCTGGGGCAGCAGCATGGTGACGAGCTATCCCACTGTTTGGAAACATCCAGAAACCTTCTTAAACACTTATCAGCACCTTTCCTAACTTTGGGAGAGGGGCTGGGAGAGCCCCAAAACCATGATTCTTCAGGAGATTCCTGTCAGGCAGGAAACCTTGTGAGAGCAGCATTGCTTGTTCTCTGTTCCTCTTCCAGCCCCAGAAAGCACACAGATAAGAAGAAAAATCAAAATAATTGAATGTATACAAGACATCCACATTTGTATAAACAAACTTTGAAAAGGAAAAAAAAGAATCAGACCTTCATTTTTTTATTATTTTTTTCTCAAACTAAAAAAAAGAGAAAAAGTCAGGCAGTTCTTATTTTATCCAGACCAGTTCATAAATCCCAAGTCATAAATCCACATGATATCCCGGGCTGCTGGATTTTGCATTTGGAGCTCTGAAAGACTGATAGCTGAAAGATTTATAAAATCCCAGGTAGCCAGACTGCTCCCTATTGGCTCCACATCTGAGAGGACCCCGCATCCTGCTTAGTCCAGAAAGCTGGATGTATGGGATATATTGTGTTCAAGAAGCAGCACACCCCCACCCTGCTATTTTCAGATGTGACGAAGGCTAAAAATTTGATCATGTGAGGTGGATGGGCTCTGTTTAGGGACTTTTCTGCACAGACATGGGGACATCTACAAGCTGGGGTTGTCCAAAGACTGCTGCCACCTTCTGCAAAATTTTACCATGGTTTGTGTCATAGATGTATGATTTACATCTATTGTGTGGTAGACCCAACCATAAACAGCAGAATTGTTTCAGCTGCTTTGAATATACACTTAATTTTGTTGCAATATCATTGAGTAGCAGTGACTGCTCAGTAAGAACAGGGGATCAGCACTAGGCCAGAAGATGGTGATACTTAGAGGGGAACATGACCAGCCCCTTTACAAGAAAATGGTACCTGAGATGCCTCAGGTAAAGTACAGGTTGCAAACAATTCAGCTGTCAAAGCAGCAAGTCGCATTTGCCAAAGAGCACTGAAAGATGATGGTGTGAGGTTTTTCTCCTCAGTTCAGTGGATGTTACAGGTGGGACAATGTGTATTGGCGTGAAGGTCCACCAAAACAGACCTTCTGAAGACTGATTATTGCTATTTTTCTGTATCCACAGGATGCTGAAAACGCGCTTAAAGCCTTCCCTCCCTTACTTTCCTCTATCCTTCCTCAATGACCTTATTCAAACCTAATACTTTTCTCCAGGCTTGTAATGACAGACATTTTTAATATGCTCCTGTTGAATTAATAAAAAGATTTTAAAAACCCCTCTTCTGCAGTTACAAGATTTGTTTTATAGCTGTAACTAGCATCATTGTTACTGAGAAATTAAATGATTTGCTTTATATTTCACATATTTTTATTCATGAGTCTGAGTATATTGAAGTCCATGAGAAAAATTCTCCTTTACTCTCCTGGGGAAGGATGGTGAAATCAACCTGAGCTCTGCCTGTTTGGAGTTTTATTAGAAGCACATTTTCTGGCTAAATTCAGATAATTTTTGTTGTTGTTGTTTTTTGTCTGACTCTATTAGTGGAAATTAAAGCATTGCAATGGTTTATGTTCCCCGTGTGTTATGAGCACCTCTGCCTTTGATCAGCCACCTGAAAGGAGCACCTTAAGCGGCTTGGCTTGCACACCACAGAGCTGCCTGCCTCCAGTATGCTTCTTCCTCCTCCAAATCACTGCCTTCACTAGAAACAGTACTCGTTTAAGAGGGCAAACTAAACCAGACACAAACAGACCAAAGCATTTATACAAGGACTAAGTCAAACTCACATCTGGAGAGGTTTTTCTTGGTTATTCTTGAAATCCAAAGCTTTCCCAAGACTGTTGGTGTCTCTCACAGGGTATCCTTCCCCTTCCAAAGCAGAACATTTTTTAAACCTTGAACTCCTGTGAACTGTATTTATGCCATATTTCATAATTTCTTCCTGCTTCCTTACACTTTATCTCTCAGCTGGGTTTGAGCCATCCTGAACTCACAGCTGCTGAGTGCAATAACATGGCCAGGGATGGGGCTGCCTACTCTATCCCTCCAGGCTGTGGGTGCACAATTATTTCATCTAGCCTGGTCCTACAGGTCAGGTGGCTGTGTCCTGCTTCAGGAGGGTGAATTTGCTATGTTTTGTCTCTTTGGCATTTCTAGCACCTTTGAAAATGACATTTGGTGCTCCATAGTCACTGATTTTGGGAACTTTGCTTCTGTGAATATGCCCACGTCCCCTGACTTTATCAGTGCCATTCATCTTGAAATGCTCACATGGGCATTGCTGGTTGCTCATCAAGAAGATTGTGCTGAAATGAATCCCCTGGTGGAGAAGAACTACTGGAGCAGGGTGAAGGGCAAACACTCACTTGTGTGTATTGATCATCCCCTTCAGCCTGCATTACCACTTGTGGTGCCTTTGGAAGGAGGAGGTTTCTTTCTCTTTCCAAACAGAGATTTGGGGTGTAGAACCTGATCAAATATTATGTTTTGCAGTTTTAAATGCACAAGTCTTTAAATTTCCTTTTATGAAAAGCATCTACAGAAGCTGTCTTCTTGTAATTCTGTAACCATGTCACTAATTAAAAATGCTGTACAAGGACCAGTATCGAGCTATAGAAATGAAAGGTCAATTCATGAACAACACTTCATTTGTAAATAATACAGCTCTGTAATCAATTATCTCATTTTCACAGAAGACATATTAATCTACAAGCAAAGAATGGAGACATTTAGAGGATGTACAGAGGGGATCTTTAAATGTTAAATGTTCTTCACCATGTGCTAAATAAAGAGTTTGGCAGAGTGAAAATGTAGCACACAGCACTGACACTCCAGGGAGAGTCTTTAGGTCAAGTGATTTGTACCTTCAAAATAGTTCTCCATAGCACTGTAAAGCCTCTCTGTTGGAAGCAGGGAGGTGGGTTAGTGTTATTTAGGATGCTAACTGTAGCAGGGAAAATACTGCAAAAATTAGAAAAAAAAGGTGATCTGCAAAGAAAAAGGTGCTTATTTTAATAGATGAATCAGCCCTCTTTGTACTGCTATTTGCTTGCAGTCAGCACTGCAAAGTGAGTTTTCTTACCCCTGATTTTCCATAAAACCAGGCTGCTGGATGGCAGGTTGGAGCTGAGTCATGCTTATGGAAGATGTGTGGCCAGGTGCCCTCGATACCCCAGGCATGATCTGGGAAATGCTGCCCCAGGTAACACAGCATCCCCCTGAGGTCCATGTGGGATTGTTTCCTCTTCCATGGGTTCCAGTGGGAATCCACATAAGGTTTTAAAAATGTAACAGTTTCTGGATGTTGGAGATTCTGTGCATGACTTTTAAATATCATTAGGGAAAATATCAAGATCCATTCAGCTTAAAAACAGCTAAGGCTTTCCATCAAATGGAAAAGAAAGGCTCTTGCCACCTCTGTTGGGGGCTGGCTTACCCTGTATGCTTGTTTACTGAATTTGACAACACTGAGGTGGTAGAAAAGCGGGGGATGAATGTAATTTCATTTTCATTTTGCCTGTTTCATTTGTCTGTTTGCATTGGACTTGCAGTACATCCATCCCATCCCTGCCCCTGATTTCCAGCTTTAAAATTTCTATCAAATACATGTTGGGACTGAAGGGGAAAACACCTGACCCCACCACCCCCAAATCTCCCCACATCCAGTTCTCATAATTCTATTGATTTAATCTCATCCCCTGTCTTGCCCTCCTCTATCCATGGCTGTGTGGGAGGAGCAAGGAGTGGGGTGATGGGAACAGCCCCACCGATGTGAGTCCTTGCAGGAGGGGAGGATCTCCCTCCCACTCCCCTTTGCCACAGTCCCCTCTTCCCTTCTCCCACACTTCCTGATGGCCAAATCCATTGCCTAGTCCAAGAAAAAAAAAAAAAAAAAAAAAAAAAAAAAAAAAAAACAGAAGAAGGAAGGAAGAGGGAAAAAAAGAAAGAGGGAATTGTTTTCAGCAGACTTCACAAGCCAAAGTGGATGTGGGAAGGGTGGAGGTTAGGGAGAAGATGCACTCTTTGGCATCAGCCTTAAGTCTGACTAATATTTTGCCTCTAATATTTGCCTCCCCTCTGTTCTCTTTTCACAAACAGAAATACACACTTGTCACATGTTGATTAAGCAAGGCACTATCCCAGCTCCCTCCCAGATGATTGGGGGGGACCAGAGCAAACAGCCAAGACCACCAACACCACCAGTGTGAAAGAGGAGAGGGCAAGCCAGGGATTTAAGGAGGCTTGATCCCCCTCTCTCCACTTGGCTGATACCAAGGGTAAGTCACCAGCAACAGAAAAGTCCTCATGAAAATCTTTTCTGTCCTGTGCAGCAGGAAAGGTGGTTATGGAATTGGTGCTGCCAAAGGAACGGCACATAGCGAGGTGCCAAGGCAGGAGCACTGTCTGCCTCATAATGGATATTGCAGTGAAGTGTGAAGATATCCACTTCTTCTTTAATAACAAAACTTAGGTTCGGATGGAAAAAAAAAAAGACCCTTAAGCCTAAATATTTCCAGGTTTGCTCACCCCTGTGGGTTTTGTGCGCTCTGTAGCTGCTTGACCTGCAGGGCCTTTCAGAGCTCTCTGCAAGTCTCTGTGCCAAAATGAATGTTACTTTACCATCAAGTAAGAATGAAAACCGTAAGATGCGTGAGTGAGAAGAAAAAGAGCCCAAGCAGGAAAACTCCTTTCTTCTGTTTTAAAAGTCCTGAATGATCAAGGCTGTTCTGTTCACTCTGATTTAATCAGTTTGCAGATACCCGAATACACACCCAGCCATGGAAAGTGCTCTCCCTTTGATTCCAGCAAAATCCTTTCTAATTCTCTTTAAATGTTCCAGGGCTTTTTGAAATTATTGCTATCAATGCCAACCAAATGCTTTAGATCTCTTTTTTTTTCTTTGCCTGTCTTTAAGTACTTGCTTTATTTCTATGCAGCCCAGTTACAGCTGTACATGGAAAAAGTATCTAGAAAACAGATCTGTTTTGCTTTAGTCTTTATGCCATATAGAGTTAGACACTTTAACCTTCTTTACATTTACTTAGTTGCTTTAATATGATTGCTGTAACTCTTATACTTTCTTTTTATCCATATAACTTATTAAGTATTTATAATACAGTAGCCCATACACATCACATAGGTTGGACTTTTATTACATTAGGCTTGACATAGCTATCTAGTAAATTGTAAGTCATGTTAATCCTAAAAGTTAAAAACCAGGATTGTTCAGCTGAGCTTAGACTGAATTTATGAGGGACCAGCTCAAAAAAAGCTAAGCCAGTTAAAACAATAGACTTGTTTAAGCAGAAAAAAATAGATCCCCTGAAGTGCTGGATCTGCAAGGTTTACCATGGGTAGGAGCACCAGAACAAGAGCAATATGCTTGGGAGTCCAGTGCAGCAGCTTTAGGTACTTGTGACTGCTCATGCTAAGGCATGGTCTTGCAGCCACAATGAGAATGCTGCTGATGCTGCTGCTTCTTCCATCACTGGCTCTCTGTTCCCTCCATCCCCTTGCCAAGCCATGGCCGTACATGATTACTCCCCAGCATGCACCTGCATCCCTTGCTACTGCACTGATGCCTCATGCACCCCATCCCACTATGGTGTGGGGTGCCCAGCTCTGAAAAAAACCCTCCCTAGCTAAGTCCACCCCACCTTGGTGGTGGTGCCTCTAGCACCCGGACCCTTCTGTCCTCACGTAGGTTTGGACAGATGTGCACTGGGTTCCCAAGTTTAGACAGAAACCCTCTTCCAAGCTTCCTTTCCATTTTTGCAGCTAATATTCCTTCATGCACTGTCTGTTATGCCATTATTAAAGCACAGCTTGCCAACAACTGGGGAAGAAACACGCTCCCCATTCTGCAACACTTCCTTCGTCCAGCTCAGAAGCAGGAACCAGGTGGCTGGGTCTGAGGGTGGCTGCTTCTCACCTGCCTTCCTCCACACAAACTTTCTCTGTGGAATGAAAAATGGACATTTGTGTTTCAGCAGACCGTAAAAATGACATTTGAAAACTTTTCAAGACTTTTCCAAGTTGGAACTGCCTTGAAACTCTTCAGACCACATTGCCATATGGATTGGTGGCATCTGGTTTAATGCACGCAACACTGCTGTTCCTGCATCACCACCCTCCCCTTCCATGATGGGCCCAGCCATCCTGCAGGGATGTATTTACTTTAGGATGGTCCTTAACATCTTTTTGCACTTTCTCCAGCTCAGTGCTGCAGCTTTCTCCAGTCACTCACACCATTTATGCTCCCAGCCAGCCAGGTACAGGCAACTTAATACACACAGAAACAAGTGGCCTCTTCCCCACCCCAAATATGTTTGGTTTTTTCTTCCTCATTCAAAAACTTCCACTGGAAGCATTTAGAAGCAGACAAAATGCATATTCTGCTTCAGCTGGAAAGTTTTGCTTTATTTCTTTGATGGAAAGACTTTTTGCATATTTGACTTTTTTCTCCTCTTTCTTCTCACATTCCACACCACTTGGAGTGGTAGGATGACATACATTCATGATGCTGCTGCTTCTTCCATCGCTATTTCTCCACTTAGTCCATGGCTCTGCTGAGCCATAGGCATGTGAGATTTCTCCCCAACATGAGCTTGTATTCCTTGCTGCTGCTCTGATGCCTCACACACCCTATCCCAGTACAATGTGAGAGACACAGCTCTGAATAAAACCTTTCTGGAGTTAAATTTTTTAAAAATTTCTGTATTTTTTTAAACTCCTGTTCCTCTCCTTCCCCACTCTCCTTCCTTTTCTCTAGCTGTTTTAATTTTACCTTGCCTTTCCTACTCTGAAAAACCATATATGAAACTATATGAAACATTTGCCTATTTGTGTGGTTTCAAAAATAAAACCAAGACTAATTGAAAAAGATGATGAAACACTATATTTGGGAGGAAGGTAGGAGGAATTCTTCTTTTTCTCATTTTGAAAATTCTCTCGTGGCTGTTGGGTTGGGTTTTTATTTCCCTTACACCACATAACATACAGAAATTGCAGACCATGGTCCAGCTCCCCACATTTTTGCTGTGGACTGCCCAAACACTGCATACTAATGGACCACAAGAGTACAAGACATTTATACCCAAGGGATTGAACACAATATTGATCTGAGAGAAACCTGTTATTTGCAGGTGGAGTTGTTCAGGTAAGCAACATATGCAGTTGCAAAAAACAGGACGTAGCCAGACTGTGGAAGGAAAAATAAATTATGATCTTTAACAAGAAGAAGAACAACAATAATAATAAACAACCAAGAATTCTCATCAACAGCACATCAAGGTGAAATGACACCAGACAAGTCTAGTCTGCTGGAAGACTGTCTTTCAGGCAAGATTTCTATTGAAGTTAAGGCTGAAATCTGCCTAATTTGTCCAAGTCATGTAACATTTTTATATAGGACGTTGTCTCAGGTGGCCCTGAACACTGTAGGTGTCAGTGAGATGTCAGTGTTTTTCAGGGAAGAGGGTCTGCAGCTGGGATGTACCATAGGGGAGGTAGGTGGGTATCAGGAACGACAGGCTTGAAGCCCTTGGAGGAGCAAGCAAGACCTTCTGCTGACTTCAGCACACTTGCTCCAGCCATGGATAGTGCTGCTTCAGGTAATGAGCAATGGGAAAATACGACAGAAAGAAATATTTTTGTTGAAAGGCAAGCAGGACATTTTGGTTTTTCCTGTTTAGGCTCTTCCCCCTACTGGGCATGAAAAACTGCTACCCAGGCACCTATTTCCCAGAGCTCTCCTTCTTCACTCATAACAAATACACACCTTTTTTGCATTCATTTAAAACCAGTACTTCAACAAACTAATCATGAGGTGAAGTGAAAACTAATCATGAGGTGAAGTTAAAACTAATAAGACACTAAAAAAACAGCCTTTCCCACTCTTACAGGTTAAGAAGGACCTGTTGATACATTTAAGTCCCACACATGAACCTTGCTGCTCATGTTTTGCACCATCCAAATTCCATATGTGAAGCTCTATTGTCTGTTTTCTTCCTCCCACTTCCCCCCACCCCCCCACCCCCACCCCGCTTTTTAAAAATGATTTTGTTTGGTTTGAGGAAGAGGGAAGATGGGCAATCTTCCACTGAAATCTCCACTGGCCATCTTGACAGTAGATTTTCCTGCCACAGACTTATGACCCACCAGATCCCATGGGATTGAGACCTGTGTGAACTTTTGGACTGTATTTGTCTCCAGCTTTTTGCTGCTACAGGTCATGAGCGTGTTACCCCGCTCAGAGGTAATATATGGCACATGCTTGAACCTTACTGAAGAACACATTTCCATGGCATAATACACAAAGAATAAACAGACACTCTCTGTTTTCCAAACCTTCAAGAGAAGCAGCTCCTATGGGCTGAATACTTCTTTATTTCCACGTACCAATCTCCCCTTGCTTTCATTCTGCCAAAGAACTTTCCTCTTCTATCTTATGCACCCAACCCCCTGCAAAAAAAAGGTAAACGAGAGAAGGTCTATGTAGGTAATGCATCACTCCTTTAAAATTTGTCATATCTGGGGTTAAAAAAATAAAAGACCCTATTTTTCCCCTACTAAAAGGGGATTTTATATCCAAAGACACAAAGGCAATACTCTCTGCATTGTAGCTTCAATATTTTTCTTTTTTTTTTACCCAACAATGGTGAAAAGATGTGATTTTTACATGCAAATAGGAAAAAAAAGCCTGAACACACCATGGGAACATGTTTAAGAAGCTGATTTATGTTTCATACTGAGCCTTACACCTGCAGTTCAAGCAAAACTCAACTTTGCCGCCCCACAGAGTCTAGTTTATTAGGTATCAAGGAGTCACAAGAAGCCATGTAATTAAAACTGTAATTAACTGGAAAAGGAAAGTGCCACCTGAGTTTTGAGAGGCTGTCAATTTTATTTCCATTACAGCTTTCCTTCTGCTTCTTTTGTCTGTAGGGTGCTTTTTCCCCTCATCTTGATAAAGAAAAACAAATTTGGGTATTTTTTCTCTCTTTATTAACAAGAGAAGCCACCAAATTCTCTTATGTCTTTACTATTGGGAAAAAATTGAGCCACTCAGTTTTGAGCTCGGATGCAGGTTTCTCTCAGCAGCATTTGCAGCTGTGTTTGCCAACAGGTGTCAAGCGTGGTCCAGGCAGAAAAAAAGCCCTGAAATGTCCTACCGGCACAGGGTCAGCTGAGTTCAAAGCCCATTTTAACAAAACATAATCGATGTCCTTTAAAAAGGGGATCGGCGGTGCCTTGTTAAAATGCATGACCTCGCTGCAGTGGGCAAGCCAAGCACCAGGCGTCTCTGGATCCGGCACGTCCCTCCGAAGGCTGCTGGATCCTGACGGAGACCACCGTGGTATTTCTGTGGGCAGGACAAGGCCACACGCAGCAAGACAAAAACACGTCTGGGAGAAATATGAGGTGACGTGATGAACTTTGTCAACCAGAGAAATTAAAAGTGAAAAGGGGCCCAATCCCCTGGCCAAATACAGTAAATCTCCCAAAGATTCGGGTGAGATGTGCAGCCAGTCCTCTCCTCCCTTTGCCTCATGCACCCACTGGGACCGAAGTCCTGGGGAATCCGAAAAAAGGGTGCTGGAATAAACACGTAATTATTTGATAAGGTTTAAAGAAGAAAAGACTTAGGCAAACTTGAAAGAAAGTCATAGTAAAACATAGTTGAAGAGTAATTACATAGAAGGGTAAGATGATGAGAACAAAGATAGGATCTATCCTAAGGGTCATTACAAGGGAGATCTATGAATATACAGAAATTTTTGCAGAGGAGATGTTTGTCCTAGACTGGTTTATGAAAGGGGTGACTGACATTCTTCATTTTCCATTTAACAGGTGACAAAATCCCATCAAGTAAAGTACCAGCCTTGAGAAGGGAAGTTATTATTGTAAAAAGCAATTTTCCTTTGGTGTCATTCGGATAGGCTTAGGGGTTTTTTCCCCAGTCTTAATCATTTGTATCCTTTCCCCTCCTGAAATAGCCCCAGCTTGCAAGGCAAAGGTCTTGGGACCCTCTGGGTTTGAAGGCAGATCTCTATCAGCACTAATTTGGGGAAGTGAGCCGGAGGTACCTGCAGCAGATGACACACAGGGCTCAGCTTCTTATTCAGCTACAAGTCAGCAGGGGCACCCCCTGACCATCTGTGGTCTATAAATTACAGTAACACCAGCACACACTGCTTGTAAATCACCAGTGAACAGGCTTTACCTTATGACACATCACATGAACCTTGTTGGATATTCCAATAAACTCCCATAAACCATCTGATATAAGCTCTAGATTATGTTTCTTTTTGGGGCAAGAGAAAAATCTGGGCTTTTCTGCACTTGCACAAACTTCTTATGGGTGAAATGAAGATGTGGCCTGAGCTATGTTGTGTGTTTATGCACCATGTTTTCTTACAAAAGAGATTTCCTCTTCTCTGCCATCAACTATCACCATAAATATTACAATTTCCAAGAATTCATCAGCCTTGAGGTAACCAGGGTTGTCATTCTCCTGAAAGAAAAAAAGATACTACTTGTTTGGAAAATGCATTTTTATGTGAGCATGCATAACTTGTCCTCTATCCTTGCTCCACCAAGCACAGGTAGATTAACAAGAGAGGCTCACCCTCTGTCCTTTCCTTTTGGAGGAGCAAGAAGATCCAACACATGACCTCAGGTCTTGGGATATCTCTTACCTGACATGATGGAGCCCATGTCTGTAAGGAGATGGTATGAGCAGATGTTTTGGTACAAAGTTGTGTGTTCCCCCAGTACATGGCTGGTTGGGACTGCAGACACTGCTCTGCTGAGAAACCTGGCACTTGACTTCAAACTTTCTCCCAAGACCTGACAAAGGACTGCTTTTGAGAATTATATTAGTAAGCCCTGCATTTAGCCTGTCATCTTGGGAAGAAAATAATCTGTAAAATAAGTTATTCAGAATGTGGGGCATAGGCCAAGTGAACACTCTGATAAATGTTATTTGACCAGCTTTTTTGCTGACCCTGAACAACCGTGGGCTATAGTGTAGACAGACTGCAATGGCTGTGTCACAACTTCTTGGCAAATTCCTTAGTTGAAGCTGAAATCCCAGCCCCTCTCAGGAGGCAGTGGGAGCCCTGCAGTCATCTCACTCACACACAGCATAAGTTTTCTAAGGCAACATTATTTTTATCTGGGTTTCTAAAGGCTGTTGGGGCTGGGTGCTCATCACGATCTACGTGGATGTGTGGATATGTGGGTGCATGCCTGCATCAACACACATTTAAATTCATTGTGTGACTACAATCAAATTGGTCAGATATTCCTTCCTCATGGAGACAGGCAACCAAGGCAACCATGTCTGCCTTCCTCACTGGCAATGGGATGAACTGTCTGTTGACATCAGAGAATCCACAACTGCAAGAGCAATCCAAGGGAAACTATCATCCCTTGCTCCTTCCAGTTGTGAGCATACAGTTAATTAATGATCATATCAGGACCACCAGCATTGCATGATCCCAGTGTAACCCAGAAGGCTGCACCTGACTCAAACACTTTGAACAGTCTCAGGAGCAATTTTCAACTCACCACAAGTGTAAATTTGTAGCATTTATTGAATCTAGGTTGGGCCTGTCTAGTTAGTATAGTTTCAGAAAAATTGGTGACTAAAATAAAGTTGACTTTTAAATCTACTTTACTCAGAAGAAAACCCACTTCTATTTGAATGCTATGTCAAATTTTCCTGGAGGGAAAAAGAGACAATTCAATATAGAAATATAATTAATTTTTATCAGCACAGAAAAATATTCTGTGATTTTCAGTCAGGGAATTTTTATTTTGCAAACTTTTAAATTTAGAAGTAATGTATTAGGAGCATCTTTGCAGTGCTTTTCCATCTAGCAAGTGAACCAAAACCCCACAGTGAGGCACTGGAAAGCCCCAAATCGGGTCTGTGGCTCTACTGGGCTCACCCATGAAGACCCGCCACCAGGGGTTCCTGACCGTTCAGCCTCCTCCTTTACCTTTCCACTGCCTTCTCCATCCATTCCTTTCTGTGCACTCTGACAAGAAGTGATAGTGCTAGTGCTGGTTTTTAACAAGATTTGGAAAGCATTCAAGTGCCTGACTAAGTGGTTGGAAACAAGGAAGCAGAAGGATGTTTTGGCATCCTGCGATGTGTGCATGAAGAGCACAGACACAAACACATTGAATGCACATACTGTAAAACAAGATTACAAGGAAAGTACAAACTAATAAAAGCCTATTAAAACATCATGGAGGCTATCACTGCTTGCCTGCATGCCTATGTATTTAAAAAAAAAATATTTCATGTGAACGTGCAATTCAAACATGACTGATCACAGATATAACTTTCAGCAACCTTTAAATGCATAATGCCATCCTGTAATTAATGTAGCCTATCCTGAAATTTGAGGGATTTATTGACACTGGCAGAAACATTTGCAAATAACTTGGGGAAGTTCATGACATACCTTTTGTCTCAAGGGATTTCATTCATTTTTTTCCCTTTTTTTCTCCCCCAGCTACCATCAATAATTTCATTCAGAGCCCTTACCATGTGACGACAAATGCTGTTGGAAATCCTCAGCAGAAAGTTTGAAGAAAGTACCAGCGTGGAGAAAGAGCCTCATTGTGTTTTTATTTGTTTTGTTCCCTTTCACTTACAGTGAAATATATATAACCATGTCCAAGGGGATTGCTTTTGAGGTCTGCAATGAAAAAAAAGCAAAAAGTAGGCCATAGGCATAGCAAGCTGCAAAAAGATTTTATCTAAATTTTCCAGGAAAATATATGGCCATCCCACTAGTTCCTGCCTGAGCACACAAGGTAAGCCCCACCACTGGAATGTTATCTCCTGGTATGACCAAACACACGTGTATGGAGGTAATACAATGTTTATAAGGCAAACTAACAGTTGGGCAAAAAAATATTTGCATAAAGCCCTTTCCTGGAGGAATGTAGGTGTCGACACTCTCATCTTGGGAAAGGTGCTGGTTTGTTGGGTTGACAAGTCGTAAGAGACAAATCCCAATATTGTGGTGCATGTTCCTCATGTTCTACGATCACTGCAACTGCAAAACTTGGCCATGACCCTACAGACATGTATTTAAAATTTCTGCAATAACAAGGATAAGAAATATCCCATCATTTTTCTAGGAGAGGGTTTCAATACCTGAGGTCTGCACAGTGCCAGCACATGGTCACAGCATCCAAAGCATCAGATGGGTGGTTATTCTGCTGTTACCAAGCTGCATCTAAGTAGGTTAGTGGAGCGAGCTGGCACATGTTCCCCCTCGCCTGATCTTCACATTTCTCCATGGTTTCTCCAAATATTGTAAAGAATTTCTTATGTGGGACTATTTTATCATCAGGTGGTATTTTTGCCTGTGAATATTTGTACACACATACATAGGATTAAACAGGGTAAGGCAAGAGAATAACATTTATTTTAGAAAATTGTTCAGGATTTTATTGTTGTTTCCCACTGTACTACATTGAGTAGCCTGGTTTCCTCATTCTTTACTCTGCCACATCATCAAACATTTCCAATAAAGCACTGTCTCCAGCTCTATGTCTACAAGCCCCCACTCCAGTAAACTGGGGCTTTATTTTTGTAGGAAAAAAGCACCATTTTTTGCTTTCTACTATGTTTAGGGAGAGAGAAGGTAGGTGTCAGCCAAATGGAATACAGCCCTTTTCCCCCTCCAAGACTGAGGAGGAAGAAATTGTGCATCAGGAACGAGAAAGCTTCTCACTAACTCCTGTCTGGCTGTGGTGGGGATGGGCTGACCAGCCAAAATGGGTATCCCTCCTCCTTTGAGTGGCAGGACAGTTCCTGGCTGCCCTGAGAGATGAGAGATCTGTGCTGACACTGAGGTTGGGAAGGGTTTATCCCACCAGCAATGAGTTCCCCAAAAAATGGACATGGGAACCTGCCAGGGGAAAAATCACATGTTGATATTTCCCACCTCTCAAGGGAAAATCAACTTAAAATAGGAATTAAAAATGGGATTTATCTTCTCACCTTCTCCCACTCTTTTCATCTGCTTTTATGTATTTCAGTGTATCTATAGATAATGGTTAAAATATACTTATGTTGTGACAAGCCTCTCTCCAGCTTTTTTAGGTACCTGACTTCAGGATGGTGCCTTCAGGGTGAAGCAGTGTACCAGGTGAACTGAAGTCACCATCCAAGATGCCTGCAGAAAACAAAGAGCAAGTGGGATCCACCAAATCAGTGCCTTGTCTTCCTACCACTTTTATGTGAGAAATTTGGGTTTTTTGGCTTTTTTTTCTGGCAGGGCCATGGATAAAACTGATGCTGTTTCAGGCAATTGAAAAACAATCAGCCAAACAAACCCATGACTGGGAATTTCTGTTGCAGGCAAGCTCAACATCTTGCCTGCTGGGAGTGGAGTTCCATTCTCCAGCCCAGCTTTCTCCCAGCCTCAGTCCCCACAGCACCAGGAGGCCCCAAAACCCCCCAGGAGCAGCATGGAGGGGCCTGTTGTGCCACCATCAGAGGGCTGAAGTTGTCAGCTGCAGGGATGAAGAATCTGAGGTTGGCTGTCAGAGCACTCCAAGCTCAGGAGGGGTCTGGAGCAGTGCAATCTGGGGTTACATAAAACACTGACTCATGCTGAGAAATCACGAGTTTTGAAAGTTTCAGCTGAGGGACAAGCAAAACCTCAAGCTGCATGTTGCTTACAAATCAACAGGAACTGGGGGATGCCGGGGACCTCTGAAAATCTGCCCTTGGCACAGGGTTTTTTGAAGTTCTGCCACTACTCCTGGGAGGAACCAAGAGCCATGTACATCTGTCAGGGGAAAAATATGGCCCTTCGTTATTTCAAGGGAAGTCAGTGTGGGCATTTCAGTCCACCCATTGGAAAGAACTCCTTAAGACAGAGTAAACAGAAGTTAATTTTTTTCCCTCTGGTTTTTTTCATGCCACTGTGGATGATATTGAAAAGTATGTCATACAGAATATTTACTTTTTGTCGGGCTATCTAAGCATGCAAATGTTTGTGGTTTCATTTACCGGGCAAAAACAGTTGTGGATTTTGGCAGTCTGGGTTGGTCTATGGTTTCTGTGAATGCCTGGATGTGGTTATTCCTGGGGCATTATGGGTTACTCAAGTCATGTCCCATTATACAGGTAATTTGTGTGCCACAAAGGTGGTGTGTACATATGCAAAAGAAGTACAAGACCAAGACTTCCTGCCATGTGTTAGAAATACTGGCCAAAATAATTTGCACTGTGATATTTAAATCAGACTTTTAAAATCCCTGGTTGGAGACATATGCAAGTAGTTGATTTTTGGATCCTTTCCAATTTTCTCTCTCTCTTCTTATTTACAGTAGGTACTCGGCATCTCTCTCTCACACACACGCGTACACATGCACACATACACACATGCACATAAAATCAGTTAAATTATTCAGGGGCTTTAATAAAGCACTGGTTGCCTAATTGTGTTCGTCCAAATTTGAAAAAAATGTTTCCTGCTATCAAGCCTTATTTCCCTTTTCTCTCGATCACAGTCTCTCTCTTTCCCCTCAACACACTGATGGAAAAAATGAAGATGTGCAGATGGGCTGTTAATTTTCAACCAGGTTGCTGTTTAGATATGGCATCAGGAAAAGAAGAGTGTTAGAAACACAGTTGTATGTGAGGCATCCCAACCATCGTGTTTGGGCCGCCTCTGCATCACTGAAGAGTTGATTATCCATCCTAAGCAGAGCCATATGAGGCCAGACGGAAATGTAGTTAATGGAGAAAAAACTATTGGCAAATTGCATGTCTTTCAACCTTGCACAATAGGATAAAAGAAATATGTGTTAGTGCTGGGGTCAAAGTTTTTATTATGTGAAGTACTAGATGCACGAGTACCTGAGTTTCTGATGTAAAAAAAAAGTGCTAAGTGTCTAAATACACACATACAGATGCATATGTATATGTATATTCATACAAAATATTTATATAAATATTTATTCAGGGCTTTTTGTTTTGTGAAGCTCCCTTCAACCTACTCCCAGCTAATTTCTCAGTCTGCACTGCAATTACTAACAATTTAATCACCTTATAAACTTTTGTAGTGACTAACACCACATCTATGCTTTTGGCACACCATGGTCAGAAGTCGTTTTAGCAACAGTGGTATGTAAAGCAGACACACTATTTGTGAGGCTCAGAGCCCTTAAAAATCATTCCTTTCTCTCTGGGCTATCAACATTCCTGAGCCCTCATGATGCAGCTGCCGAGCCGCTGGACAGCCCACATATGGCCATGTGCTGAACAATAGCAACTCGTTGTTGTTCTTGTTATAGGCATCACCATATGTGTTTATTAGAAACAGCAATAAAACAATGACGGGCTTCTCCAGCTATCCCCACTGCTTGGGGAAAAGAAAAGGAAGGGAGAGAAAAAATCAGAGGGTTCTCCTCAGCTTTGGGGGAGCTGTACAGTGGGGCAGTGCAGTCCTGCTCTTTAGGGAACAGTGGGTGTTTATTTATTAATAACACTGCCAAATTACTACTGGTCCTATAAATGGACACTGAAGCTAAATTTTGTTTCATTCCCTTTTATTAGAGAACTGCTGGTAACTTGGAAAAACTGAGTCCTGAAAGTGTTGGCATCTGAAGTCCTGTTCCACCAGGACCCACCTGTGAACAACTTGCCAAGTCATGCAGGAGAAACGCCCCAGCACTTTGAAGAGCTTTGGACGAGGATCACATTTGTCATGTATTTCCATCACAAATACAACCAGATAATGTGGGATCACCCTCATCATTGGGCTGCCTTGAAACTACTTTCAAATTACAGTAATTTGTGCTGGGAATTTGATGTTTTTCAGATGGAGAGGTTGAGGTGGGCATCAGGAGCCCAAAAAACCAACAGAAATGGTTTAAGGCTGTTTTGACATCAGTGTAAAGACAAGGGAGTCCTAGGGAAGGGGTGCTCAAAGTTAAAAGTGGAGATTAACTAGGAGAGTCAAACTGAACATCTGAATCCTCACATGCTTCAGGTTCTGTATTATTTCTTTATGCTTCCACTATTTGCTATACTTTAAAGCAAGAAGAGAAGAGAAAGGAAGTCTGTGAGCAAAATCAGCAGAGTTAGTAATATGATGTATCTCAATATGTAACATAATTTTGATATCCCTGTTATAAGTTGTATTTAGACACATGGAAATCAGTGGGATTGAGTACTTACACCCAAAGGGAGATGTGAGCCTCTGCATACATGATCCATATTTTTCATGTTCAAATCTTGACATTTTCTTGATAATTAGTAGATTCCTACTTGCTGTCTTTTTGAGACCAAGACAAAAAACCTTGGCCACTGTAAAAAATCTAAAACAACAAACCAGCAACAAAACACAACCAGTCTAAAAAATTCGTTTGCAATGCTGACTTTTATTGATTTTAATGTGACCTTCCATCTATGGAAAGAATGCCATTTCCACTCTTACTTATTTTTCACTTCCTACCCATAAAATTAAACAATTCTAGATGATGTTTTACATCCTTGAAAAGTTATCAAAGCAGGATTTTCCACGGAGGCTACAATTCCCTTCCCTTCCCTTCCCTTCCCTTCCTTCCCTTCCCTTCCTTTCCCTTCCCTTCCCTTCCCTTCCCTTCCCTTCCTTCCCTTCCCTTCCCTTCCTTCCTTCCCTTCCCTTCCCTTCCCTTTCCCTTCCCTTCCCTTCCCTTCCCTCCTTCCCTTCCCTTCCCTTCCCTTCCCTTCCCTTCCTTCCCTTCCCTTCCCTTCCCTTCCCTTCCCTTCCCTTCCCTTCCCTTCCCTTTTTTATTTTTTTCTGTAGCACAAATCAATTTTGTGACTATACCAAAACTGCTAAATTCGGTTATCTTTAATTGCATTGCTAACAGACTAAATTGTGTAGTTACTTAAACCTCAGCAAAGTCTCTGCTGTATTCCCCTTTTGCTCATAAGTTATTTTTTACAGGCTATTGTTTTCTCTCCACAAAAATTCAAACTACTTTTTCTTTTGAATGAACCCATCCACTACTTCTGCACTTATCAGTTTGGAAATGTTGCTGTATTGATTTCACACAGTTTGATAACTTTGTCTTGAATGCTCTTTGTCTTGGCTTATTTTGTCAGAAGTAGTTGTTTTTCAGCAAGCACCTTCAATTCTGCTTCCTTTCAGTTATTGTCTCTTGAAATATCAGCACGTGCATTAAAAATAACCTGTTTATAACTCTTGAAGGGCAACAATGGATCAGACAGCTTATTGTACTTGTTTATAAGCAGTAAACCCCATTCTGCACCTACAAAAGACAATCAGGGCTTTGCCACGGAGTGAAATAAATGCAGGATAAGACCATATGGTTCTTGTTAAACAAGCCTCATCTTCCTATTGTTGATACTTATCTCCAAAATAAAGTATTTCTGCAGAAAGCATATTCCCATAGCATATTCTCTTTCCAATGACCAGCTGGTTGCCAGTTTGTTATTTGCACTGCAGTAGACCACTTTCATCTATTTCTATTTCAGTCCAAGAACACCATTTGTACATTGTCCAACTTGGAAATGTTAATCTGACACCATTGGTTACGGGCCTTTTAACTTCAAGTGGCAAACTTCCAGCTAGCTGCCAGTTGAGTATTTACATTGGAATGTTTCTTAGCCTAGAAATAAAATATTGTTAGCCATAAACATCAGCAACATGCCAATAATTTCTACAACACATATGTAGAAAGGTACAACCCATTCCACTTTGCTGTTGTCTCTTCAATAACCTCCTAAGTAGCTCCCTGGGGAGATGCTGCCTGTCTTGAGCCAAGATAAATGCATCTATTTCCCGCTCTATGCATGTATATAACTTTTATTTACATTCATGGAAGTTACACAAGCAAATTAAATAGCAAAAAGCAGGACCAAAGTTAGGATGGCTGGGCAGGACTCTCATAGCTTCTCCCAAGACCTTGGACTGCCATAAAGACAGAAACACCTGGAGGATCCCAATGCAAAAATATCCAGTTGCTTTGGCATTATCCAAAGCTCCCTGCACACAACCACAAGAGCAGTGTTCAGGAAAGAGGCAACGCTGGATGTGCTTGAATGCAGCTTTTCAGAAAGCAGAGTGGCATGAGTCCTGTGGGATTTTGCTTAGGAGATTGCTATTACTTCCAGTAATACAATTTAGGCTTCCTGAAAGAATATTATACTTTGAGCTCTTTTCAATGAAGTAAAAAACCGAGGCAGGAAAAAAAAGTTCCCTTTTGTTCAGTGATTTAACTTAAGGAACATTATGCAGTGACAAGTGTGTGTTTCATGTACTTTGCTTGACTCTGTTAAAATAAAACATTTCATTTTTACATATTCCTGTGATGACCTGTGGATGGGAGAGGCTAAAGAAAGACTTTAAGGAGTTCAAAGTGTAAACGTCATAAATGGAAATCTCCTTAAAAGAAAAAAGAATACCAACAGTAATGCCCTGTTCTCCCCTTTGTTTTTCCTATTTAGTCAGATAATATACCCATAGACTTTTGTATTAATTTTGTTGTTCCAAATAAAAGAAAAATAAAATATCAGTTTAGAGAAGAAGTTACCAACTGACCCTATAGAAGTACTTTAACAAAACCTCAGAGAACTGAGATGTACAACTTACATTATTTCTTAGCACCTACCTGTGCATTTAGCTCAGCATCCCCATCCACCTGTGCCTCACAACCATAGGGAAAATGAGATTAAAATGAAAATACTGGCCAGCATGAAGAGCAGGACCCTGAAAATGCTTGCTATGTGAGACAAGAGAAGGTGTGCACCCCACATCAGGCTGGACTCCTTCCAAGGCTCACAGACTCTCCTCCAGAACCCAGAACAGATCAGGGAGAATTTTCAGTGTTAGGGATATGATTTACAATGTGATTTTGCATCTTAAAGACTCAGATGCTAAAAAAATTCCTTTTGCCATAGAAGTCATGTGAAAGGTGCATTTCCTACCCACCTACATGTCTGGACAGAAGGATAGTAAGAGACACTCACTGTTTTAAGAAACTCCAACACCTTGGGTAAAAAGCAGCTGTAGTGTGAAACCAAGGACTTCTGTTTCCAGCGCTGCAGCCCACTTGCTCCTGCAGTCAATGTGACTTCTATGTAAGACACATCAGTTTTAATTCTGACCTTTGCTAAATTCCTACTGCTTGATTTTTTGTACCCTTAGCATTCCTTTGGGTGGATGAAACGTATACAAGCATGTAACCATCTACTGTGCACCAACATTTTGATAAACATACATTTTACTTACCTCACCTAAGTCTCCTCTTACAATGAAATGAAGGCGAACAAAATATTTTGACATCTCGAAATACATTCTCTTTTCCGGGAGAGCAAATAAACTGACTTGACAAAAAATAATGTCATAACAATCAGCAACTACAACTTGATCCTTGCTGCTGTAACTTGAAACTTGTAAGAGAAGGTTAAAGTAACCAAAGGCTGAGTTCCTGGCCACTATAAAAGCATCTGCTCCTTTTGTGTTGGGTTTTTCTGTATGGCTAATCCTATTTGGGGCAATCCCTGAGCTCGATACAATAGCAAAGTACTTCCCCAAAATGATGATGAAAATTTGACCATTGGAAATTGGTCTTGTTGAGTCCAGTCAAGCAATAAGAAACAGGACCAGGCAGAACTGCAGCCCAGGGGAGGGTGCTTGGACTCCGAGGGAAGAAGAAAATCAAACCCCTCTCAGAAGAAATCCCATTGGGGAAAAATAAGAATCTGCAAAAGGTAACAGGACTGAGAAGAATGGTGAGGAGACTCCGGAGGAACCCCAGGACACCAGAGAAAAAAGGTTGTTGAAGAAAGACTCGGAGAACTTAAAAAGATAGGCCTGGGGCTAATCTTTCTGCTGGTTTATTTTTTTCCCCCTGTTTGTTTATTCTCTACAATTCAGATTTTAGAGCAATTAGTAAAATATCATGCAAATATTCCCTGTGTGACTGCACATGAAGAACTTTAATTTTGCTAAACATTTGTCTCATCATTCCAAAATACATCTGCTGTTTGCATTAAGATAATCTGCTGAAATATTGGGAAGTAAATTACAGTTTTTGTAAGATATTTATGAAACATCTTCTTACTTGTATACTAAATATCTTTGACTATCGTGGCCTGTTTTTTTGGCTGACGTTTGCCTTCCCCAGGAGCATCCGTGCCCTGTTTCAATTACAGACTGGGCTAAGTACCATCTTGTGGAAATGCTCCAACTGGCTGGGAATGGCTCAGTGTACACTCATAACAGGCTGAGGGAATAGTACTTTATCTGCCAGCAGTCTATGACAAAAAATAAAAAAAATACAACCCCAAAACAAAATACAAGGTTGCACACGTGCACAAATTACATGGTTTTGCAGAAATTCTGACATGACACCACAGGAGTATTTGTCCCTCTGCTCGGATGCTTCTAAATGCCCTTATGGAGAAACAACAATTAGGCTTGGATGCTGCTCCCAGTCCCTGCTTGGTGAACACACACCATACAGGGACGTAAATTAAAACCATTTTTGACTGTTTTGTTCTCTCAGGGTTGTTCCAGTCTCTTTTCATGCAGAGAAGTCCTAAGGGGTTGGTTAGCATTGCAGCAGCCCAGCTGAGCTTGTATGTAGACCTGTTTCCAAGTTTTCAAAGGAGATATGAAAAATCAGGTCATTTGTTATCTTCCAGCACTGACTTTTGGGGTAGGACCAGTAATCATAACCCTAAGGGCTGCTCCCCATGAGGAGACAGGGTAGTTGAAGAAGGTGGAGGATAACAAACAACTAGATCTATGTGCTGCAGGAACTGGAGAACGTTGATCCTGTACAGTTAGGGACATACCTGAAGTAGCTTCAAGCCTAGGTAGGTAGAACTGTGGGAACTCAGGGCATGCAATGAAATCCTCCTGAGATGCAGGTAAATCCTAGATCTCTGCCATTGCTTGTTCTATACAGGATCTGCATTGCTGGCAGCCCCCAAAACACTCCATGAAAATTAGCTCGTGCAGCTGCGGGAGCTGTAGCCATGTGAGCATGGACACATCTGTAAAACTCAAAGTTATACCTACATATCCCTTAAACCCTAGCCTAGACATCTCAGGAACTGCCATGGCCCCACAGCCAATGTGGAGCTGTGCTGTGTGCTGTCTAGGAAGCCACCAAGGAATTTTTGACCCTCCAAACTTCTCTGAGTATCTGAGACTTTGTGTCCATTTGTGGATAGTGACTTGTCCAGACACACAGTGTTTCTAGCCTAGAAGGTTTTGAGGGTTCAGTTCAGAGGTGCTGGAAATGGAGTTTGGATGTGCAAATCAGATTAGCATTGTGTCTCTTTCATTCCATTCAAAGCTGCTTCATCCCTACTCCACAGGTTAAAATTGAATGTGCATTTTAAAAGCAAATTAACTGAAAGGAGAAGAAGAGGAATCCAGAGGCACAGGGGTTTGCATTTAGATGATCTAAATTTTGGATGAAGAAGTCTGGGAAAGAGATAAGGCGATTGAAACACTTCAACAACACTTGTCATCTCAACTCACAAATCCCACTCTGGTTTGCTATTAACATTACCTACATGGAGTCCAGGTTTAAAAATAATAAAAGGATGGTATAAGCTGACTCACCCTTCTCTTGCTTGGACTCCACGCAGTACCCTTAACACCGCTTGCATGGTCACACATTTAATTGGCCTAAGGACCCCCAAACTGATGCAAGAGGGCAGGGAAGCAAGTAGGAGGGGGTGTATCAGCATGGATCAGTCCTCTGATTCTCACAGCAAAATAATAACAGCCTATGGCTGCATGTCCAGGTTCAGGATGCCTCACCAAGGTCTGTTGGTACCCACACGCCCTGCTGAGCCCTGCCTGCTGTCCCAGCTCCATGGAGCCCAGAGGTCTGGCAGGGACCACACTGGCAATTGTGCAACCCTGCTCAGCCACAGATTTCCTCTGGCACCAGCAGCACAATAGTGGGCCTGTTGGTAAATGGGAATTGTTTCCCTGCCACAATAGGGGTCTGGATGAAATCATTCCCTGATACCAGGCCGCCTCGGCGTGTCTCCTCCACTCCCCACCCTGGTTCAGTTGGTAGCGCCTTCCTGCTCCCTGTGGGCCTCAAGTCCCTCATAAAATGACAACACAATAAAACTAAATAATAGTGGAATCCATATAAGGCTTGATGTCTTCATTGCTCCTAAGAAAAAGTGCCAAGGGAGGTTCACCTGAACAGACACAGCAGATTCCCAGCATCGGCAAAGATTTTTTAAGAGGAGGAAAGAACATTTTTCAAGCTCTGGATGCCAGCATCCATCTCACACATCCTCAGCTGTACACTTACATAGGAAAAAAGCAGGTAGTTACAGGAAATGAATCCTTGGGTCTGGCAGATATATATGGAGTTAAGGTCACGTTAACATCCAGGGGCTGCCTGAGAAGGGAGATGACTGCTGACAGGCCCACTGCAGAGGCTTTGGCAAGGCTGGCCAGCTCCCAGCATCTCCCTTCCTGGTGGCATCAGGGACCATCAGGCTCTTGCAGAACATTTTGTGGTCAGAGTAATTGCATTGTGTTGTCTTAAAGCTGCTGAGGCGTGGCCCTAAATAAAACCAGAGCCCCGGTCTCACTCCAGGCACAGCAGCCCACAGCTCCCTGCACATGCAGTCTGATGCACAGCCCAGTCCAGCCCTACTACCCTGCTTTTATTTTAGTCATATGATTATTAATGAATTTTTAATTGCATAGAGGGAAAAAAAGATAAACATATGATTTGGGACAAATACATACATGTCACTCTCTCTCATATCCCTCTGTATTTTGCTGTCCTAGAACCCAAATGCACCATTTAATTATTTGTGCCAGGAGTGCCAGAGGAACCTACCATTTATTTATATGGTTAAATCAGCTTCAGATGTGAGTGTGCTTTTTCCTTTATTCTTTCTTTCTTTCACTGTTGGCATTTCTGACATCTCCAGGATTTCCCCCCCACACCCTCATTCAATGAGGGCATCTGAAAAGCATTGGGAAATGGCCTGCTGATCCCTCTCCAGTCCTGTCCACAGGGATGAGCATCCCACATCACGCTCACAGGACTGTGCTATTCTCCAGCTCAAAAGCAAGGGCTTTACAAATTAAGGCCTCAAACATCAGGAAGTAAGGGGAAAAGGAAAATTTCCTTTGCCCAGGAGAGCTCCTCTGGTGAAGGAATTCTCGCAGCTGAGACCTCACAGCTCACAGCGCCTGTGGGCACGTGCTGGAGGAACTGAGTACCACAGGGAAGAAGAATCATGCTGTTTCCTGAGAAGCCCAAACCAATTTTTGTCCCTAATAACAAGCCACTCCTTCTCATTCTTTTTGACCCTGTAAGACATTGAAGTGATCTCTGCTTTTCATTTTTTTGGGGGCAGGGAATATATGGAGCATCTGTCTAAGCTGGGCTTTGGCAAAACCTACTGCCTGGCTATCACTGTGACTTGCTTGCATCAGCCATGTTTGGTGGTTTGGGTTTATCCCTGTGAAAATCAGGCCCAGCATTAGCTTTCAGCATTAGCCAGGTGACACAGTGAAGTCAGAGATGCTTGTTTGACTTTCAGAAATGCTATCAATTTTCTCTTTATTATTTTTCCACACAGTATCATGTTTCTTTTCTTTAATAGAATTCACATAAGCAGGGTACCAACTGCTCCAAGAAGCATGCCAACAATTGCCATCAGAAATCAGGACAAGTACTGCTCTGCCCCTTTTGGCAGAAGGCAATCCCTTTCTGCTTTGCCTGGAAGACAGTCATCAAGACTAAGTATCCCTGTGAAGAAACTTAATGCTGCACTTCAGATTCTTTTGGCCAGAGACTGATGTTTCCTAGCACCATTCTAGGATGCTTAAATGATGTGATAGTAAGTGGAGTAGAAGCATTTAGGAGGTAGGGCCATTAGGAAATGATGATTCATTGTTAAACTTCCAAACATACCTAAAGCTGATGTGCATATGTTGAAACTGCACTCACTGTTGGAGAGCTGAAATGTGAGTGCTGCTGGGGGTGTCAGGTGCTGCCTGCACCACCCCACCAAGGCAGCCCAGACACTTTTCAAAGCCAAATACCATCTCTCTAAGGACATTTCCAAGTACCATTTGCAGAACTCCTCTTGGGGAGGCTGGTCACAACATGACTGACACTATCTCTTTAAATTGACCCATATATGAGGAGGATAACTTGGTTACTCTAATTTGCTTTGTAGCAATTATCCACCATGATCATTATGTAATCTGGTTCATCCCATATTATATGAAAAGGTAAAATATCCGTGAAACCATTTTACCTATACATTTGTATACATGCAAAGGCTCACAACGGATTTAAATATTTATTATATTTTGTTAGTTATCTACATTATTTCTTTTTCTTATGTTTTGTTTTTCTTATAAAAATGCATAGAAGCCTAAGCAGATATACATATGTATGCATGCATACATTCATACAAAGGTATAGCATGTATATTCAATAATATGCAGTGTGTCTATAAATACATATGTACACATATATGCATATATGTATATACAGATTTACACAGACATATGTATGAATATACATGCATGTCTCTACCTATCCATATGTATGGCCACATGTTGCGTGTATAAAATGACTGACTATTCCAGCACTGTTCCAAGGCACACTGAGTCCCATGAGCCTTCACAACAGCTCCCAGGCTAGACATGCAAGCAAGACCACTGAGACATAACAGCATTGTCTCTCTTATACACTATGAGCTGCTTTCATTAAAATTCAACAAAATTTTAAAGAGATTTTTTTTTTTGCAGCCACTATTCACAAGCCTTATTCCTCTCCTGCTCTCAGTAAAGCCATCATCCCCTCTGCCTGGCTGCCATTTTCTCCTGAGGCAAGGGCAACATAACCAAACCAGGTTCGGTTATTTGGTATAAAGCACTGATTGCTGGCTTTATTGCCATTGATCTGGCATACCCAGAGGACCTGAAATATTTTAAAATTATCTCTAAAATTACTTCCTATGTCCTATTCTGTAGCGGCCACATTGCAAACAGCATATAGGTTCCTCAGCAGCTCACTGAGCCAACTGAACTATACATATTTTTGTGAGTTTTGAATGTATAAAACAGCCTGCCTGCTAGTTGATGATGGCCTTGCTCTGCAATGTTTTGGCACCTCCCCGGTGTGGCTGTGCTTGCCGAAGGGCCATGCTCCGGCTGCATGCCTCGCTGCTGGGAAAAGTGCCGGAGGCTGCTGGGGACAGGGTCCCGGCCTGCAGCACTGCAAGGCACCACAGTGCCATTTTGAATTAAAATATTTATTCCTGACATCTTGCAAGAGGGGAAGAAAAAAAAAAAGCAAAAGCTGGCCATAATTCAAAGTCTCTGCAAAGTCACTGGGAATCTTCCAAAAGGCCTCAGTGAGAGCAGGATTAGCTCCCCTCATATATACATAAAATTTGTTGTCTTTTGCATATCAAAGAGGTGAAGCCTCTGTTCTCTTCAGCTATTGATTTTAAGTGTGATATGAACAGAGCCTTATCTGTCCAAAAAAAAAAAAAGTCATTGGCAAGGAAGACTAGCTCAAATCCTGAGACAAGCTTGGCCACATTCCTGGAGTGAGAGCAGCGCCAATAAAGACGTGAGCTGGTCTCTAGATGCCATCGATAATGTGATTTGGACGCTTGTTCAAAAACTCTTGCTATGCTCCCGTTGTTGTTTATTCTGATAAACCCTTCCTCATCCTCTTCTCTCCCCCCCTGCCCTCCCTCCCACACGTGCAAGGATGCCATATTGCAGCCAGGCTGCAAAGGGCTGGGACGCCTCTAGATTTCTCCCAGATGCAGTAGCAGTCACTAAAGAATCCACAAAAGCAGGAAAAATTAAGATGTCAAAAGCAAAACTTCCCAAGATATGGTACTTGTTGAACTGAGGGGCTTCACACAACTCCACTTCTCAAATTCCAGCTTCACTGCTCTTCTACTCTCCATAAACTCAGTCAAGTCTCTGTAGATCAGATATGACTTTACCTAACATGTAATTTCTGTGCATTTTTCTGCATCCCTCCTCTCCTCTGGGGAGTTGTTCACTGATGCCTGTGTAACCCATTGATACATTAAGTCTGGAAATCTGGTTAATAATAAGGCTGATGAGACAACATATTAAAAGGAACTGAATGCAGCCAGATCACCCACAGCCCCATGAGCTTCTCATGACCAGAAAGATCAGTGACAAAAAAATGACAAAAACCATTGACCACCACACCCCAACTCCTCTTTCTCAGCAATTTGACCACATGTTGTTCCAAGTACATGCAAGGAACCTGTATGCTATTTCAGAAAAAGCACATTCATGAAATGGGGGTTTACAATAGGATTGAACCAAAGAGTCAGTGCTGGAGAGGGGTGAGGCTGCAGAGGTTTTGCTGGTCTGGCCACATCCAGGCTGTGTGGTGATATCCAACTGAGTGATGAAATCAGAGCAGAAGATATACTCACATACATGTGAACACACATATACACATAAAATCCCACTGTTAATCTATGAAAACCCTGAGGATGAGCACAGGCTGGTCTTCATCAGCATTTGGACAGAAAAAACCCACTTCCTTGTCTTATTTCTGGACACTGAAAAACATCAGCACTTTTTTGCAACTTCTTGAAATATTTTCAGCATGTGCCTGGCCCAGCTTTTCTATGTACCCAGGGAATTATGGAAATACAGAAGACTGATGGAGCTGCCGGAGAGAGCAATGACATGGTTATGCCCAGACCAGCAAACAGAAGAGCATTTCCAGTGCATGCTGAAAATTCAGATTCTGTCCAAGTCTTTGGAGAGCAGATGTCAATTATGAATCACATGATTACTCTGCCATGTTTTTCTGCGTTATGCTCATTGACTTAGATAAGGTATCATTTTTCACCTACAAAATATGCTGCATATACAATAAATAATATGCACAGTACCATAATAAATATTCAGTATATATGGTGTGTGCATTATAGTGGTCCTGGTAGACTTATAGCAGAACAGTCAAGGCTGAACTGGCATTTTCATGATAAAGGCTGATAATTCAAGATCAGTAGCAAAAGACAATGAAATACCATCTGCTCTCACACAAACAGCTTTTACAGAGGGGTTTTAAGGTCTTGATGCAAGCAGTTCTGCAGAGAAGGCAAAAATGAGAGAGTTCCTGAGAGTGTCTCTCACTGTCAAAACCCTTCACCTGATTTTGTTCCCACTTAGATGGCAGTTGATGCTTTTCCTAAATCTCTGGCTTCTGGAGCTGGAAGATACTGTGAGCACTAGTGTTCTCATAGGAGATATAAAGAAATGTTTCCTAGACTTACTGCCACAGTAGAAAAGCTTGCAAACGCAAACTCTGCAACTCATCAACCAATATATAGATGGGGTTAAATAGTCCTCTCTGCCATGCCTGGACTTCTCGACACTGAGGAGCAGTGACACACACCCAGCACTTGCTGAAGGCCAGGATGGTGTGGGATGGGGCTGGTGATGCCCTCTTCCAGTGGTACCAAGTTCAGTAACTGAACCTCTGTAACCATTTTACAATGTCACATATTTCCAAAGATCGGACCTCTTTGAACTGAAAATTACCATCTCTCTTTAATGCCATTTCTGTGGTAGCTTGTATGTGATGTCATGACAAGAACTCAATTAAATACTGCTGACCCAACCATATCACTGGTTTATACAAAGCCTTCACAGCATTTTGGTAGCCTCAAGGCAACCTTTTTATGCCCACTCAGCTTCTTTGTGATGGCTGCAGCCCATCAGGTGGAGGTTGCACAGGAATGGCTTCATCTCAGCAGAAGTCTTTGGAGCATTGCCTGGAGGTGTTCAAAATGGGGCTGGATGGACCCAGGCGAACAGCTTTGCTGGTGGGGAGGGACAGGGGTTGTTTCCCGCCAGAGGGTGCTAAAGAAGAAGTGGGAGGCCTGGTGGTGGGTGACAACCTCTTCTTTTAGCACATCTGCTTGCAGAGGGCACGTCTGTTTACACCTTGAACTAATCACAGTGACAACCGTCAGTGAAAACCTGGATGCGGGAAAATCCATGGGAATTTTGCCCAGACTTTTCCCCTGAGCTGTAAGATTCATGGTTCAAATGCATTTCTTCCAGTATATGGTACCTTTCCCTCCAACAACCAAATTTATACAGACTTTTTAGCTCAAACCGAGGAGGCACCTAAGCATCTTCCCCCCCAATTCCTAGTGCCACAAAAGGATGTTGATGCTGCAGGGTGCAAATACAGGTAAGTGGAAGGACCCACCTGTGACCATGTAACAGCTCCCTGCCCATCCTGACATGTCTAACAGGTGAGTTTGCCCATTTTGTAATTCCCTGCTTTGCTGGCTGGCTCTGTATTGATGATAAGTATTATTCACACATCATCACAGCCTCAGTTCGGCAGCCCTTGAGCCTGTTTCCAAAAGAAGCTGTCACAGACAATAAACACCAAAGTAACCCCACTTCCAATTTAATTGTTTTCTCAAAATATCACTAGCAATTAGACTATATTAGCAACAGATTGTTTGCAGTAGCTCATTCTCTCAGTCAAAACTGGTTTCTTTCCCTTTTACAATCACACAAAACATCTGAAACTAGAAAGTACCCAGGGTGGTGGTTTGTTTTTTTTCTCCTTGAGTCAGAATCAAGTAAACAACTGACATTACGTCTACAAAAGCCAAAATATCTGGAAAATGCCGGATAAAAATACGGGATGGCTGGGAATTTTTAATGTTTACGAATTTATTGGGAAAGTTTAAGAAAATACAGTGACAGCACTGCCTGCAGTACAGTAGGAAATGACAGTCAATAAATAAAACTAAAGGACTGTACAATAAATAAATACAAGACTAATATAATATGTTTGTAGCAGGCTGATCAGTTTTAAATCCTTTGCCTAAGGCTGACTTTTACAATAAACAAGCCACGCCTGTATGCTTTTCTCTATTGGCGCTGGATGAGCCCAGTTATTTATGGTTGGGCTCACCTTCTTCCCATGGGATTTTCGCCCATCTCAGTCTTTTCCCCCTTTAAAAAACAGAAAATAAAACCCCAAGCAGAGAGTAATCCTACCCAGAGGCAAGGTGCACCTACTCCCTTACTGATGCAGCATTTAGGCTTTATGGAGATGTGCTGGGTCCCTAGAGCCATACCGTATGTACCCCCACACTGGGGGCAGCCAGAGCCATAATTAGTTCCTATACGTGCCCTTTGCTGTGCTGCGTGTGTCAAACTGTGTTCCACAGTGTCTCTGGGGATTTTTTTCCAAGGCCAGCTCAGTCAAGTGACCGCAATCTTTTTATTACCTTTGGTGAAAAACATTAGCCCTTTCTTTTAAGCAGCACTGCACGGTCGAGGGGGCTTGGAGGGCTCCAGACAAGCGTCTGCAAAACCATCTCTGGCTCAGTGGCTGTGATCACGGGCTAGGTAATTTGTTTGATTAGAGCATCCGTCTAAGACAAAGAAAGTGTAGTGGAGTGAGTCAGGCTCTGGTCTCATTTACAGGTCTGGAGATGCATGGAGAAGCTATTACAAGTGACCTGTGACCTGGCCCACCCTCAGGTGAAACGGCTTTGCCCAGTCACCTCCTGTTAGCCTCAGCCAAATGATAGGCTTCGGGGAGCCCAGGACGTGCCCATGGTTCATCACACAGACAATATCAGACCCACCAGCCCAGCCCCAAGCTATGCAGATGTAAAAGCAGATGAATTTAAAAAAAAATAATGCACTTTCAAACTTATTATGGTTATAGTGTTACTTACAACAAATCTGTCTGCAGTTTTGGCTGCAAAGATAAAAGCCCTTAGGAAAAATGTCAGTGGCTTGAGTTTATTTATATGTAAGGTAACCATGAAAAATGTCGGCATACCACTAATTGCAGGGCATATTTATTCTGCACAAGTTGTTTTCCACATTAACGCAGTTGTTAAAATGCAGTTTTGCCTCAGGAATATTATAACTTTATCTTCTGTAATTATAAATGTGGATGTTGCTGAGGTACTATATACATTGAAGAAGAAATGTAAGAAATGGGCACTGCAAGGAGGAAAACAAACATAATTAAAAATGCAATGTAGTAATTATATGTAACATACTTGGGAAGTGGGGACCCATGGATAAGCTAGCAAAGCAGCTAATGTCGCGTTAGATCCTGGCTTTAGATTTGTATGCCTTCTCACTTCAATTCTCTCCCATGGTTTTCCACTCAAAACTAACTAGGACCAGTTGGCAAGGCAAGCGTTTATGTGCAGCAGCACATTAATCTTCCCCATGCAGTCATATTAGTGTAAAAGCAATTTTACCATGAGCAACTACACTCAGAAAGCTGGAATACAATGGCACAATGGAATTATCATACAGCAAATGTTTAATGAACGATGATGTAAGAGAATCTTTTGATACTGTAGGGGATACTGCCTTGAGAAACACCTGGCAAATAAAATTGGGAGTTTTCCTGGCGGTGTGAAGAGGCAAAATTCAGACATGATTTGCTCATGTGGAGCAAATTCCAAGCTTGTCTGGGAGTCAAAGTTTTCTCAAGAAAGTTATCACTGAGAGTGGGACTATGGTGGTGACAGCAGCCCCCAGAGCTCATCCCATTGCTTCCACCTCTTCTTTCAGGTTACATACACCCCGGGTATGGTGCCTGCACAACACACAAACACAGATAAACATATACACAAATTTACATACTGCGACCAGGAATCTGTTTCTTTCCTCAGGGAGGAACCATTTAATGGTGCAGGAAAGCACTTGGTAGCATTTCAAGGTTTTTGGGTTTCATTTGTTTTACTGACTCCTTATATTTATACCAAAAAAGCGGATTATGCCATCCTGAGTTTAAAAGACAGACAACACCAAATTTCCACTAATATCTTGGCAGAGGGCAAGTAGAAACATATTTATCATACCACTACTATTCACCTGAGCTTGTCAGCAAAAGCTCTGTTCGTGGGCTTTATCAGAAACCCATCAGGTATAAACAATACCTGGGAAGTTCAGTGTGATCAGGAGGTTTGTCAACCAAAATCCTGGAACATTTCCTTTCAGGTCCCCCTTTAACACCCTGTTCCATCTCTCATCCACTACAGCCTTCTTTTTGTCCCTTTTTTTTTTGCCCTCCAAGGATTCTTACTGCCCTCTAAAGTCTCCTGATACTTCAATTTCCTTTCTCCTTCCACTGCATTTCCCCCCATGCCCATCCCTTTTTCCCTCCCCTCAAGGTTTTGACAATCTCCTGCTTTGCTGAATGGTGCAAATGAAACACTCCAACTCTCCTACTTTTTCACTCAGGGATATCTGTGGCCAGCAAGAAAGCTGGAGTGTGATGTACCCTGAGAATTCATCAGAAAAACAAGAGAGGGTCCATTGAAAGACTGGGACTTCATGGTACCCAATTTGCTTAAATTATTTTTTCCTGAAACTAGGCATGCTAGTGTGTTCTTTCTCATTTCCTCCAAACTCATTTATCATTCTTCAGACCTCCCCAGACCTAACAACATGGAGGCTCTATCACAGATGAAAATCTCCAACAGGCACAGCTTTCCTGGAGCCTCACATCACAGACCATCCCAAAGTGCATAACCCTGAAAATTCATCACCTCAAAGGGCTGGAGGGGATTTCCAGAGATCACCAGTCCCTTCCCTGGCCCATGGCACCTGTGTCATTCCTGACAGAATGCTTATCTTTGGGGTTTTAAGGCCTTCAGTGCTGGAAATGCTGCCACCTCCCCAGGCAGTGTCTTGCAGTGCATTGCTGTTCTTATCTCAAGAGGGTTTTAACCTGAATCTTTCTTACTGCAATTTAAGTTCATTACTTCTTATCCTATCTTCAAGAGGCGTGGAGATCTGATTATTCCCTTCCTCTTTGCAGCCGTCCTTTATATTTTTGAGGATTGTTTTGTTGACACAAACACTTCTCTGCACCAAAAGCACCATCTGAGGAGAGGTTTATCTCTCCATGGCTGAAGCCAGCATACTTTGGGCTATAATGTCCACTGGCAGCACTTCCATTGTAAATTCACTTTACAAAATGAACTGAAAACTGAAATGAAACCTCATTGAAAAGCTCACATTATGGGAATTTATACTCCCCCTTTGCTGTGCCTTAAAATACAAACAAGACTATTTTTGACTTATGTGTAATTGAAATAAAAATAAGCAGACGTAACTTTGCCAAACGCCAGTGCTGAATACTCATCATTTAGGACCCCAGGAATTATCATCTGGACTTAAAAATAATAAAATTTCAATGACACATATGAAGCTCTTTGTAATTGCCATCTGGGCTAGGTTCTCCCAGAGCTTGACCTAACTTCTACTCACTTCAGTCAACTATTCATGCACCAGAAAATTAGATGTCTTGTCATTTGCTGTGGGCTAATGGGTATGGAAAAGCCAACACATCTATTTAAGGTGGCATAAATGACTCCCTGGAAATGCCTTGTTTTTCTCCTAAGAGAGTACCTAAGTATTAAAAGCTTTCAGAACAAAAACCACAGTGCAGCAGATTTTCACAGACTTTCTCCCCAGTGAAGCAGCATCTTCTCTGTTGGTACACTTGCTTGATTCAGACAAAAGCTGGGATCCTCACATCCTCTCACACCTCCAAGGTCTTTAATAAAGATGACAAACATTAAAATACCCATGAAAAATTCACCAGGAGGTCAACAACTTCTACAGAATACTGCATTTCCTATTGCTTTGAAGTAATTTAGACTACAAGAAGGCATGTTCACCTCAGTGGTGCTGTACCACTGAAAGTCATTGACTCAGGCATATATGTTCCTCCTGAGGAGCAGCCTGATGGCTATTTTTTAGCTTCTACAGGTACTTTCTTCTCACTGCAGAGTTTTAGGAGCTACAACCCTTCTAACATGAAGTTCCCAACATTTCAGAAGAGAAATGGCTGTACATCTGCTTTATTGATGCCCAAATTCTTGTTGACTTTCTTCATCAAGTACTGAGTCAGCATATGGTGCCTGCTCTCGAGTGTGATGGACAAGTTCAGCACACATTTAAAGGTGCGTCTTTCAGGGGAGCTTCTAAAGCCAGATAATTTTGAGGCCACAGGTTTGATCTAAGGTTCTTGCCTTGGGACAAAAGCAAAAAGCTGCATGGAGAAAAAGTAGATAAAATTCCCACATATCACCATCGGTGGGAGCGAGAAAATAATGAACCAATAAGCTCAATAATTAGGACTCTGAGAATGGTTAAGTATTGAAAACCATCCACATCATACAGAAAAATCTTTCCCCTGATATTCTGTTTTGGGAAACAGCAACCTACTACTTCTGCAGTCAGGTGGTTGTATTCACTAGTCACAAATAAACATATCTGCATGAACTTGTCTGCTTGTTTTTTGAGAAAATTTATATAATCTTTTCTGATGTGTACTGGGCCCTTATGGAGCCTCCTAAGTCCAATCCTAAGTGCCAAAATGCCCAATATTGACCAAAATGGCTTTCATTGACTCAAGAAGGAGGTTGTCCCTGTCCTCTCAATGAAGTTAAAATGTCAACAAGAGACTCTTACAGCAAAGTGACAAAGCTCTGGCACTTGCTGTTAGTGAAAGGTTCTCAAAATATGTCTAGACATTTCAAACTAAAGCCATGTTTGAGCTTAGCAGTCTGCTCTTGGGCTTTTCACAATGATAAAACTGGTCAGACAAACTTTCTTCTCAACAGATTTCCTTGCTGCAAAAGCAAGCCAGAAAGTCATATTTCATACATATATATATATAAAGATAAATATATTTCTTTTTGGTCATATTTCTTCATACTGTGTTATCATGATGCAAGAAGAAAAAGTTAACATAGTTCTAAAGATACCGCTTGGATTCAAGACCTCCCTGTTTTATCACGAAAATCCACTGGAGAAGGTACTGGAACAAGAGGATAAAAGGGTAACAACAGTTGTGCTAAACTGTGGGTGTAGCCAGGCCAAAATAGCTCCTTGGCTATGGGGTTATTGAGGCAGGGCTGATAGTTTGCTGCACCTAGTAGGAATAAAACAACCAGCTTTGATTTTCTTGCCCAATGCATGTACCATACCCTTTGAAACCCAATCCAACCAAATGAAAAGCTTTGGATATATTGCCATTTAATAATTGCCTCCTGCTCAGTGAGGAGTGAAGCTTTTTCTTCCCTTTCCTCCACAACAAATTCTCATTAGGATTTTTTTTCTCACTACAGACAGCAAACATAATTATACAACAGATCAGAACAGCTTACATAATGCCCTTTATAGAAACCTGCCTTACCTCAGAGGCATATTAGCATTTCTTATGGGTTTAAGGGGTGAGGGATTAATTACAGATTTTCAAAATATGCCTAATTACATATTTACTGGTGGAATAAATAATTCACGTTTCATAACTTGCCATGAAATGACTACTTTCTTTTGAAGATTAAAAATTTGAGGCTTGAGGAACGTTAAAGTTCAAATTCTGAATAAAGACTCCTAATCCTTTATAGATCTGCATTTTACTCACATGAAAAACACAGCAGAAAGTCACTCTTTCACCTGAAAGACTTGTAGACCCCTTGAAATTTCTTTCTTGGCAATCTATCAAATAAAATGAGCAAAACATTAAAAATGTGATTTGTTTATTTATTTTGGCACTTGGATAGATCATGTAGGATTTCAGGAAACAGATAAATGACTTGAAAGCATGAGTTTCCCTGAGTCTTGGCTTTTGCATTGGAACCAGCAGCATCTCTCTGTACAGGATGGTGTGGGCAGGGGATTGTAGCCTCCTCCCAAGGCCGGTGTGGGGGCTGCTGCTCTGCTGTGTCTGCCAGTGGCAACTGAGGACTCCTCACATCCTTGCAAGCCAGTGTGCCTTTAAATGCTTCATGGCATTGGATCATCTGGAAGCATAAATCAACTTGTCCCCTTCCTGACCTGCTCTAACATACAGCCAGTGGTTTCCTTCATTATATTTTATTTTAGCCAGAGTTAGCAAGAAGAATATCCCTATAGCATTTAGGGAATATACAAATTATTGCAGAAGAGTCAATAACTGTCTTCAGAATGGAAAGAACTGTTTCTGAACATTTTATATATTTAAAAAAAACCAAAACAAACTGCCTTCAACAACAAGTACTACGTTTAGTAGCAACAGATACCACAGGAAAGAAAGAAAGAAAAGCAGATCCCACTGTCAAGTATGAGTGGTCTTGATTTAGGGTTTAATAGACTTACAAAGGAGGAATATTGTCCAGTATTTCTTCTATGTATATGTATATCCACGCCAGTCCTGGTATGTTATGGGAAGTGGAAAGGGCAGAAGAAGCACTTAGACCAAAAAAAGCAGTAGGATATGGAGAGCAAGTGACCTGGCTAAGTTATCCCCTGGTCACCCCACCATAGGGCAGCTACCTAAGAGACACATAGAGAAGAGTTATCCTGGCCAGCTCATGCTTTCCCCTGCTTAGTTCTCCAGAATTGTGAAGATACTTATAATAAATCCAAAATACCTTTTAAAAGGAAGGATACAGGGAATATTCATAGTATGTAGCAATGGAGCCTACCTATCCCACTGTCAACATTCCAGAAAACAAGAAAATTAACACTGGCTTATAGCATGGACATACTTGTGATTAATTTGCAAACACGTGTTTTGGACAGGCATATGAAAATAGCAACCTGCTATTCAGCTTTTTAACAAATGCTGCAAAAGAAGAGATAGGTATAAAGAAGCACATAAACTAAACAACCCAATGCTTGGTGGGACTCCAGTCCCAGTTCATGTCTCCTTTTTGTGCCACCATGTGTAAGCTTAACCTTTCTATGCCACACTTCCCTTACAATTCTTTCCACCTTAAAAGCTAAAATGATAGTGTACCCATGGATTATTGATTTAATTGAAGCAGGTGGAGAAGTGGAAACCCACTATCATAACCAATCTGGGAAAAGGAATGCCATTTTCATTTTGGAGCCAAGGGTCTACATTTTCATACATTTTACACATTTTTCAGTAGTCTAAAATCTAAAGGCCTATGGAAAAAAAGGTGGTGGTGTTTTTTTTTTTTTCTTAGAATAATGCCTTACTTTCAGTCCTGCTTTCAATAATAATTTTTATGTCAATGTATACTTTAAAGCAGGAGAAAATATTCTGGGAAAGCACTGATAAGATTGGTTAAACCTGCAAAGGTGACTTCACTGTAAAATTTTGTCTCTCAAAATTCTCACCTTTCCCAGAAAAAAACTCACTCATTTGATCAACAAGAAGCTGTTTCTTTTATTGATAATCGTGTATCATCAATACTTAAGTGTAAATACTTAATTTAAGGTCTAAATTATTCAAGGTAAAATACTCAACATCATCAAAGTGGAGAAGGCAGTCAGTGGTATGAGGTGGAAGATGAGGGTCAGATGAGCATCCCTAGCCATAACTACAAGCAGTGAACACCACAGAACAGATTTATAAATGTAATGCAAGCCATTTAGAAAGTGTTCTCCCTCTCTCGCCCACACAATATTAATTACCTGTGCCAGCTTTTGCTAATTCATTTTCCTTTCACCTCAATAAAGGAACACGGTGTTCAAAATAAGTGGTGTGAAGACACAGCATTAAGTAGCCATGGATACTCCAAAACTGCTTTTTTTGGGGCAGGGGGGCTGGAGTGGGGAAAGAGTAACACCTATGCTTCCAACTCAGTTTCATTCACTGAGTCATGTAAATAAATATCTGCCAGTTTGGTCCCCATCCCACAGTCTCAGCACAGCAGCTCTGATTACTCATCTATAAACAATGCAAACAAGCCATCGCTCACCGCTGGTCACCTCATGGCCACACGCTTTGTATCCTACCTGGGTAAATATTAAAATGAATATAATCACCTATATTTTAAGGGTAAAGTTATCTGCAAAGCCCAGTGATTCATGAGCTCCCCAAATGTACATAAAATGCCTTAGTGAAAGCATTTCCTAAGGGCCTGATCCAGTCATGTTTCTCAAACCCTCTGCAGCTGCCTAGACTGGAACAGAAAGGTCATTCAGCCACTGAAGGCCAATCCATCACTCCTATTAAAAAAGAAAATACCTAAACTGCTTCACAGGTTCAATTTGTGCATCTGATGGGGAAATACTGAAAGAACAGCCAAGGTCCCCTTCCCCAGGGGGATGAGGGCCAACACAAAGCCTGTACCCTTCCTGGGGCTCATTTTGAGGATATGAGCGGGAAGCCAGAGGATCCCAGGAAAATTCCTGCCTTGAAGTACATCTCTTGTCATCCTCTTGTTTTTAACATGACTGTGCTGCAATGCAAGGATCTGTTGTGCTCTTCCTACACCATGACTTTTCTCTCTGCTTGCCTCCTTTCAGTGTCAGGGGGTTTGCGTATGCAAAACACAGAGTTTTTGTCAGTCCCATGATAAAAAAAGCCAATGCTCATCCCAAAAGTCTACAACTTTAGGATGGAGGCTCTCCCTTTCTCCAGGCTATATGTGGCCCCTCCACTGCTCTAACCACACTGACATGCATGCCTCAGGAGAGTCCCATGGTGATACTGGGGATAGCTGCTGCTGTTGCCTCTGTGGAGATTTCCACGCTATTGCTGGGCTGCTGGGAATTCCCAGCCAGGGAAACATACATCACTCTATCATCCCTTTAGCAACGGTACACCAAGCCTTGGTTGTCCCTGTTCCTTGGGGATTCCCTGCACACTGCAGACTTGGTGGGCAACTTCAGCCTTGTTAAATTTGGGCAACCAAGGCTGAGGGAACTTCTGCAGGGGCCAAATGTGAAAACCCAGTGGGACATTGCACAGCCAATGAGAATGGGGCACTTTTCCACCTTGAGCGCTGGCAGCTCGCTGAACTGCTATGGGTCAGCAGTGAAAGGGGCTGGATATCATTGGCCCAGTGAGTTCCCTCCCTCCCCAAAGTAGCGGGGAGCCAGAGCAGGGACTGACAGTGCTGCTTGAAAAATGTATTCCAGCTGGTTTCCTTAAGCTGCAAGCTATGGTCCAGTTGTTTGTGATCACAAATGTTCCTAAACAGACATTTCTGGGGTTTGATAGAACCTGCCTCCTCCAGATACAGAGGTTTTGGAAAAGAAAGGGAGGGAAGGACAAAAGAAAAAGCAGCCTCCTCCTGGATCTCATCTTTTCCATCCGGATTTCAAGCACCAGAATCATTACCAAATAAAATGTCAACTTTTTTTCCCTTGTTCATTAACCTTTGATGCTTATTGTACAGCCAGTTTCAGTGCTCACAGGGGATTTGGGAGGCTCAAATCACAGGGCTTTTACTCAGGGCTTATGCACAACTTGAACCACAGTCCAGAAAGGAGGGAGGGAAAAGGCTATTAGCCCAATCCTGCCTCTTCAGCACTTTACATGTTTAATAAAGATTGAATTCGGAGAGAAGGGGAACCCCCAACTTAGTAATAATTCCCTTCACAACTTCTACTATAATTAAAAAATAGAGGCAAGGTCATGACGAGTGCTATTGAAAATAAGAGACAGACCTGTAATTATAGCAGGGCCAGCTAAACCAAGGGTTAAAGGTCTCTTAATACTCTGTCAGCATTTCCACTATAACCCCTCAGTTTCAGGGGTTTACAGCTCACACATAAATATTTGCTGCAGGCCAAAAATGGCCCTTCGAGGGGTCAGCAAAAAAGGTAAATTTTATTTACATATTTATAAAAAATGTCCTGGCTCCACAGAAGTGGCACGTCCCTCACCAGCACCACCAGTGCAATTCATGCAGATGAGGTGGGAGAGAAAACAGTCACGACCATGAGAGCATAATAAAGGGGTTGGAAATAGAGGAGTTGGAAATACATTTTACCCAGAGCAAGTGGCTCCAAATTCCACAGAAGCCCTGTCCAGAGGCAACAATCTGCAAATATAGAGTACATTATAAAGCTGAATCCTTCAATAATAGGGCTGTATTCCTACCATGAATTATACAGATAATCACTCCCACTGTTCAGCCAAGCATGCACATAAGTCTTCAGAAGATGAAAACCTAAGGCCTTGCTAGCATATTGGTTTAACTTAAATCAGTACTTTAATTGATTTATTTAAGCCAGTGCCAAACCCGGTGTGACTCCCTGATATCTGATGAAGAGTTCCTTATTTCAGTTTAGTTTAAAAACCCCCATATCTTTTTTTTCCCCCCTAAAGCATTCCTTCCTTCCCTTTTCCTATCTGTATTTACATGACCCTGAGCTGACATTAGTTCAGTGCTTAAGGATTAGAAATGGCAAACTGGCTATGACCTTTTCCAGGGCTCCTTTCCTTCAGGGACTGAGCTGCTGCCAGTGGTACATGGCCAGAGCATCCACTTGCACCACATATATACAGTTGTTTACTGGTTGGGGAACCTAATATGCTGTGCCATCTCTGCAAGTCCTATTTTCCTTAGAAGTCTTCTAAAAAGTTTCTGGTGCTCAAGATAAAAAAAAAGAGAGAGGTTCACAAACCCAATGTAACACCATTCAGAAATCTCAGAAAACCACGTGGACAAACAAAAAGGGTCCTGAATTAGGCAAAAAAACCAAAGCACAACCCCTTCTTTTATATTGGCATGATATATAAGCTAGACTCTTATTTTTTGGAGGATATCACATCATTTTCCAATGTCTGCCATTAGCAATCAAAATTAAGGCAGTTTGACTTGCAGAGGGAGTTTTTCCATTGCCTGCTGGTTCAACTGGACTGTCCTTCTTATGTGTCTGCATAACATGCTGGCTCTTTAGTCATGGCTTCAGGCTCAGTTAAAGGGAATGGAAGCAGAGAAGCAAGAGCACTAAATGTTCTTGGATCTAGTGAAATTCATTTACTGGAGCTTTTTGATGGTCCAGAAGTGAAGAGAGGAAAACCTAAAATGATTAACCAGGCAAACCCTTACAGTAAGTATTATATTCATCTGCACCTAAAAATGTCACAAAATAATACATTTCTTTTCCTCTCTAACTTCAGCATATTTTTCACTGTGATTCTAGAGGGTCTTGGATTTTTTTTTAAGTGAAATTATATTGAGAATCTATAACTTTTTTTTTTTTTTTACGTTTCTAACAAAATATTTATTGTGCAAGACCCAAAAGATAAAAAAGATGCAACTGTTTTTCTTGGTTTGTTTTGAGGTTATTTACTTAGGACTAAGCACCTCATTTTTCTTGTGTAGAAAAAGTAATTATGCAGTCAAAAGAATTATGACCCACATACTTCAAAACATATGAAAAATGTAAAACTTTATTACATACATTAATTTCTAACAAAAGATGTCTCCAGCATCAGTGTAACTGGTATAAGGCAGATAACTGATGTATGGTATATTTGCTGATGTTCCTCCCAAATGGGTTTTATAAAGGCAAACAAACAAATAAACAATTTCTTTCATTATGTCTCTCTCTCTTGTATAAATTTCATCAGTCTCATACAGAGGACTGCAATCTTAGAGGAGTGGGTTGTCTGCGGACTTTTTTTTTTTTATCAAGCTAAAATATTCTGCTCAAGCAATCTGTTCCCCGTGTTTTCCTTTTATTATCTTTCCATCTCCTGTATTTCTCCAGCCAGGCAACCCCAGCTCCTGCCCATACCACTGCTCAGGCTCAGCCTCCCTACTGTGGGCAGCTCCCCCAGGCCCCTGGTTTAGGGGAGGCTGCAGAGCCAGGATTGCTCTCAACATTCTGGTCAAACAGTTTTCTACATGCATTTGGAGCAGAGGTCTGTGGAGTACTGTTATCCACACCCCCCTCCCCCCGCTGCCTCTTTTTCCCCCTGGGCTGAATTTCTGTGAGCTGGGCAAGCTCATTCCTACTAAATCAGCTGGGCTGGGAGGCCAAGGCAGGAGTTGTAAAACCGAAGTTCACAGCATCCTTATCTTTAGCTGAGCCACTTTAACTTTCTAACTATACATCTGGGTACCATATCCAAGAGGAAAAGGATGGCCATTTAAAATGTCAAGAATAACTGCAATCAGTTCTCCTCAGTGCCTCTCTTCAAGAAACAAAACAAAATTGAAGTGTGAAAGACAGATTCAAGGTAGTCTTATAATTTTAAATGAATGAAAAAATGAAACCTGATTTTATTTTAATTAAAACAATGACCTCACCAAGGAGAGACCTAATCTCCTTCTAACATGTGTGTTTATTTGTCCTTGCCATTTTCAATGCAATATTTAAATATAAATACATAAATCTACCCTGTTTAGGCAAACCTTCTATTCCATCGATCAATGTGAATAGTACTAGAAGTCCAGAGGAAAAAGGATTCATGCCATCCAACAAATAATACAAACAGATAAATACTGGCAGTTTCAGCCATGCAGAGTTATCACACTCGTTCAGCCAAATACAACCTCCTGCATCCTGATTTAAGTACAATCCTCCTCCAGAAAAGATCATTTCAGTATTTCACAGTACCTTGACAGGGTTTAAGGACTTAAAGGAGAAGCTTGGCAGCTTCTCTTGGAGAAAAGGGCTCTGCTCATGTCTCCTTGTGGTCTGTTCTTGCCATGTCTGGACACCAAATGGGAAAGCTGCAGGAACGGCATAACTAAGGCTTAAGATCTTACATTAATAATGATGATGCAGTTCATTTGTGTCTTGGTCCTCCTTTATATGGCCTGGGCTCAGCCAGGTGTAGGGAAGTCTTCAAAAAGCATAGAAATCCCCAAATAAAGTTCTGGGTTTGACCTCACTAAAATCAGCGGAAGTTTGAACTTGGTGTAACCTTGAGGCCCATCTCTAATTGAAGTGTAGTATTTTGGGAACTCAGGACAAAGGGGAGGGAAAGACCTATTTTAAGTTATACCTAATACAGGAGAATCAAAGCAACCCTGATGGTTTGCAGCTTTAGTTCCAGCGAGCCTCCCCCAGCCCCTGAGATTTCCTAGTGTACTTGCTACCTTTAAAATCTGAAGCCACAAGTCTCTCTGCTCTTTTTCACCCTCTTTAGTCCTCTCTCTCTCTCTTCCCACTAACCATGAAAAAAAGCTTTCAGTGTTTCAAATGTGCTCATCACAGGTATCAGGAGAAAAGTGGACTAGTGCCAGGTCTCTCAGGTTTGTTTGGGGGTTGAAATCTATCCACTTCCATTTCAGGCGTCCATCGGCTGAGCCACCATTTGACATGCCCAGCCCCAGCAATCACAGGGGCTTGGTGGGTTAAAAATGCTAGGATTTCATTTTATTGCAGGGATATTATTCATTCTTGGGAAGGTTCAAAAGTACATGCGTCAACTTATGTCATCAGGGTCAAACAAAGTGGCATGCAGAATCCTAGCCAGATTGCATCGGCGGAGGCGTCTGGAGGCAGAACCAAGAGTAAGGAGAAAGAAAAATGTCTTTTAGTGTGTACTCTGGATCACTTCATCCTTTGGAAAGGGAAGCAGGGCAGGAGGTAAAGGATCCCCTCTGAGCACATTGCCCTGAGCAGCGTGAATTGAAATCAAGTTGCGCAGATTTCACTCCAAATTTCCACTGCTGCTTGCCCAGTGACATGCCTATGGGTAAGACTATCAAACAACAATGCCTCCTCAATTGCCAAAACGTGCCTCCAACATACACCAGCAAGCCCACAAGTACACACAGTCTTTCACAATAACAGCATTAGATGCCATTAACAGGCTTTAGCCTTGTTTCTTTTCAGTGGAAAAACTATTTGACATCTCTCAAGCCCAGGCTCAGCACTGCTTGACCCCTTCCCTTCCCTGCCTACATTAAAAGAACAACTAAATAGCTGCGCACACTGCGAGCCAGCCCCTCCTCGCTCCAGGTGTCTGTATTTTACTTAGGGCCCCAAGCTTGATTCAGCTCATACAGCTTCTGACAAGCTTCAGCTGGCCCTCGTCACCAGACAGGCAGATCAATTAACAGAGGGATTTTTCTTCCCTAGCTCTCTTCCTGGACCTTTAACCCCTTGTGTGTCCTAACGCTCTATGAAAGAATGGCAGAAAGCAAGCGCTAAAGAAAAAGAATTGCCATTTACAGCTTTTCTTTTTCCTCCAAAATTCCCTCTTCTTTTGCTTTTCCTACCCATCTCAGAACCTCACCTTTCTGCAAATAGGCTTCTGTTTGTTCAAAACTTCAATTTTTTTTTTCCATCAGAACTGAAAGTTTTAAAATTCCCTTTCCCTCTTTCTCTCTCTCTCTCTTTTTTAAATTCTCTTCATATTTTGCAACCAAAAATATTGTTTTATTTGGAATGGAAAATTCTTTTCCACTTGTTCATTTCACCTTCTCTTTTTCTACTGCACCAATTTTTTCAAATTGCAACATGGAAATAACAAATTTTGGCTAAAGAGGCTAAGGACAAGTCTGGAGCTGATGCTTTGCAAGATTTCTTGAAAAGTTATCAGAATACGAATGGCAATTTGTGGATAGGAATGAATTTAAAAAAAGGGGGGGGGGGGTAGAGGAGCCCAAGGCAAAAAAAAAGTATGTTTACAATCTACAAAATAGAAAATAAATGAAATAATTTTAAACTGGACAAAAATCAGATGGTTACAAATTGCCCTATGAAAAAGAAACTATGTCAAGATTGACAATTTTATTTCAGAATTTGATTATACCTCCATTCATCTTTGGTGAGAGCGTACAAGAAAGCGTGTCAAAGGCATGAGAACGTCCTTCAGCAACAGCAAAACATAATAAATAAATTTAATTACCAATGATAATAGTTAAGACATTTCTGTGAAAAACAGTTCCCAGAATTACTGAAAACTATGGAGAAAAATAAATGTTATGGCTAGTACAGGGAAATCCATTTAAATACATTGATAGCAATAAATAATTTAAAACTGGTGAGGGTTTTTTATTATTTTTACTTTTTGAAAAAGCCTTCCTACAGTTCCTTAGGACAAGCCTATATTTTTACTCATACAAATAGATGCTGCCCATCACTTTAGTACCAAAGTAGTACCACAGCAATAATGACCGGATAATTAACAATAAATTAACATTAATAATTAACAATAAACACCAAGCAACCTGTCAATCTCAGAAAGCTGCAGCAACCCTATACAAAACAGCAAATCTAAATGTGAAGAAGCAAGTGTTGCTCTTCCAATAAATGGCCTTCACTTGGTGAAATGCATCTTGGATTTAGCACACATCCTTTTATCAGGCAGACAAGAGTTTTAACTCTTCCTTGGTAGAGGTGATAGTTTCCCTGTCTCTTGTCTCTGGACCAGGTATATGAACTTTCTCAGAACAGTGTAGAAAAAAAAAGGGAATGAAAAATCCCACACCAAAGTGGGCATGACACGTGAGGTGCCAGGCAGAGATAAGGGTATTGCCTCTTCTCTGTGCTTTATGGCACACAATTTTCTTAGCAAGGGAGGAGGGGGAGGGCAGCTGGTAATCTTTCACTCTATATGGGGAATCTTTACTGAGAATTTGGGAATGAAGCATTATTTATTTGGTGGATGGGTGCTGTTCAATGTTTCCAACAGCTGTTAGAAAATATGAAGTTGTTGCTGACATAGACTGGGAAGGCTGTAAGTAGCGACAACAGGACACTGATGCACAAAGACAACAATGAGCCAGGGGAAGTGTAAAATGATGACTCTGGGTAGACAGAGTCCAGGCAATAGTTACAAAAGGGGATAACTCTCTTCTGGAACGAGATGGCTCCAGAAGGAACATGGCAGGATGGTGGCTGGTCAACCACATGTTAGCTCTGTAGCTGGGAGGGTAGCTTCAGTCCTTAGGGTATGTAAGCAGGGGGAAGCCCGGGTTATATTATCATTTTCTGTGGCACCGTTGTGACCACTAATGGAATAGTTCTGGTGCCTATGTTTAAAGAGGTTTTTGACAAATTAGAGAGAGGAGCCAAGGGAATGGCTAAAGGACTCGAAAACACTGTGAGGATTAGAAAACAATTGTGAGAGGCTCAAGAAGCTCAGACTGTTTAGCTTAATAGAGAAAAGGTTAAGGATTGACTTGACCACAGTATACAAGAACCTTCAGAGGAAACAGAATTTGATGGAGAGCTCTTCAGTTTAACAAAGACGTACATAAAACAAGATCTAACATCTAGAGGTCAAAGCTAGATGAATTCATGCCAGAAATTAAGGGGAATTTTTTAACCATGAGAGTGCTTAGCAATGGGAGCAATTTACTGAATATTGTGGTGGCTTTGCTGTCATGATAGTTTAACAGTGGCTTTGGAAAGTCTGCTGAAATATACAGAATTATAAAAAACCTTCAAGGAGTCCTTTGGCCTTTACTAGACAGAGAAGCAAACTAGATAATGGTCTTGCTTCGTTTTGCCCTTAGCACTCAAAAATCAAAAGTCTATACATTACATCTAAACACCCGTAGCTATCTTCAATGATGTGTAACAGTGTGCCTGTAATTAAAAAAATCCCAACTTTTGGTCTGTTCATGCTTTTAAACTGTTGCCAGGAAATACAGGGAATACAGAACATGACTCTCACGTGGCACACAATGCTGAAAACTTTCTAATAAATTTGCTGATCCTTTCAGATCATTGCCGATGATAAAAGCCAGTGACCTTAAGGTTTTAGTACTTTACAGTGTAAGCACAGAAGGCCAGTGAGAAGCTTCTACCTTTTAGTTAGATGATGCCCAAATTTCACTTTTTGAATCTGAGCATAGAGCTTGCCAACAATTATTATTAATTATTTATGTCAACATTGACAATTTTATTTTGGAATTTGATTATACTTCCATTCATCTTTGGTGAGAGCGTACAAGAAAGTGTGTCAAAGGCATGAGAAGGTCCTTCAGCAACAGCAAAACATAATAAATGTCAGCTGGTCCCAGAGGGAAGCTCAATGGGTATAAAATAACAGGGTGTTTTTGGAAGGAGTTGTTAAATGCATCACCACAAACTTAAAATGTATAATCTCCAAAATGAAGAACTGCATTATCAGTGCTGACCTGCTCTTAATCCTGCCCATCACAGAATACATTAAAATATGAGTCTAATGAGAAAAATGAACGTGCTCTTCTACCAAGGCTTTGATAAGTCCTAAGAGTATGCCTGTCATTGCTACTTCTTCATCCATCCTTGCAATACTCTGCATGCACAGTCAGTTACTGTGGATTGGTTTCTTGTTGAATCAACATGGTTTGAAGATAGTGCCCCTTTGAAAGTTAAAGCTAGGATGAGCAGTGCAATGGGCTGATCAATCGTATGGTCCCAAACATTTGTCAAATGGGATTTAATGAAAGAGGAGTGGCCTTGCTAACATGTTAAATCCAGCCTGTAATCCCCAGTGTAACAAGAAAACAAAGACATTTCCATCCCCTCTTATATCAGGAATAGACATAGGATGATGGAATGATGTGAACATAAAATAATTGTACACACAGAAGCTTATGCAAAAAGGCTTTGTTTGGAAGTGCTGGAAAGCCACTCACCCCGAAACAATGGGGCAAATTAGCATGCATCCAGCCCAAGGGTGCAAGCAGCACACACACACACTCCTGGTGACGGATGCTTAGCTCTTGCTGGGAGGTCACCACTACGAATCTTTCTTGAGAAGGCAGCATGTCAGATTTCAGACACTTTCGCTACAAATGGGCTTTTGCAGCTCAAAGGAGGAGAGGGGGGGAGCTTTTCGATCCAGATAATAAAGTCCATTTACATGAAAAGATGCCGCTTTCAATGACATGATTAATTTCGGAAATACCTGGCATCTGAATGAAGCAAAGACTTCAAGAGATGACTGATGATGAGAAAAGATAATTAGGCAAATGTCAAGAGTCAGTGTTTTGATTGGTGACTGAGAGGCTGGTCTGACTAGGTTATCGTATACTCCTTCCAGATGGAAATGAAAGGTCTTTGTAGAGAGAGCAGGATGATCCCTTCATGGTTAAACATAAACTCTGTTTAAGTCTAGATCTTCCTAGGTTTTCCTCTGAGGAAGCCCTTCTAGCCCAGCAAGTGCTCTACTTGCATGGTACTGGAGTAAGCGTGCCCTGTCTGAAACTTAAGATATTTTAAACATGAACAATTTACCTTGCATTTTATTACTGCAAAGCTAGAGATGTCAGCCTTTCCAAAATATCCTGGACTGGTTTTTCTGCCCAGCCCTCCAAAAAATAGAAGAGAATACAGCCATTTTGCAGAGAGGCCAAAAGAGAGTTCCTTTCCCACACACGCCCCGTATTCCTCCTCAGCTCCTCATCAAATGCCCAGGGTAGCAACTGCCATTGAATGCTGGTGCCCTCCACAGGACAGATAAAAAACCAAAGAGGATGCCGGGGATTCCAGCTTGGTGTAGTCTGACAGGATTGCCCTGTTGAGATTGACGGATTATCTCCCCTTCAGAAAAGGAAGCATTCACAAGGCCCTCTCTCTAATCTATCACAGTGCTCTGGACTGCACTTCCCATCACTTGCCCCTTCTCCTTGCCCACTGCTTTTGATTTGTGGGATATCCTGTCTTTGTGCAGGCGCATTTAATCCTCAGCAGGAAAACTGCCGACACTCAGAGACCTCACTGGCTTTCCCAACTGGCTCGGTCTGCAGAGGAGCTCAAAGCACCATTTGCTTGATCTCTCTTTTGTTGCAGTGCAGACCTGGTTCATCATCTATTGAAAGACCCTCTCTGCAAAGGCAGGCTCTAAAGAGCAGCCGATGAAGCACCCGTCTGATAAGTCATACCTAATTTGGCCAGCCATCCAGTGCTGAGGCTGCTATTAGTTAATCTTCACATAATTTGTTGAAGTAGGCTTTATGAAGTACTGGAAATAATTGCCTCCCTCCCCCCTTCCAAATCCCACGGCCGCGAATGGTTAAGGGGTTTAATAACAGACTGTATCGCAGTCAGAACCAGGGAAGGTTTTATAGCAGTGCATTAGCCAGAGGAGGATAACCTATCTCTAGAGGCTTGATTGACTGGAAACATATTCTTAGCCTGCCTAAAACTGCTTAGAGTGTGTCACGGAGGTCCCCCAAAATAAAACGTTCAGTGTATTTAGTGAAACCCTACACCTTAAGTACATGTAAGGGCACTGTAAGATACTAATTAGGTTGTAACATAAAACACCGTAAAAAGCAAAGCTTGACATACCAAAAGAAAAAAGTTTAAGCTCTGGCCAGCTCTTTCATGTTAGAGAAATAGATTAAAAATACATTCAGAGCAAATATGAATAAATCTGTTTCTCATAGTAGCCCATAGCTGGAAAGACAGACATTGCTCATTATGGAGAAATTTCTACTTAAAATTGTCCTCAAATATTAGAAACTATGCTTATTTACTTTTCCTATTAAAAGATATAAAATCCACTAGCACTAAGATCAGCAAATGATCATTATGATGATACTGGTTAAAATATGCATGGCGAGCTCTCCCCCCTCCCCAATTTTTCCAAGGAAATGTGAGGGGAAGAATGATACCAGATGAAAATATTGATACTGTATGATGGCATATAAAACTGCTATAATAATAATAATTTCAGAAGGGTAACATACCTCAGAATTCTTCCCTTGAAATCTAAAATTAAAAGTACTGATCAAACACCTTTCAGTGGAGCATTGGCGCAGAGTTAGTTTTTTAAGGTGAAAGTCTTCAGCTCTCTTTCAAGAAATAATGTATAAGCTACAAAAGCAATGTTCTATGTCTTTTTTTAGCATCTCTAAATTCTGACATTCTTGGTATTTTATGTTTTATGCTAGTTAGTTGTCAGTCAAAAGATTTTCTCCGTATTTGTGGAGGTTTCTTCTTTCATCTAGTGCCACTCAGCTCCATTACATTGTATAAATTAGAAACACTTCCTCTTTAATAATGTTGGAATAAGTGTAATTTTTAAACATTTAAGAATGTAATTATTTACTTGCATAATAAATATTAACTATTAACATAAACCATGTGCGAAGTACTGAAAGAAGTAGAACTCAGCATTGTCAAGCATAATTTTAATGTATCAAACAAAATTAAGGGTACTTTTAGTTATCTAGAAAGAAAATCTGTGTGAGATTGATCCCAATGTCTTGACTAACACCCCTAATAGTACCTATATACATATATATAGGGGTGTGTGTGTATATAATTTGCATTGTGCCAAAATAACTATAGATTCAAAGATTATCTTACCACTATCAAAAGCTACCTTTTGCAAGAGCCTTGCCATTTTTGCACATTACTGGAAGGAATGAAGTGCTAATTTAATAAATATGTCACTAGCTGTGTTTAAACTAAACACCATTAATGCATGTTTGTTGCTGTATGTGCATAAGGTTACAGATTGCAAACGCCTTACTAGGAAACAAGCTGCATTTTATCAATGAATGTATTCTTTTTGGGGTTTTATGCCTTTCCGTTAATGTGGACGGTCACTTTTCTTCCTTTGTTTGGAAAGGTACAGTTTATATTTCTTCCCAGATTTAGTATTTCCCTTGAAGGTTTTTGTGATTAACAATATAATATTTTTATTGAGTTATTTCACACACAAATGATGGGGCCTGAAGGGTATTCTAGGTTTACAAGATTTTACTAATAAGTATGCTCTCCTTTGTATTAAAGCTGCTAATTGGTGCTTTTAAACAGCTCAACATTTAATTCCTTGAAGGAAGCATATAAAGGGCTGATATAAAACTGTTTATGTAGAAGGATATATAAAATAAGAAGGTGTTAAACCCAACACAAATTGAGTGGCAGGGGGTTCCCTAAAGTGCTAATTTTATGTTTGTTTTCGTCTCACTTAAAGTTAAGATGTCTGCATTGTAATAGTGATGTGCAACATGCTCTACATACAGATTAAACAAAATGTGTCAATTTATGAGACTTATTTGCCTGGAGAGGTAGTCACCAGTAGTTCCATCAGTGATTTTATGCATGTGTAAATATACATATACGTGCTTGTGTGTTTTCACATGTAGGGATCCAAAAGTGTCTGCTGGGTATACAAAGACATGCGAGTGCCCACACACACACACACCTCGGTGTCCAGAATATCTAGCCTCTGTATGTCCCTGTATTTCAGTTATTATGCAAAACTTCAAACTCATTAATTATGTGAGATTGTCCATTAATAAAAAATTAATATTTCATTTCATTTAAATATATTTTGAGGTTTTAAAGCTACAGTTTGTTTAATTGGTATTGCTAAACTGAATTGATTTATACACACAGAGCATATGAGATGGCTGTAATCAAGAAATAAATGACTTGTGAGTTGCATTTTATCCTTCTTCTCTCCAAGTGAATCTACTAAGTGTTTCAGAAATTAATTTAAAAAGTGGGAATTTTCACTAGAAAGTGCTGAATGAAAACTGGAAAACTACTTCTAAAGAAACTAAACATGAAAATCTCCATTCTTTATCAAAGCCATTGTTTGTACAAATACAGTTTTAAAAAACATTTTAAAAATAATCTCATGAAGTACATTTCTGAGTTTTACAAGGAAAAGTGAATTGAGTCAAAGCCCCAAGCGTCCATCTTCAGCTGACCCCACTTCTCTTCCTGAGAGCACCACCACTGAGCTCCACTCTCTGCCACCACTTTTGAAGGGGTGGTAATGATTTTCTGACATCTCTCCATATATATCTATAAGATGACACAGTATTGTGCCAACACGACTGACCAGGTTCTGGAAGTGGGAGAGCTCAGTGCAGAATCCCACCTGAGCTAAGTGGTCCTGGTGCAATTAATCAGTTTCCAAGTCTTGAGCTAGTACAGGTGTACTCATTTCAGGGCTGACATGCAAAACTGATGAAAATTTATTTATGCAACCCTGCGGCTGTGCATAATTATGTACTAAATGTAATTTACATACTACCAAAAGTGTCTGATGCAAACATTAAGATGGAGAATGTCAGTAAGGTAAAACTGCATGAGGAGGTGAAAAAAAAATGCAAGACTATCAGGTAGGATAACAAATACATCACTGTCATCTCTTTAATGCTATGTCTTATTGCAAAGAAATGAAGGTTAAGGACTAAATATCCACACTTTGCATAGTATAGTAAACTTTTTTGAGAGTTCCCTTCTTAAACTACAGTGAGTTCTGTCTTTTCAGTTTCAATAGCCAAGTATTAGGCATCAGCATCTGGCTATGCTGGCCAATGTACAAACACATGCTAAAAATAGACTTTCCCCATAGACAGCAGTCTAAGTAAACTGTCTGTTCATGGAAAGATGATAATGTAAGAAGAATATAAGCAACAGCATCTTTTTGGGTTGTTACTTCAAGAGCAGTGTTTCACCACCATGTTATGTTTATTTGGGCAAGTGTTTTCACTTTTGTGGGATGAATCACTTAAGTTGCACCAATACTACATGTGTTTTGGTCTGTTTATTTTACATGTATGTACAAAGGCAAGGGGTGGAAATGAATGGACTAAACTCTAGATTTTCTTAGAATGATCCTGAGTAAAATCCAGTGTACCTTTTAAAAATTCTATTTCAAAAGGTCTGTTAAATCCTTACTTCATTCCCAAAGTATATGCTCAGGTGGCATTGTCAAAGTAGAAGTAGTAATGCTGTCACTAGCATTCAAATCTGATTTATGCCCCTTCACCACACACTGAAGTATTTAGAGATACACCTTTATTGTTTTGAGTTCAAAATTTGTGAAATTATGTATATGATGCTTTATAGTTGCCTCAGCATTAGAGCCTAAAATACACCAATCTCTCCTTTTCATCGTCTTTGTTTCTCTGTTCCTAAACTTAGCTTCCCCTGGAGAGCCTCTGGGAGCAAGAAAAATTGGAAAGTTGCCCTGACTCTCATTCTGCCCTGACATATGTGTTGGTATGCTTCAGAGCAGCCTGGAGGCAGCTTCGACAAATAACATCTGGCAGATTGCCTCTAAGACTTGCATTTATCCTGTTGAACTTCAGGCACGCACACTGACGCATCTTTGGTAGGAGCCCATCACTTTGTTTCCTCTCTAGGCAAGAAGGAAAGGCATCCAAAATGGACATCCTTGAGGCACATGGGATTTGGTTTTCTTTATAAATTAATCTCATGAAAGAAAAGAGAAACAAAGTTATGATGTGAACACTGGATCAAATAGAAATGGGAGAGCAGCTTTACCATTTCTCCTTTTTGTAACTTAGCCATTAGGAAACCTAGCCATTAACCCACCAGCATCAGGATTTTTACAACAGATTGATGGGTGCCACTGGATTTTACTGCCCAGTGTCAAAGAGTTATTCATAGGCCAGCATTTAGAAAATTCAAAAACGGTTTATCTCTGTTCTGTATTTCTCCTCTGCTGGTCTGTGAAGTTACTGTACTGAAGAGTTGCCTCATACTACTGCATGACAGTACAATTCTTAATAAATCCCACCTGACTGAAATGAATTAGGTCTGGGAATATGTGTTCCAGATTATTAACCAGCACCTTTGCAAGTAACTTACCATCTACATTTATTAAAGATATTGGGTGATAATTTGTGCAGTGCTCTGGATCTCTCTCTGGCCTAAGAATTATGGTAATTAGTGCTCTGAGAGAAGATGTCACTCGTATGTTTCTCAGGGTGCAGAGAATAGCATATCATTACACTCCTTTTAGATTTGAGATGGATAACTCCCAAACTATTTCTATTTTTTAACCTTGGCCAACTGTGAATGGATGGAGGCTCAGAGCAGGTCAGGAGACCTGTGCTTCATCTCCAGCTTTGCCAGCACAGGACACTGCACTGCCTGCTTTGACCTGGCCCCTCATTTTCAGTTGCAAATGAGAATAAAGATCTGTTAAGGCTGGGTTTCAATTTCAGTAGGCACTTGCCCAAGAGGAAACACTAATTGTTTGATGAACAATTGATTGATGAATCAAACAAAAGATTGATGAATGCCATGAAATAAAAGGTACCTGCGTCTTCGGTGCATGGTGCCAGGTGAGGATGTGATAATGGTTCAGCCAGCTGCTAAGTGAGAGGCCACTCCAGAAGGTAGGACCACTGAGGAATTATGTCTGAGGGTGATACAAGTAACAATGTTGCTGCCATAGAGTGACCATTCTAAAAAGTCTTTTAAGGCCTTATTCAAGGATGAAGAAAAGGGCAGAAGACAGTAAACTACCATCTGCATTTGGAGTCATCAGAGAGCAGGTCTTCAAATTCTAGGAGGTGATTTAGGAAAGAAGAAAATTATTAACTCCTCCAGGAATTTAATAAGTAAATTAAATTCTTTAAATGGACTTTCGCTTCCCAAGAATTCACTTCCTCAGAACAGTGCCTATGGCAGTCCCAAATAATCAGTCTGCCAGAATTACCCAAAACAAAATACCTACTACTACTACTACTACTACTACTACTACTAATAATAATAATAATAATAACAGTACTCAAATCTCTGAGTTTCAAGAGACTTTAGAGACCTGAGCCACACTGACTCTGCAAGGTTATCTAAAAATTTCTGGCCGTTGGATTCCTCTGCTGGGACATGATGTCTTCATACCACTTTCCTGGACGAGAAAGTAATCTACGTTGCCATGTCTTTATTTCTATGTGTAGTCCTGTAGACACATAAAGGACTGTGATAACAGTACTGTCAACTGTTTCCTTCACCCCTCTGTGAAACTCTTCCTTGACTTATTTGAAAGCTAGTTGTTAAAAAGTGCAATAATTTCCACAGTGATATTTTGGGGGATGAAAAAAAACCCCAACTTTTCCCTTCAACATCATATTCCTGCTTCACTTTCATCAAAGAGTTAAACAGCCAAGGGCTTTTAGCATCTCATTTCACTTACACACACAGGCCATTATAACCTGCATAAACAAGGATGACAAGTTGAGATTAATGAAGGTCCCAAAGTGACAGAACAATTTAATTGTCAGAAATCATATGAGGTGAACTTTGCCAGTGTATTTATATAAGACTGCCATAGTCTAAAAACTTCCCTAATTGATTATGACCAATAAGTAATAACACTGGGAGCAGTTTTCTGGGGTACAAATAAGAAATGACCCAAAACAGTTAACAGTGGTTTTAAGATTCATAATATAAGAATATTAGATTGATAAAATAAATGACCAATAACACTCTGAAAATAACTGTAGTGTTTACACTTAAAAGTACAGCAGAGAAAACTGCAGCTCTGACAAAAGTCAAATGAAGTGGGCTGGCTTTCAAAAAATGAATTGCAGCAGTCAGGCAGGGAGTGATATGAGTACACCAGAGGCAAGCAGGATCCCTATAGATGTGAAATGCAGTGCTGTTTGTTCTCTCTCTCCTTTAGACACTTTAAAACTTATTTTTTTTAAAGAATACTAAAATTGTTGTGTCTTTTTTCCAGGAGGAATAAAACCAGTGCTGTGTAAGCAAACACACACACACACACACACACACGTATCACTGATGGTAATTAAAGGGGGGCCAGCCTTTCACTTTTAACCTTTGAAAGAGTCACCAGGTAATTCAAAGCTCAAAGATACAACCCACAGCTCTTTGTATTTTTGAATTCCACATGCTTACTCAGTTGTTGCCTAAATATTGCCTTTGGAGCTCACCGCCTCAACTGGAAGCCTGTTCAACCTGCTCCTTTGCCTTATTATCATCATATCTCCTTATTTTTCACTTCCACATAGTCTTACATTCCACTTATCTCTTCTAGTCAGGCTTCTCCAATGATCCCAAGCAAATCATCAAGCTAATTTGAATGATAACTCTTAGAGACTGCAATAACCTCTCTTTTATATTTTTTTCCTTCTTTTTTTTTTCTTTTTTTCTTCTTTTTTTTTTTTCCCCCAGAAGGTAAGAAACTCACTGTGCTGGCAGTAGTACCCCTTCTAAATATAAAGAATATCTCTTCATTCCAGTAATATTTTACTTAAATGGCTGCCAGGGATGGCTGTATAATTGATCTTGCCTTTGAGCAGGAGAACAGAATATATGGCCTTAGGAGTTTCCTTCCAGTCTTACATTTCAGTGATTCTCTGATGAAAAAGGCAAAAGGCAGCACTTAATGCATTTCACTCACATCACCTTGTAACTGTCCCTCCACGCGACTACATCAGGCTCATTGCACCATCTTACGCTCTCAGTTACAACAGCATGTGTCAACCTAGCTATTCCAAACTTCTTCCATACACAAAACCGAACAGGATACTGTAGACCAAGCTCTGTCTCAGTATCCATGCACTGCTCCCCTTAGATCAAAGGGAAAGGTAAATATAGCTGAGGCAGAAATTGTCTCTATATGTCATTTGCAGCCTAACTGGAACTTTATACAATGTTACTTACTGTCACCAGCAATCTGTGAGAACAATCCCAATTTCCACAGGATCTTCCCCTTGTCATTCTTTTCAGAATCTTAGGAAAAGGTTTTATTTCTTTTCCCCAGAAATTTTTGTAAGCATCTAGTCTACACTTACTTTAAAACAAGAGTTTGAAACCTTCTGTCCCAAATTTATTACATGCATTTTGAGTTCAGAAGAAAAGTACTCACATTTCAATTTAGATTAGTTAGACACCTCTAGATGAAAGCTGAGGTCTGACTAACTTTCCTTACAGCTGTTTTAAGCAGGGTTTACACAGCATTAAGGGCAAACGCTTCCAGTTCAAGTTCAGCTTCTCCTTGACAAATACATTATCTGCAAGACTTTTAGCAGAGAAACTTGTTTTTGAAAATGGCCAGACAAATAGTTTGTGTAAACCTCTTTCAGACAGTAGATAACTTCTAGTTGCTGCTTGGCAGATGGATTGTGAGAAAAGAATATTCAAAATTCACAAGGTCTTGTCTGGTCCCTGGTGTATCTACTTCTTTGATCAGAAAAATATAATTACTTCAAAAAAGAAGTATTTGTCTTGAAGGATTGGGGAAATGAATTCAAAAAGTGCTTTCACAACCAGTTAAGGTTATTTACAGAGAGGCTGAGCTTCTGCAACCTTTTCCCCCCTAAAATTTGTTGTGTTTTTATTTACACAAGGAGAAGAAAAAGGAGCACAAATATAGCAGCAGAGGGTTAACGAAATGTAGGTTTTGGGGAAGGCCCATATCAAACTCCTCTTGAGCCATGTATGCTTTCAAGACTTTTAGGATCATGAAAATCCTCACTGATAACAAAACCAGAACTTCTTAACCCTCTTACGTCATCTCCCATTGGAAGGCTGGGAGCCCAACTCACAGTGGGGTTAGGAAGGACAAGCTACAAACATCGTGCTTTGGCTCTGTCACTTTTACATGCTAAGTCCAAAACAGCACACTTTGACAAGCCCTTTATATGCAAGCTTGAAAAATAACCTATTTAGCATTCCCCAGCCCTAGCACATGATTTCACTGGGAAACTATGCAAAAGATACTTTGGAAATAAATATGCACAAGAAATTACAACTCTGTCTGAATGACCCCCTACCTTGGAATGTCTAGAACTGTGAGAATTATAAGGTCAGGAAATATGTACAGGCCTAGTGCCGCGAAAAGTTACTATTCCTTATTAGGAATCTGCACAGACATGGAAGCAGGAGTTGTATAAACTAAAAGGAAGATTTTTTTCTTGTCGCTTACATGCCTAGTCCTTGACCTATCCCATTTATAGTTTCCTTTAAGATACTATGCATTGCAAGTTCATTTGTTTCCTAGTAGTCCTCCAGCAGTGAGATTCAGCTGCAGCCAATACTGCAGACAGAGCAGGGCTATGTAAGCAGAAGCTTGAGATTTATATGCCTGTAAAATCACAGGTATTCATTTATCACTGCTAACAATTTTGAGCTCTGACTCTACAATTTCCAGGTAAAAGGTATCCTTACTCTCTGTCTGAAAATCTTAAATGCAGACATATAGAACTGTTTAGTCTGCTTTACTATAAATAGGAGGTAATATGTTATTTCAAACAAAAAGCATACCATAAACTACATACTTAATTTTGACAGATTGTGCTTTCCTATATATGGTATGGTCCCGCTGTGCTTTCATGGATCAAGCTCCCATTGACTTCAGCCATCTCTCCTAACAGTGCTATTCCAAACATTGCCTTTCGTTATATTTCACACCTTTGGGGTTTTTTCATAATCCTTTTCTCTGTATAAAAGCACTGTATTCTGCAATATCCAATTGTAGGCTTGCACAGGCATCACAAAAGCCTCTTAAGAACTGAGAAGTGCTTGCAAGAAGAAATTCTCTCTGTTTCTTTCCCTCTCTCCCTACCACTCAAATAGTTAGACAAGTCATTCTCAAAATTAAGTAGAATACTAGTGCTTCAGATCACCCCCAAAATCTGCAAAAGGAAAGAACTGCTTTTACATTGCAGATAATCTTTCAGCCAAGATTCCTCTTGGTATCCCCCCAGTTTTGCAGTTAAATTGCGCTGTGTTTATTCTTCTAGGGAACAGGCTCATTATATGATTTAGAAGTGTTAGTGTACACAGGACTGACATGTCCATTACATCCCTACACACTGACACACAGATTAGAGAGAAGTTCAGGTTACCCAATTAAGAATTTGAGCTGCATTTTGGAAACAGAGGGAGGGAGCTCTGGTTGGAGTATTTCAGTCTACACATTGACAAAAACACTGTCTGTTTGCAGAATATTGGTCTACCAGGCCCAAACAGAGGCAATCAGGAGGAGAGTGGGACTGAGGAGAAAGACTCTAGTCCAAATATAAATAAAAAATGCTGGCTCCTAGTTTAGCCTCTGAGAATCAAAAAAAAAATGGGACTGAAAAGAGGAGATGTAGCTTGTCCTCCTGCCAGTGTGGAAGTGTGGTCTGCAGGATGGATTCAGCCTGCCTTGTCCCTGCATTTCACAGCCACTTTACATCCTGCCTCCTTGCTTGCACCAGGACTCCTGCTTTAGGCCAAACAGGCCCTTGACACAAATATAAATTTAAAATTAAAAAATCCCAACCAGCAAACAAACCCTGCTATAACCAGGCACACGGCCCAGCCAGCACTTACTTTCTCAGTGCCTCATAGCTGTGGGGTTGGGGACGGTTTTGCCACACAAGCCCTTTTGATTTGTAAGCCTAACACTGGTTATAAGAGATTGTCGGCTTGAATTAAAATAAACTAAAAATAGTGTAAGAGGTTTTCTGAGCCTTTAGTTAAGCCAAAAACCTAAGTATTATAGCTGCCAAAGATATCCAGTGACTTAGAACATGAAGATTGAAAAAAAAAGCTCCTGAGGAGAGATTAAGGCTTTTGTCTTTGACATGGCCCTTGCAAGGGGCCCAAGGCACAATTACGAATGCTATGGGCTGGCAATGTTGCTTAGCACAGGTATAAATAACTCACATGCTGGGGGACAGCAGCACACCTTTCTTGGTGCTTCGAGACTTCCCCTTTTTTCCCTGGTACAGTCGGTGCCATGAATCTTTTCAGGTTACCAGGAGAGTCTTCCCTGACTTCCATCGTACCAGAATTGAACCTTAAGCAGTTGTCAGAGGAGGACACAGATAAAGGCAGCTCTAGCTGCTTCCATTTTATTTAAAGATGTTGTTACGTGCTTTGACAGTTCAGCCCTGCACATTTAAACATTCAGTTACTGCAGCTTTAGTGAAAGTGATTCTCTCTAGCAATACAAATCTCTGGTTACCAAACATTTACTTTATGCTCTCAAAAAGATAATCTAACAACATCCAGAGTTTTCTGTTTCCAAATAAAATGAATTAACGGTATTCCCTCATGCCATTGTTAGAGACTGTACAGCTAAATTTAACTCCTTTATCTCTTGCTGATCTTTCAAATAAAGTTCATTATTATATCAGGTATGTTCATGGTTAGCAATGATTGTTTAATATTAAACACCCTTTGCCAATAAAGCTCCATATATAATTGACCATTAAAATCTTGGTTACAGCTGCTCCAATAATAAAGGATATAATTAAAATCACATTCAGATTTCCAAGATAACCACTTTGGCCTCACTCACAGAGAAAGTAGGACTGTGTTACTGTCCTAAGGACCAGAGCAAGACCATTCCTGATTGAAAGACTGCAGAGCTGTTCATCTGTTTTAACTGCTGTCTCCTTTGGGATGCAGGGGACTGGAATTTCAGTGCTTTCAGGCGCATTTCTAGTTGGTCAAATTCTTCATAAATCCAGATGAGCTTCTGAATAGAGACAATTGAAAAACCTATTGCACTTTTTTTTAAACTTCCTGCAATGTTTTCTAACAGTATTTTTTCTAATATTTTTCCTAATATCAATAGCTATGCCTCATACATTTGAAATGAACTTTGAAGAGCATAAAATATATATAATTACATACATATATATATATATATATATATATACACACAGGTAGCCTAGGGAGATTGTGGGTGTCCCAACCCTGGCAGTGTTCAAAGCCAGGTTAGATAAGCCTTGAGCAACCTTCTCGAGTGGGAGGTGTCTCCACACATGTCAGGGGAGTTGGGACTGGATGATTTTAAGGTCCATTCCAACCCCATAATATTTCATTATTATATAGTATTTATTATAATAATATTCAAATTATATAACAATATTTTATTATTAATAAGCCCCAATGATTGTATGAATTGTGAAACTTGCTCTATTCCTTCTGATCTTCTTTTTATTTTTTTCTTTCCCATTTATCCCCAACTTGAAAAAACTTTTGGTGAAATCTATTCATAGGTATTTGAGTTTGGAGCAGATGATGGTATTCTTTTCCTCACATAAAAGTGACAAAATCTTTTCTTGTGACTTTATCAGATTGCCAACCAAAGAAATCACCTTGTTCAGACATAATGTGGCACAGTGAAGACTTAATAAGTTATTACTAAGAACAATGAGATTAGATGTTAAAAATTGCAGTGGTTTAAAAAAACAAATCAGTGAATTTAGAAGTTAACTTTGTGGCATGCTTTTTTTTTTTTGCACCACATAAAGAGCAAATGATAACTTAAACTGTAGATTGGCTACAGACTCATAGAATAATGCAGAAAGACACGTCTTTTTACCCATCAGAGCAAAGCAAGTCCTAAATAGCTGTGCCCAGATCCTTCATTAGAAACCTGGACCTCTTGTTACCAAAACCTGGAACTGTAATCCTGCAAGCCACAGGACACACTCCTTCCCTGGAATGGAAAGAAGTTTAATCTATGATCATTCTCACAGCTGATATAGGCGCAACTCCATATGTTACTCTTTTATGTAAAGCACATCACAGTATCTCTCCTTACTCTTAAGGAACTGCATAAGTATGTATTAATAATAGCTAAAAATTTACCATGTGGAAGAGACTAAAAAGCCCACTCTAAGCAGCCAAGCTGCCTTGTGGCAGATTAGATGGAGATCTGTAAGCAGTGACATAGAATTGACTTTGCTCTGGATCTATCACCATGTCAACCAAATATTCTCAGATACACACCCCACAAAAATAAATTCAAGTTAACCATAAACTGCATAAAGAAGTCTAACATCATAGTATTCTGCTCCAGTCCTCCATTTACATTCCTCCTCCAAATATTCATCTTAAAGATACCAACAGGAACAGGCAGCTGCCACAGCACAAATGAAGATATTTTCTCTGGTAATACAACCTTACAATAAACCATTCCAACCAAGCTTTGGCAGAATGAGATGTATGGAGTAGACTCTTGTCTTGACTCAGTCAACTTCCTGAAGCATCATCCAATTTTCTTAATATTAACATAACAAAGGACTAGCAATTGAACTCTTTTTTCTCTCTTTAAATAAAGAATGCACATAAGGAAACTAAACACACTACATGTTTAAAGGGATAGAAATAAACATAATTGAGAAGAAGAAATTAATAAAGTTCCTACTAGAAGACCAGTTCACTCTCACCAGGACTTCAGCTACAGGCCACTGTTTCACCCAGTGTCCACCAGTGTTACTCCAGGTATTTCTACCACACTGATCTAGTTCACACCCTCCTAGGAACTCAGCTGTTGCACAGAAGCCTGCAATTATGGCTAGACAGTCTTGATGACTGGAGGGTTTCTTACTCATCAGGATTAACACTGGGTCATCCTGAAATATTCCAGGAAAGTACTTCTGGCATCTGAGATCCCCTCTTTTCTCCTCCTTGTCCAGCGTTGATCCCACTGTGGCTGGCTGAAACTTTGTTTCCTCTTCATTCACCTGTTGAGCCCCTGCCTTAGGAGATTAACTGGGGAGGCTGTGTCACTGGTACTCAGCAGAAAAGAGATATTGCCAGTTTTTGAATCGCTCCACACTGGGCGCAGTGATTTAGGAAAGACTTGCTGATACGCAGTTATTTTGCAATTGCACCCTTATGTTCATCTCCTCTGTTCAAGTGAGTAAACACCACTGTGTTGCTTCTGAGCTTCATCACATTTTAAATTTATGCCTAAAGTCTTCATTGAGGAAGTGGTTGCGTGTTTCCATACAGAAATAAAACCCATTTATTTTTATGAGGGTGATGTACCAGGCTAAATAAAAACAATATTGTGTGGCACTTCAGACTGAAAATGAACTTGGGGTATTCAAAACAGTAACCTACAGAGTGCTGACCTACAGAGGACCTGCCCTGCCCCTGCACCTTGGTACACAAATTAAGTAGGACAGTACTGGGTTTGGTAGCACCCATCTCATTGCATCATTACAAAATGCTTTACAAGTCACCTCTGCTATCACATCAGGTTCAGCATTTCTGTTGTCATACATTCCTTGCTGAATATGCACAAGGAAAGGTGTTCATCCTTGTGCACCCTGGGATGCCAAAAGGGAAACAAATTTCACACCTAGTCGTTCAGGTTTCCCTCACATGTCTGCAGTGAGACTTTAACTTCATGTGGTGAGCTCTGAGAGCCTGACAAAGCATCTTTATTCCGTGTCAGATCTGAGCTTCTCACCATAATAACTGACCCGCTTCTTCCCTCCCCATCTAAGAAGTGAACACATGATGTATGTTTTAATGTAATACAGTGCTCCCCTCATTGCATCTGCTTCATTCGACAGCTTCTCCTATCTGGCACCAAAGCCTGATTAAATATTAACATGGGGTGGGTCCTATTATTTCCTGACTTCCAAGAATCCATTGGTAAATTGAGACCTAGCTGCTAAAAATTTCTGACACAACGTAATTTGTATTGAACCCCCTTTCCATGCCACAGTGCCAGTGTTAATAAATCAGGCTGTTCACATTGAATAAATCTATTTAAATACTTATAAAATATTAAAGATGCATTTGGGAAAAGCCTCTAAGGTGATTGTTGCACCCATGCACCTCACAGTAACTAATTTATTAAAGAGTTTGCAAACCTGGGAAGGAAGGGAAAGAAAAATGGTTTCATAAACCAAGAGCAGAAGCCAATTTTTCAGCTCAGATGATGAAAGGAAGCATGCATTTCTAATCAAAAAGACAGATACGCCTTTTCTCTCCCACCATTCCCTCAACAGCAAAGTGCCTTTTCATCATCAACAACACTCCATTCCTAATGTCTGCTGAGGCCTTTCTGCACCTTCTCCATACACTAGTAATGTACACACAGCATCCCTTTGAAACAAGAGCCCATTAGCCGTGGCAGACTACCTTTTCACATGAAGTCCTTCCGTTGGTAGTCATCAGCAGAGTGCTAAATCATCCCAACTGGGCATGCTCACATCATGGCCCTGGGATAAACACATATTTAGAGCCACAGAATGAAAATTGCTTTTCTACCTTTCTTGAAGGTTGGGGATTTTTTTTAGGAAAGGTCATAAACTGCACAGGGAACATCTAGCTCTCCTCTCTCACCCCCTTCTCCCCTCCCTTGAACACAGACTTTTTAACAAATCCACTCTTGCTTACACGCAGGTCATCTGTAATTTTAGACCTTCAACCACCAGCCAGTCCCCTTTAAAGATTACATAGTAAATGTGACCATAAATTTGCCCCACAATAAGAAACAAGTTGGAGCATGCCCTGCAAGAGGGATTTACCTGATTGTTTTCCTTCCAGTGGGTGTGGTGAAGCAATATAGAAACTGTCAGCAAGAGCAGCAAGCAGGGTGATACTTCACAATAGCTACCTGAGTAATGCAAGAGAGATTAAGCCTAAATTGAGGACTGCCATTTCAGAGGACAATTAATTTTCAGGCTGTTGTAAAAGCTCTGTTGACATTTCTCAGCAGAGATTTTGCTTCTCAGTAAGGGTTTAAAGAGCTTTATTCAATAGAAGCTGTTGTGCTGCTGCCTTTCTTTGGGCTAGGTCTAAGGGATTTCCCCCTAGAAAAGCTCATTTTTCTGACATGCAAGTAAGCTTCTGTGCATTTTGTCAATGCTGACTTCTAAATCTTCACCTGAGAGCCCATCTCAGGCTCTTGACAGCTGCTTTTCCATAAGCATCTGATTCGGTATCCTGATGCAGCTGGGGACACCAAAAATGAAGCAAGCAAACTACAAGCCTCGACCCTATTTGTGCAAGGGTGTGCTTGTATGACCCTTTTCCCAGATCCTTTCTTTTTAATCCCAGCAAGCACGTAGGAACACAATGGGCTATACCTAGGCATGGGAGCTCTGTTGAACTTCAACTATGCCATGTGTGGGCAAAATGCTTTTCTGCATGCTCAAGCCATCCTCCAAGCCAGTAACGAATTTTACCACAAATCATAGTGGTTTGTGATGATGATTCCAGGTCCACAGAGAAACTCTGGCACCCACTTATCAAAAATGCCAGAATTCCTTTTTGTTTTGGTGACAATAATATTCCATTCAAGCCCTATGACAACAGGCTAAGATCCCTAAAACTGTTTGGCCAGCGTGGCCTGAGGCATGTTTCAAGAAGGTGACTAAAAGGAACTGCCAAAGCAAGTTTCTGGGCATCTCAGCGAATCCAGAGACAAGAAATGAGGGAGCTAAACTTTAGAAAATGTTTTCTGCTACAGTGAGGCCAGTAGGAAATTCTAGATCATGGTACCTGGCCGTACACATTCCTGTTGGAAGTGGTTTGCCTTGATGCTGGGTTCAATTTATTACCAGTGACAAATTGCCTGTCAAAACGCAGCTGCTTTGTAGGAATATACAATTGTTTGTGTACAGAGACCGAAGGATGAAAGGGTTAATTATCCAACAAACTCAGGCAGAAGGAGAAAAAAGTTTAAAGCCCAGGGAGGTTATCATTGCCTTTTGCACAGGCTGGTTTTAATCACTTTCTTGTACCTCTCCCTGACTTCATTTATCAAACCTTCACATAAAAGTTGCAAAGTGAGGTTATTCAGCGGATACATCCATTCATCTCAGATGATTGACCAGCGTGGTTTGCAGTACAAGCCAACCTGGGTGATGGCATTCCTCTTGTTTTCATTGCAGAGCCTGCTTTCATTTTATGCTGTAATTCTGTTTTCACAAAACCATAACCAAGCAGGCTGCAGATCCCAGGTCCCAGATTTATTTACAAACACCCCTGACCAGCCCCCTCTGCCTTCTCCTGTTATCTGCTTTATGCTGCTTTGGATCTTACCGCCAGGAGTCTGGGGTGGATTAGCACAAGATAGGAACTAGATCCAATCTAACCAAGGGATGTAATCAACCCATGCTTCCACCCCCACTCCTTGTCCTCTGCATAAATCCAGGTCCTGCTTACACACAAATATTTCATGCGAAATGCTGTTTGATATTTTGTGACTTTGCTGGAGTGCTGTCAACCTCAGGCAGGTAACAGAAGTGATGGTCTTAATTTACAGAAGTAGGTAAGCTGCTGTACCAGGCAATTCAGGAGATGAATGAAGAGGGCATGTATTTTTGAGGCTTTTCAGGACCTGAGGATCACCATTTCTGCACCTCCACCAGATGGGCAATTAAGGTGAAAGAAGCAAATTATATTTACTCTTATTAATCAAGGAGAATATATATGAGTGAAGAACAAGAAGAGAGCAACTGGTCTAACCGTCTCTGTATTAATGCAAATAAGACTGTGTTGGAATTTCATCCACTGGTAAGGCTTCAAAGCTGATCACTATGGAAAATACGATAAAAACCTTTTACCTGCCTTTTGTGGGAGTAAAACCACCAGAATCTGGATCGTACTGATTACTAAACAGCTGATTCACATATAATATTAAAGGTTGGGGGTTTTTTGTGCAGCTCACGAACTTCAGCTGGGGTAAATTAGCATATTGATGGCACTGAGTCAGTTCATGCCACTCCATTGCAAAACTTGAAACAACTATTTCAGTGTACTTCCTTTGGAAAATGTACATCAACTGAGAAAACCCAGCCAGTGATTATGTAGAGTTCCTGTCGGCACTGCTTACCTGTAGTCACTTTCTAGGTGAAAAGCCTTTCAGATTAAAGTAGCATTTCCATCCAAACAACCTGGACCTGTTTGGGTGAAAAGGGGGAAGAGCAATGGTGCAGAATAGCTGACCAAGTCTTTGTTCTATTTAAAACATTCCAGTAAGTTTTCAACCACAGAATATGGAAACAGAACTGATCTCAGGGAAAATGCAATTAAAATACCTTCCTGCATTTTGCAGCCACAAAATCATTGGCAGATCACTGTAATCTGGCTTTGCTGAAGTGGAGGGCATGAGTCAATACACCAGGAAAATGTTTCAGCTAAGTACTTTTCAAGCTAATAACCTTGCTCAGGGACAGTTCATAGCCTTTTATACCTTCCCTCATTGACACTGGGATTCATGAGTAAATTCTCTTACTGTTCTTCACTTCTACTGTGGTGCTGAAACCTTGAAGAGACTCAGATCAGTGACTGTGTATGTCAGTTCAGGTGCAGCAAACAAAAATGGAAGCTTCAGGTTGATAGAGATTCTGCCATAATTTTTTTTACCTTTAGGGGTTTTTTGTGTGTCTTAATAGAAGAATGGTTTTGTGGATTAGAAATTAACTTTGAGCAAGAACAGCATGCAATCCATCCAGCCTGAAGCAGGCAGAGCCTTCAGGCAAGTGTTTGTGGGCTTTATTTAGAAGCACTCCCTGGACACAAAGGGAGTTCATTAGTGGTGATTTGTGTATCACTGCTGCTATCCTGTTGATAGCATGCTTGTCCTCTATCTTCTTTGTCTGACTCCAATTCGAACTGGAATTCAGACAGAAGTAATAACCACAGAGGGATTCTCATTCATTTTTTCATCTCCTTCCAAATTCCTTGCTTGCAAAGGTAGTTCTTAGTTCACACCTTTGACAAAAGTTTTCACTATTGCTTGTGCCTGGACTGAGATCAGTCTTCCTGAGAATATTTATTCTTCTGTGTGCGTGTGTGTGTGTGTATTGAAGCTGAATATTAAGAGTAAAAGGAGCTTTGGGTTATTTCTCATCAGAGTTGAACATTCCCTGAACCCCCAGTGATCTTTTAGGTGATGCTTTGGGGAGTCTAAAATCTTTGACCAAGCCAAGGCTCAAGACAATGGATGTTAATAGCATTAGATGCTGAGAAAGCCCTTGATGGGGTGGAGTGGAATTATTTGATAATGGTTTTAATACAATTATGAATTGGAATGACTTTTCAGGCAGATTTCTTTCTCTATGTGAACTATAGCAGATGTCAGGATTAATGTAGACATATGCAAAGTTTTGTTCTTTTCTGGAAATATTTATAACACAGGCATATTTTATCTAAAAGCTAATTAACAGGTTTTTAGCAGGAAGATTACTAAGGCTCCCATCCTGCTGACATGATCATACCTTGTTATTAAAAATGTAAATTGAAACTTTACCTTTCTGGATAGATGAGAAAAAGGTTTTGCTGAGTAGTGTTTGAGACAATAAATGTTGGGACAGAACAGTAATGAAGAAATGGATGAATAAAATTAAAACTTGGCAAGAAAGAAAAAAAAAATGGGTTTTTCTATCAGAATTTTTGAAAGACACATTCTCCAGATGTAAGGAAATGAATCATTAGAGAGTAAACCTGACATTATCCCTGTATTGAATCTGAGGAATGAAGCAGGATTCATTCAGGGCTGCTTTTTCTTTGAGGATCGCAAAGATCAGCTGATTTATGTGAGAAATTGTAAGAAATTTTCTTTCCCCTAAGATTTCACAGATCCCCTTGTTTCAGGATAAAACTCAAGTTTTGTGGGCTTTTACTTTGGTTTTCTTTTCTTATTCCGTTAAGTGACATTTTAAATCAAAACTTCTAGAAGATATTTCAAAAATTCAGAAGTCTGTCAGTTCATCAGTGCAAAGTTTTGCAGTTTATTTCAGTGTATTAGCCCATTTTGTATCTATTTTTTTTTTTTAATCAGAAAGGAAAATAAAAAGAGCCCTATTTGAACTTTACCCTGTGATGCAATATTTCTTTGTTTGTACTCCAAAATTTTATAGGCCTTCCATGGTATTATGCCTTATTGAAAACTCATGATATATTTGCTGTTCATTATTATCTTTTCAATAATTCTGCTTCTTAAAATTCCTCATCCTCTTCAACATTTGTTTCAAATGATTTACTTTCTGTAAAGTTACGCACTTGCATATATGCCTTTTTGAAGGCAACTGGCATAGTGCTAGTATCTATCAATTTTTGTAATTCTCTTGGTCTCTCTCTTGAGCTGTGTGTTATCCAAGAGAAATGTTTGCAAAGTTGAGTCTGTAGATCTCAAATATCTGGCATGCATGGATGATGCAAACAGCCCTAAAGACAGGAGAAGGTGGGCTTGAACGTTCATTTACTTGTGAAACTACAAATCAGTAAATGGCTCAGGAAAACAATCTGTTCTAAAGACATATGATACTCTGCTAAAGTTAATCCTAAAACACAATGCTGCTGTATTTTTCATGCAATGCAAGATGTACTTGCAAAGTTTCATCTGCAAATTTCATTAATATACTCCTGTAGATCCAGGATGGCTTCTCCTCAGGAGTCTCTACTTTCTGGATCATAAAGTTGTCTTCACTATAATTTAGGAACCTCTGCGATGATGCATGTTCAGCTGTATTTGTTACTCAACAGATGTCTGGGTAGTTAAATTCCTTCATGAGCCTTTATCAGTACTTCTATTCTGGGATTCCCAACTGGTTCAAGATGTATCTCTCCTAGCCGGCAGCACTGCTGAGAGATCAATATGTACAGCTTGGGTCAGGCTGGCTCAGTGTGGAGCTGGAGTGGCTGGTTTCCCTGACCACCACCAGTCTTGCTGCTCAACTTGACTGTGTAGGTTCTGGAGTCAACACCTTGTTGGTTCCTGCTCAAGAAGGACCAGCTTATAGGGGCAGCTGGGGATAGGTCCCACATTCATAATTCTTGAGAGCATCTGCTGCAGTAACTGTCACTGCTCTTCCTGTGGGGCTGCTGCCTGGGCTTGCTGCTTGCACATAAATTTTTACACCACCTGCTGCTCTCACTATTCCTTCATATATTATATGCACAACAGAAGCTCAAAACCAGGCACTGCTTGCACTTCATTTAAACAGCCACCTCCCCAACATAACATGCTGATTCCAAAGCTGCCCCTTTTGGTTTGGTTTCAATAAAACAGGCGTGATAACAAGTTAACAATGCTGAGGGTGAACATCCCTTCAGACCTATCCCAGGTTCTTCAGCTGTCTCAGCTACCCAGGTCATCTCCTGTCTTGGAGAACCACTTGTCCCTGCCTTGGCCACTGGTTCTAAGGACTCAGCAGGATGTATTTAACCTTCTGCCAGAAGGAACAACACCCAACAGCAGTGTGGGCAAGTTTTGGGTAAATGATACCAGCCTGCTTTATTCCCTTAGGCTACTTCCTTGCGCTACATAGTAAGGAGCTTTCCCTAGAGCTGTATAAAGAATAAGACAATAATCTGATTTGCAACTAGAAGTTCTTAATCTGTACCACTATGATTCATAATATTAGTTATTAATGAATATTCAGCCTACTACTGGGTATTTGTGAAAAATCTCTCAAACTCTCAGAGTTTAAAGAATTTTAGCCTGAACGATATTCACCAAGGAATTTACATGTTGCCATTCTGCCATCTAGAAGTGTTTGTCATTCAGAGATCAGGAAAAAATACCAGCCATTTTTTAGTTTTCTGGCCAATCAGAAATGAATAAACACAGTCAAAATAAATGCTTTATTTTGAATAATGAAAAGCAATAGTTCTTCTGCATTGGGCATGTAAGTATCAAATTTACAGATGTCAGAATTGGTTTGCAAATTGTTACTTATTAAAATGAGCATTATATTTCCACCTCCCACTAAAGGCATAGATAAACTCTGCTGTAATTGTAACTCATCCTGTTCTGCACTGTATTAACTGGCAAAGTTGCTCCTCTGGCACCGGAAGTGTTGACTGTATTATAAAAAGTTTTTACTTCATCAGAAGCCAAAGTGCTTCATTCTCATGACGAAAATGGGCAAGAAAAGAAGGAGATGAGATAGTATCATTTCAATATCAGTTTGGGGGTTTTGTTCCCCTGTTAACTTCTCTTCCCAGTCATTTAGATTATGCTGATAAAGGACAGGATGCATTTCAGGACACTACTCGCCATTTAAAAAGAAAATTAAATGTAACCAAAAAGCATTGTTTCTTCCTTTTCAACAACTGAACTCATCTTCTTTGCCTACACCCCTCACAAGAATCTGCCTTCTTATGGCTATCTAGAAAACATAAAGTAAAACACCTGTTTACCAGACACAGAGCTATGTGTCTGCCATTGCCAATCCATCTGTGGAACATAAATGTAACTTTCACCAGCTGCTTCTTTTACCATGGGCTGGTAATGGAAGCCATTATAGAGCATATCAACAACATACTTTCCTAATAATCATGGGCCAGAGCATCACAGGGTGTAAATTGGCAGAGCCTCACAGAAGGTGATACTGATTTACACCATCAGAGGATCTCACCCCACTATGCTTGTTTTCTTCACACTCTTCTCCTTTTAGCACTCTTATTTTCCTAGTTTCCAAGTTTCTTCTGGGTTTTTTTTTCCATTATATTTTACTAATGAGGCAACGTGTTGTGAAACAATTCCTGGGCCAGGCTCAAGCAGTAATGGATAATTACCTTGGGTACATACAGCCTCAATATTAACTACTCTAAGAAAACCTCTGAAGATTCAGAGGTGTTATAGTGCAAAGACTCCAACTGGATTTGGGCCAAATGCCCCATTCATACAAACATGCTCAACTCAACTGACTTCAGGAGAATTATACCCGCTTTTGTTTGTGCAAATATGATGAAGGTGATTCACAAAATCATGCCCAACCACATCCACTCTCTTTAGATTTAAATTGAGCTTGAAATCTCACAGTGCAAACAGCAGATTCCTTTTCGTCCCGCATGACGGCTAGTGTGTTACGACTATAATTAAATTGCTGATAGATGCCCTTATCTCTCAGGCTACTGCAGGATGCGGTAATGAGGCTCTGCTCTTGACAAACATCATCATACCTCTTTCTTTGTGTCATATCATTTAGTCAGGTCAGGATCTTGATGGTGACCCAAGACAACATTCATCCTATGACCAGGCTGTTCATTTTCCTTTCAGTGAGAAGGGCAGAAAGGCCTCAGGACTTTTTGACTCTTAATTTTACAGTTGGAAGACAACCTGAAACTCAGAAATGAAATTCCATTAGTAATTGAAGCTCTAAAATGGGAAAACTTGTACTTCTTTAGAAACGTCAAATATGGGGACACCCATCCTATTGAGTTCAGCCCAGAAATGGTAGCAGTCCCTGAGACTTATGCATCAGAATTCACTTTCTTCTTGGTAATTTTGTAACATACACAGATAGTGCTTTCCAGGACTCCTGCAATTGCAAAAATCAATGCTTACCTCTAATATATTCCGACTTAAAGTGTGCAACCTTATTTAAAATGCACTGCTAGAGCATATATTTTTATGTATTGTTATGTCTAAATGCATGATAACCAAGTTGAAAATCAAATTAGCTACGTTAAGGTGAATATTACAATGTGACTACTACCTGCTGTGCCATGAATGAATCTTGTAAACACAATCAAATCTTTCCTTCTCTCTCTCATACACAGAGACACATGCATGCCCTTGCACAAGAAAAGAGATTCTTCACCTTCTGCCATCATATTGTCACAGCAGCTCATGTTTATTGTGAATGACATCTTCAGCTACAACTCAGCATGAGCTCTGGTATGCTGGAGTTGAACATCCTACCAGGAAAATCAGCAGTGACATTAAAGTTGTTTCATGAATAATGAAAAAATAAATATCACATTTACTGTAGGTACACAAAATGCTTTGTTTAACTAAAAGCATTTGCAGACAAATTCCAGGTCTCTGAGGGCAGATGCTATTTTATTAACTGTGGAGAGAGAACTTACTTAGATGGAGCTGTTTTCATTATATTTGTAATTTTCTTAATTATACAAATGAGAGAGCATGTGATGAGTTCTATTAGCAGGATACAGACTTCTCTTTAGAAAACTCTAAACTCCTAGAATATCACAAAACAGCAAATCCTTGGTGTTGGCAGCTGTGAGTCTTTCAGCCACTTACATTCTGTGTAAGGTTTGCATGTGTCTCCCAAGTCCAAATTTGTGTAAGAACAGTTTTAATCATTTATAGGGGCAAAAAGGCTTCAGAGACAGTAATGCAATTACATAAGTATATAATGCAAAAGATAATTCAATTTTCTCAATGCCATACAAGGCAAGCTTATTCCTGGACCCCAGCAAAAGACACTCAAAACATGACTGCACCGTGTCCAGAGTTTTGCTGGCTGAACCCATATGTACTCCCACCAGCCCTCAGAAAGTTCATAATCACAAAATTCAGGGAGAAGAAACAAGCCTACTTTGAATTATGGGGTTATGGTGACCAGAGTTCTATATAAATGTTGTTTGCAGTGGAAATGCTATACTTTGTCCTATTAAGGACTGAGGAGACACACTTTTTATACAGCAGTAATGTGTCAGGCGAAAGGGAAAACTTTCAATGATTTCAGGCTTCACGCTAGACTGAAACTTGTGATCCTAAAACGTAACAGCTTTTAATGAAACACAAATATACTTGGTTCCAGAAGTGGAAAAGAGTCTCACTAACAAACTTTAAAAAAAAAAAAAGCTGTTATTCCCCACTCTTTGGAATGTTTTATCCATATTTATAGCAAGAACCCTGAAAAATGTTCCCAAGTGCCAAAAAGTATGAAAACTAATACCAAACACATTGTCAATATCCTACTAACTATCAGTCATGAACTTATCAGCATGGAAATACTTATTCTCAGTAGAATTTTCTGAATAAAGTGCAACTCTATGTACAGGCTTAAAATTAGTGATTGAAAAGACCCATCTGCTTTCTCAAGGAGGGTGAATAGATTTGGTTTCTACCTCTTGCTGAGGTGAAAGGCCAAAATTGGTCTTTTCCATAAACCTAGGTCATCAAATTTTTATATCGACTAGTATATTTTATGACTTCTTTCTTGTGAGTTCAAGTTGCCTGTATTTCCTATTCATAGAGAAGTGCTCATTTCCTGTTTAAAGAAACACATGTATTTACTCTTATTCATTTAACAACATTCTAAATGGCAGTAACAAAAAACCGTAAACAGAAATAATCCACCTAATTAGTGCCTGTACACAAAGCCTCATTCTTATTCTTTGTCTTTAAGCAAGACAGAAAACTAAGAGCATTTTAATTTTCTTTTTGCCACGTGCCAATGCTTGAAGCAAAAAAAAAAAAGGAGATAAGTCTAAGGTATGCTAGCTCTTTAGACTCCCACCACTGTCAGGTGGGCTTAGGCAGGTGGTTTAGAGCTTCTCCTTACCAGCTGTAAGGATAAATCATGACCTGAGAGAGGGCCAACATTTAGATTTGACATGTGGGAAGAGGTGCATTAGGTATCCCCTGACATACAGGCAAAATAATTAAAAATAAGCAAATGTATGAGCAAATAAACCCCATGAACTATTGGGGAATGTGTCAGACAATTGCAATCCAAGCTGTATTTCTACCTATTATACAAGAAAGGTAAAAGTGTTCTAGTAGGTCACTTAGTTACTTCAACCAGATGGAATCCAAAATGTTCAGAAAATTAACAATCCATTTATTCCTCCAGAGTTGCATTCCATCTGTTTTCAGACATTTATGGAATCTTTTTGCATACAGGATATGGCAACCACTGGTGCCTTGGAAATATTTCTCCTTTGTGCAGCTCACAGAAAGCCAGGCTGGATATAGACAGCACTGAAGAAAGCCCTTTAATTCAGGTGCTCTAGCTTATCTTCAAAATCTAGGAAACTACAGTTTTGTTTTAAACAAAGGGATAATAAAATATAGTGTATTAACTGCAAAAATGCAACAGGAAATTTTGATCTTAAAAAAAAGAACCAAAACAAAACCAAATCAGGCTATTCCTTGCTCTTTCCACATTGAAAATTTTAACCTTCCTTCCAGTCTGTTTCTCATTTTCAGCTTGTGGAGACAATAAGAATGATTCAGATGCTATGAAGGAATGCAGCCTGGCATGTAGTGATCTCCACCCTGAAGATAAAAGTGACAAAATTACTGCAGGAGTTATGAGCTCTAGCCTTCATCAATTATTTTTCAAGAAATATTTTATTTCATTCAACTACACATTGTGCCTAGATCTAACTTGGGTATGGTCCCCTTCCTCCTTGCCTTGTTCTCAGCATCTTCAGCTTCACCAGATGGAAGGATATCATCTGGCATGCAGGCCAGGCCGAATTTTCTGTATATGACACAAACATCCACATTTCCTGTTTCCATAGGACCTTCTCTTGGCTCGTATGATAGTTCACTATCAAGAAGCTTTATAGTGCTTGGTGCAGAGAGTGTTTTACCCCCCAGTGAATCTCACCCATAAGTACAGGTCTGTATGTCTATTGTCAGGCTGTTATATTCCCATTTCTCTCCTGATTATCCACACCTCACATTAAATCACCCCCAGCTTCTGTGTTGGAGCTGACTTCATGCCTTTGAGGTGAAAGACCTTCAGCAGGTAACTCTGTCCCAGGACTGTTTCTTATAGAGCAAAATCACACCAGATTTTGTGACCTTAAGGAGTCTTCCCATGCTACATCAACAGACCCTTGCACCATTAACACCCTTCATGACCAAGGCCCAGATTACTTCAGACTGTGTGAACAGAGGGTAGGAACGTGTCTTAAATTATCTACATCTGCATTTTGTTCACCTCCCCAGATCATCACTGGCAGCGGACTGCCACATAGAAAGAAAAAGCACTCAAAAATCCCAAGGCAGCAGATCAAAGAGCAGAGAACTAGCTTTTAAGCTTAAGACTTCATTAAAAAAAAATGCTGAAAAAGTAAATCACAAATGATGGATTATTTGTTTCAGTCTTTGCATTTGTTTTTAATGTCACGTCATGTCTCCACATTTTCTTCTACAACCCAAAGGAAGGAAAAAAAAGTTAATATTCATACTTAGTCTCATCCTGTCTAAAGCTGACACTTAAGAAAAACCCCAGAACAACCAAAACAACCACACAAATTCAGCAAGACTCTGACTAAAAGCTGGTATGAGTGACATCAAGTTCTGATATAACAAGCCTGTACTTTTCATCACTCCAGGTTTGACTTTGGGGTTGAGGACCAAATGCTAAAAGACCATATTCAACCATCAGCAGAAGCAGAGACTAGTTTTCCTCCTTTTTTGGACAAATATTCTCCTTCACTCACTGGGAAAGATGATGCTGAGCTAGTGTGCTGCCCAAGATGGACAAAACAAAAGTGGCAAAACAGTAGAACTGGAGAAAACATAACTAGTGCACAAAGGGTCTCGAGGAGCATCCCAAGAGTATATCCACCCACGAGGCAGGCGCACATCTCCCTGAAGTGAGCTTCTATCCACTCAGAAAAAAACCCCTCTCTCTCAAGAGTTCAAGCTTATTAAAGGTTTCCTTTGATTACACAGAGGGACTTGGACCCACACCTCCTTATCAGCTAAAGCGGCTGCCCTGCTTTTCTTTAGTTTCACCCATCCCCTGCTAAGTTTAGAAGAAAAGGCAACAGCTGTGGCTACTGACAGAGAAAGGCTGGCAGCTGCAAAACGGAGATGCTGCATTTCAGTATGTAATTTTCCTTCCACAGTGTCTCTCCCTAACTTTCCTCTTTAAGAGGCACTTAAAATCCATGTGTCTGACTCAATTATTGTTATTGTAGCTATGGAACAGAATGTGATGCTGATGAGGGCCTACCTGTCTAGTTAACTTCCCTTTCTGGATGCTTTCTTTCTTTGATTCATCATTGCTTGTGACACATGTATTGTCTAAACTATGTTCAAGAACAAGACTCTAATACATTCAATGGAAGAAGACAAAAAAATCAGAAAAAGGTGTATTAGATGAAAGCATAAATTTTCATGCTAACTTTAAATGTTCTGTTTCTGAGAAATATCTTAAACAGAGAGCATGGTTTCACTGCAAATTAAGTATAATACTTGCAGTAAAATTAGGAATAAAATTTATTTTGCTTCCTTTGATTAGGAGAGTACTGACATTGCAGAAATGCTTTGCCTTTATGAACTCATCTAGAGATTCTCTGTTCTTGCAGCATTCAGTACATTATCAAATTGTATCTGAAGCACTATGAATTCATGCCCCAGAGGGCAAGAACCCAAATTTAAAGTCATCATCATTCTGTGTATTTTTTGCTCAGTTGAAGGTTTTATGATACAGGCTGAATGTCTTTTCAGGACAATCCTAAAAATAAGCTAATGCAATGGGGACTGGATTTATTGGATATGTACACTCACCTTCAGTTGATGTTCTCCCTAGGTCAGTTCTCATGTGATTGGCAAGGGATCGTGACAGCTTGTATCTTCCTATGAGAAACCTGTGGAGACAATGGTAATTAGAACTGCCACTCAGTCCTCCCTGACAACAGCTACTGCAGTGGCTCTGGGCCTCTGAACTAGCTACTGCCTCTGGAAAATCCTGTTTCCCAGTGTTTTCTCCTCCTTAGGCACATACCTAATTGCATGTAAACATTCTGTAATTTATTACGTGACACAAAAACATTGGTACCTTAAGCTGAAAATACAGTGGTTGATAAATACTGAAAAACTATGATTCTAAAATGTCACTTACAATATTGTTCTCCAACTGCCTTCCATGACTGGTTGGTGAGCTAAGGATACTCCCCAGGTAATGGAAAATCTGAAAAGGGTCTCAGTCTGTTTTTTAAGGAGCCTAATTCTTAGTTAAAATTATGAGTGTTGAAGCTTGTAAGTCAACACAGCTTTGGAAAAAAAATTCCTCATTCCAGATTGAAAATACCAGTACATTTTCCCTATACTATTCTATCTCAATCAGAACAAGAATAAAAAGGCTCAATTACCTGGAAGTATATATTTACCCATAATCGATTTACTCACAAACTGTTAATAACTGAAACAAAGAAAAGAAAAGAAAAGAAAAGAAAAGAAAAGAAAAGAAAAGAAAAGAAAAGAAAAGAAAAGAAAAGAAAAGAAAAGAAAAGAAAAGAAAAGAAAAGAAAAGAAAAGAAAAGAAAAGAAAAGAAAAGAAAAGAAAAGAAAGAAAAACCAGCAATGCAACAGTTCACAGCTGTATTTGGAAGAGACTGTGCATAAGGGAAGACGTTTGGAAATATTTGCAAATTAAAATGAAGCTGAAAAATTTCCTTATACTAGGATATCTACAGAATGAAAGTTGGATTTGTTCTCAGCTTTGCTGCAATTTGGAGGTATGATTTCAGATACAGCTTCCTTATCTGTGAAATGGGGCTGACAATAGAGCTGTAGTTTCCATGCACAGTGACCAGTTATTTAGATCTCTTCATATTAAATAGCATCTTTTTATCCCACAGTAGGGAAAAAATATCCAGAGTGAGGCAGTAAGGAATTGTTGATTCAGAATTGAAAAGGCAGTGAAATTATCTCCAGACCATGGAAATCAGTGGAAATTTACTTCAAAACACTGTTGATTTCAATGGTTCTGGGATCAAGGAGAACAAACTTACTGCACAAAGACAAGTCTGTTTTCCAGAGCAATGCTTCTTGATAAGAGCAGCCTGCCAGACAGCAGCAGACTGTACCTTTGGGGCAGACCCATGCTGAAGGCTCTACATAGTTCTAGGGTGTCCAGGAGCATCTGAGGGAAGGAGTTCTCCCTCTGTCTCCCATAGCTTCTCCAAGGCACCAAGAAGGATGTTTTGGCTTACTCCTATGGTTAAGCACAAAGCATTTGGCACCAGACCAGGTGTGCAGACCGCCAGGGAGAAAGGAGGCCAGGCTGTGTGGGAAGGGTTAGGCACAGGGACCTGCTTCTATTTCCTACCCATTCCCACTCTATCAGCATGCAGCCTGCCACATACAGGAATTTCAGTCGTGCAGAATCACATCCAGAGCACTCAGTTGGCTGGACTCTGAAAGCATTGCAACCACTGCAATGCTAAATTTATTTTCCCAGAAACAATCCAGCCCAAGAAGAGCATGGCACAGTGTATTAAGCATCTGGATAAAGTTTAATGCAACCACTCTTTAAAAACCAACCCAGAAATGGCATTGCTGGTTTTTTAGACAGATAATTACACAGGTACTCCCATACACGTACTTCAAAATTAATCCAGTAGTGTGGTCATGCAACAGGTCAGAAATTACTGAGTGAATAGTATAATTTCCTTTTTAGACTTTGATTGTAGCATGGAATTTGGGCAATACTTTGGCACAGTGCACAGGGAAGTAAGAGTGGAGCTCTACCCCTGTTCACAGACTCTTCCCCTTAAAGCATCTGCCCACCACTAACAAAAAAATCTTCAATCCTATCATTGTTAAAATATCTGTTCCCTGCATTTAGAAGTCCCACTAAATTCAACACCAAACCCACAGAATCCTACTCCATTGACTGCACACAGTTTTCAGAAGATGGAGACTCAGTGTGTTGGTAGTGCCAAGCTTACCCAAGATAATACACCACCCTCTTCTCAGAGGTGGCGTGGGAGAACAACATTAGGATGTAAGTAACAAAGTATGCACTGGTAATCTGTGGAGAAATGTATTTTAGAAATGTAATAGAAAACAATCTGCAATCCCAGGCAACACAGGTGGAAGATGAAATCTAAAGGAAATCACATTTTAAGCACTGAAGTAGAGTTACAGGAGCCAAGTAATTAGAACTCTGCTCTTTTAGACAGCATGCAGTATCATTGTACTTAAAAGCTCACAGTGTCCATAGCATTTCAATTTTGAAACAAATAAACTTTTGTTTATTTCTCTCTACCCCCACTCTTCACTACTGTGAATGTCTATACCCATTTTCCACATCCTAGCAGAACAAGTACCTTCTGAGAAAATATTCTGGGTTATTAATGGCTGGATTTTTTTTTTTTTAATGTAACTGTTTAGTTATTAACAGAGGCAAAGGAAATTCCCTTTTAGAGAAATTTGTGAACTGTTCCTTCTCAGAGCTGTTCCTGTCTGACACTCCTTCAGTGACCACTCTGTCCCAGCTCTAGCCGTTCCTGTTCCCTGTCAATGTAGTAAAGGAACAAGAGTAAGTGTGTACCCAAGAGGTACTAGTAGCCAATCCCTGATTATATTTGAGTCATTTCAGTTCAGGTTTGAGTCTGGAAATCTCACTAACTCTAAGTAGTACCTCATTTCCACTGGTGCAGTTGTGAACATCAGCATCTCCTCTAGCAGGAAAAGGTCAAAACCATTCTGAAGGTCTACAAGGCCCAAAGGACAATCCAGCTGGTACCCCGGGAATCTTCTTAGTTTACATAACATAGAAAGACAGCTAGAAAATTATTTTTGCTGAACCTGACTAAAAATATGTGTGCGACATCATTAATGGATTTTATTTCCTCTTACTGAAAGGCAATTTAATAAATCATCCTTTGTCATAGTGCCACTAATTGCAATGGATTCTGAAAAAAAATCCCAAATGATTTTTTTTTAGAAAAGTCACACATCCTGAAGGTACACTGCTGGCAAGCCCTCGAGTGTTTATATTACAAGCCAAGCAATTTAAATAAACCCCAAGTTCATTACGTTCAGCTAGATTCTCAAGAAAGGTCCTCTCTTCCATTGGTTTCCAAGAATAAACCAACATACAGTATCTTGTTTTTCAGAACTGATAGGTTTTGTGTGGCTCGGACTAAACTACAGTAGTAAGATTTTAACAACTGTGGAAAAGACTATAAAACTTTCTGCCCCTTATTAACTGCTGTGTGACTATTAGGTTTATGGGCAATGTTAACTTTGCAGCATAGGAATAAAAACATTGTTAACCGTCTCCAAAATGTTGGAAGCAATTTTCCCCAAGAGAGGCAGGTGGCCCTTCCAATCCCAGTAAGGTATGGAATGGGTCATGTGGCACACATGTAAAACTAGATTAGACTCTCTGTTGCTAAGTAATTAAACGTAATTGTAAACCTGGGCAAGTGCTGAATTTAAAACTGAGCTCCCTGTTCCAAGCTCCAAAACTTCTATTGAAAATCCATGGAAAATGAAAACTACCTCTTTAAAAGAAATCAGCTAGCAGCTTCCCAGAATGGAGCCCCTGGGCAAGTGATTCAAAATATGATTTTTATAAACAAATCTGACATAGCAAACTTAATGCAAAACCCTATGCATATAACATCACTTATGTGTGCAACTCATTTAAATTATAGCTGTAGAGAGAAGGAAATAAAACTGGCATATTAACCTTTGGCACAACAGTACTCACATACTAGCAATGCTCAGCAGCAGATGATATTATTGTGACTCCCACTAGTATTGTCATAGTGAAGGGTCTGTCAGAATTCATGTCTGAAACCTCCACAGTCAGAGTTTATTAATTCAGCCATGAGCATCCGCTTCAGACCTATGCTGGTATGTACAGTTTTAAGAGCAGATTTTTTTTACTTCAACTTCTTTTTTTTTCCATTACTGTTGTATTTAAAGTCATTGAAAGCAAAAATAAAATAAAATTGATTAAAACTTCATGAAATACATCTCCTCAGCATCATCACATTTTAAAAGACTGAATGCAAAAATAAAATATTTCAGAAATTAATGAAATATAACATTCCACAGCTTCTTGCCACAAACTCATTGGATGCCTGGCTTCCCAAATGTTCTTCTAAAGAGTGGTCTGCTAATTCTTCCTCAAGAGAGAGAACCCTTTCCAGCAATTTGAAAGGACAGGATAAATGCATAAGAAAGATAGACTTAAAAAACAAATTATAAATAAAAACATTTTCAGATTTTTTTTGTTGAATTCTCCACATCATTAAATATATTCCTATACAACTAACAGAAGCATCATGCAATAAGAGCCTTCCTTATTAAATAATGTCTTAAAAAAATGTGTTATTTTGAGTAGCTTTGGCAACAATACTCAGGCCTTGGTATAAGTTATTGGCCTATCTATATGCTCTAAAACATTTTGGTCATAAGTTCCAGACGTAGGACTTACTCAACAGCCTTCACAATGAAAGTGAAACAAGTGCAGAGCTTCTGCCTAGCTGGAGAATACAATGGTTGAAATAATCAGCTGGTTATTAGCAATACTACTAAATTTGAGAAAAGTTACTTTGTCAACATATCAGAGGGCTATAGCAAGACGCTTTTATATTCTCTTTATTTAAATGACATCTAGATAGACTGTTTTGAACAATTCTCACCTTCTTCTTTTGTGGAAGAAGCCCAAGAGCCACCTCTATTTCCCTGACTCCCTCCTACCAGCAGTCCCATGAGCCAAGCTGTGACATGGACAGGGCCGAGCAAAGGAATACGTGATGTAGTTTTAGTATTGCAGGATTAAGAATGTGATGAATTCTTATCTACTTTGATAAAGTATTATCTTAGATAAAACTGGGACAAATCAATACTGCAGAAGTTGCTCTCCAAGCTGTACCTTGCACAAGACCAAAGATCAATGAATGTGAAGCAGAAGGAAAAAAAAAAGACAGATTCCAAATACCAAAAATAAACTGCGAAGAAACTTAATCCTCAAAAGGTCAGAGGTACATCTGAAAGGCCCTGGCCATGCCTTTGTATCAGAATGTTACAACATTAGCCCTAATGACTTAATAGTTTTGCCCTTGAATTGTGTCAACAGGAACCTATCTTATTACATGGTAAATTAGTTGCTTTCAGCCTTCTACAGACTCTCAAGGGATGGGAAGACAGAGGTTCTTCTAGCAAAATTAGAAAGGCAACCTCATACCTAAACAGTGTTGCTGAGCAGTATTTAGTATCATTTTAATTTTTGTACATGTGTTTGAGTAAAAGAAGGCTGGATATAGCATGGGGAAGAAGTCCCTACATTTAGCATTCAGGAGCCAAAATTAAAAGGAAGGCATCTCTTTTAAGTACTGTTGCGCCGTGTCATCAAAGGTCATCGTCTGCTACAGATATCAGGGGATAATGAGAAAGGGTCAGTCATAATGATGGCAGGCTCTAGGTAACAGAGGATGCTTTCTTTTGCTACTTCCCTTCTCTCAGAGAAGTTTGCGTCCTTTACAGACTTTTCTTCACATCCACAGAAAAACAACTTCCAAACCTGGCACAGCAAAAGCCACCAGGTGCCCAAGATGCATGAGCACCTAACTATTCAGAGCCTATCCCTGCATAAAACAAGAACAAACAGTAGTTTCTAAGACCTATAGTTACCAGGCAATTGTCTCATTCTATTAAAATTGGAAAATTCCATATTTTTTTACTTATCTTGAAGTCTTTGCTTCACATCTGTCCTAGAAACCTCCCTCCTGTCAGCTAGACAAAGGATTACTTTTCACAATAAATGCACAAGAAAAGAGAGACATGCTTATACCATTCTGTAAGTCTTCTTTAAGGAGTTTTACAGGCAAGTAAGATGCAGCTCCAGAGACTAGACTTTTAAATCATTTAAAGCTGACATAAGCTGATCCTAGGCATGGTTTATAATCATGTTTTTACTTTTCAGCTCTGACAATTACAAATTGTTTGTATTAGCTACACAAGTATTCCTATCCAGCAGCATTGTCAAAGCCCATCCATCCCAGTCTCAAAACAGCACACCGATCCTTTGCTTTGCCAGCCTCCATCCATAACCTTCATCTAACTGTTACCAACCAAGCAGGGAAGGGCAGGAGAGATCTACAGCCTGTGAAGAAAAACTCCTCATCTGCAATCTGTGGTAGCAGCAGCTCCCCCAAGTTTCAATGTGTTTTTCAGACCATCTCAGCTTGACAGGAAGAAGCCTGGCATCCTCTAAGCATGTTGCACTTGTAACCTTTGAAGATGTTCAAAAGAAAAGAAAAGAAATAATAAATGAAAGGTCTGAACCATTTTGCATGAAGCTGCATGAAAAGTCTTGGGGCCTAACTTGACTGGAACTGTTTTAAGTGCTCCTCGACTACAGCAGCGGTGTGTCATATGAAAGGCTTTGTTTGGCATCTATCCACAGTTATAAATAAAAAACATATTTATCTTTGGTCATGCATAGAATTTAAAACTCGGACAGAAGAAACCTTTTTTCTCCTTTTAAATCTGTAGCAAGCCCTAGATAAATTCTGCTAAATTATTTCTCTTAAAAGGAGGAAAAGAAAAAACAATAACAAAATAGCTTGGCTATTGGGAAATCTGGAAAACAGATTATTTCTTTGGATGGAACAAAGTGTGTGTGCGCCATCATGAATTTAAACAGTTCCATGGTTCCCTATGGAAATACTTAATTGAAGCTAATAAGATGTGGCATTATCAGTGGTTCTCCATGATAGATTTCATATGGTCTCTCCAAGATATTTTACCTCCTTTAAAATGTACTGGCCTAAGATTGTTTTAACTGGTGATCTGACCAACCATCACTACTAACACTAAATTTGAGTGAAACCCTGCTCACAGAGGGGCAGGAGTTTGGGCATACCCCTTATAACTCCAACATCTACACACCAAAATCACTTCAAATTCTAATTTGTAGCATATGTGACAACATACCATTGAAATCTTCAAATGAAAGACTTACTTGCCTCTTAACAAGTGCAGCATGAGTCAGAAGTCCTTTCTTTTGGCATCACAACATTAAGAAATTCAATAATTATCAGCAGACTACAGATACCAACACAAATCTTTCCTCAATTCCAGTGTTTCCTAAGGTGAACCTACAAGGTCATCCCCATGACACTACCGAGGTTCAGGCCCACCTTCCACTGAGCAGATTAGTTGATCATGAGTACATGACATACAATTTCTGACTAGTTAAAATCTTGCGCCTTTCTTACATCTCAGTTTAGAAATGCAAATCCCTACTGGATTTGAGATGGACGTATAGTGTCCATACAGAGGACTAAATTTTTAACCATAAGCACATATTTACACATCCTAATGGAGAGCCAGTAAAGCCTTCTTTAAGTGCAGAAACTGGTTATTTGGCATCTGCAAAGTGCAGTTGCTTTTTAAGAATCTGTACATACCCATTTCTGATAACATCTCAAAATAAATTTGGCTTGAGCCAATGTATCTGTGCCACTCTACATGATTAAGCCATTCTGCGACTTATAGAAGAAGAAAAGTTTTTCCTATATTCATAGGAGCTGAGTTTATAAAGGACTTTGAGTAGAGGTAACTTGTGTAAGTTTGGCAATCATTTCACACCTACATTTTAGGTAATAAACTAAACTGTCTTCCTAAAATTGGCCAAAATCAAGTGGCTTATCATTACTTCCCTTCAGGATGAGAAGTTTATGGACTTTTCTGGCATAATCACCTTTTTCCTTCAGCAATGTTTTTCCTGAAAACATACTCCCTGTGCTTGCAAATGCATGCACTGCATATGTTTCTTTTTAATGTTAGTATTCCTTTTGGATATACTATTTCCACTGATAAAGTCAAGTACATGTCTGTGGGCTGTAGGGTCAAGTTTAGTGTACCACCTATCAGTAATTATGTCAGTCAGCAACAAGTGCATTCATTAACCTATAACCAACCTTGGTATTTAACGTACACTGACCTATATTACATACAGATTAAAGAAACTGCATGCAAATACCATGACACAGGAAATGTAAGTATACAATAAATGGCATGCGATAACACTATTTGAACACAGTTGAAGTCAACATAGATTGAATTTTAATATGAAGAAACTACATGGCAGCTGCTTGCCAACACTCAGGATTAGTACAAGATTCTTTAGGCAGTGAAGAAGATGAGCAGGAACTCTGCATTTATTTTCCATCCAGCAAAGAGTAAAAGTTGTCTCCTGAAAGCAATTCCTATCCTAGGCATCCAAACTGTGTGACACCTCTTGACTTCAAATGGACTATACAGAGAAGCAAGGACAACTGAGCTCCTAAGCCAGGTGTCTTGTGTCATTAGCAAGAAAACAATCCAGGCTGAATTTTTGGGCATATTTCTGTTAGCATTTTTCCTGTAAGACATCCTGTAAGTTTATGTGTGTTCCTGAAATGCAGAAGTGCCTAAGATTTACAAGGTTAGCAATGCACACTGCTGTAAGCACACACACAAACTCAGATGCTGTGGGATTCTTTACCAGTGCAAGTTTTCATCCATCTCAGCATATGGATGAAGTGAGCAGAGAAGAAGCAAGCCTGATTGTAATTACATTAAGCACTTTGGCACTAAGGAAAAGTTTGTACTTGTACACAGATGGCTTTATGTTACAATGCTATAAATGTGACAAATTTCATGGCTTCGCCACATGATGCAAAGAAGGGGCTTGATCCAAAGTCTGTGCAAACCTGCTGAAAAGCTCTCCCTGGTTTCAGGGTATTGCTATCAGGTTTATGATAAGTCCACGGAACACACCTGTATAAGGAAATAGCCTTTTGTACTAAAATGCAATTATTCTTTTACCATCTTAACAGTTTGTCTATTTTAGCTCAAGTCTTCATGCTTTGGCGACTGTTTCCTTTAAACGATAATCAATACAGTCTGGTTCAGGTTGATTAAAATGACTTTTGCTGCCCACTAACACTCATCTACGCTGAAAACTAAAACTGCACAACTCATAGAAACTACCTGAGGGAAAAAAAATATCACATTCTTATCCTATGAGTCCTGGTGTTTCTGATTCAAGTCCTCTTCTCTGTGACCTTCCAAACTCTACTACTTCATGAAGGTAAGAGATTTTAAAATTTGCTTTAAAAGTCCTTAATTTAGAAAAATAAACAAAAATGCTCTCAACCTGTTCCTCAGTGTCTCATCATTGCTTATTTCAGAGTAATAAATCTTTACCCTGACAGCTCTCTGATGATGCATTATGTTAATACATCATAATGACAATACTTGTAATATATGATGAATATATTTTCTGAAAGGGATATCACATATACATTCCATCTTCCCAGCATAGAAGAAGATTTGGGAAAAGGGGGAGAAGGGGAGATAAAATATGGTCTTTACCCAGAAGGCAAAATCTCACAAGAAAATGTGGAAATAAATTGATTGCCCTTGTTAAAATAGAAAGAGAATAAGAAAAAAAAATGCTGTCCAGCACAAGCAACTTCTATCAGTGGGATTACTGTTTGCTCCTCAAATACTGGTATTCAGGCTGCATTATAACAGGGAAATCTTTTAATGTACTTGTCTCAGCCATGCTAATACAGGCATTATAGACACTAGGAAATAATCATGATGACTTTGATAGGGTTGGAAGATTGCGATAATGAGAGGTGCAATATCTAAAAGGGTAACCGAGGTGGTCTGCAAGCAGAAATAACTGGCAGCCTCAGTGAATAATCTGGTGAGTGTTGTGGACACTCCTATGAGTCACCTATGATTGACACAAACCAAAATCCTGAGCACAGACAAGGTGACAACAGGGGATTTCAGTAGGAAATAGTTAATTTTTGATATGGACATCTAGCCTTCAACAACACCATTGTACATTAGAACCAGATCATGGGCTGGTGTTTGCTGTGCTGGGCTCTGCACAAACAGAACAAAGACAATGCCAGCCTCAACCAATTTAAACTCAATTTCAAAAGCTTAGAATGTAAAATCATCCCCTGTCTTAGCAAAGCCTGTCACCTGGGAAGAAGGTAGAAGTTACTTAGCTCCAAAGGCACACCTTCCACATGTGACTGTGTAGGTTGAACAGTATGAGATTTGACAATAACAGGTTTATAGTGGCCCTCCAGGGTGCTCTTGGGTTGCACACAAGTAACTGACAACAACCTTAGTGCCCCTGTTCGTGGCACAAAGATCACAAGGGTGGTCAGAAATTACCTCAAGTCTACCAACAACCTTCTTTTTTTCAGAAACATGGTCTTTCCATCCATTACCTGGTTACTGAAATCTTAGTATTCAGTTTAGATGCAAAGAAAAAACCAAAAAAACAGGAGAATGAGCTTCTGACTTTTTAGGAGTTCTGATAGATCCAAAGTGAAAAACTTGACTTTTGCAAAACACCCACAGGTTCTCACTGTGCCACTGAAGTGGAGTCTGAGGATAAATGTTCTGGTCTGACAAATACTGGCTTGTATCTCTGCACAGGACTAAAGTATTTTTTGTTTCTGTTTGGTCTTGCTAAAGCTGCAGTGGAGAGGTAGATCTGATGCCTGAAACAACTCAGAGGCCTGAGATATTATTTTTCAGTTAAAGAATTAGAAAACAAAATTCCTTAGATATTTAATGGAAGAAAAAGATGTTGTGATTAAGAGACACAGAAAAGGACTAAAATATTACAATAAGAGTGAAATACTAAAAATAAAGGAACATCTGATCATATAATTTGGTGTGAAATCATCCAAACTGACAAGCAAATGGCGTTTGAACGTAGGGGCACTAATTTCAACTCCAGTGTAAAGTTCTGCATAAAGAGGGGCCTTGGACATTGCTGTTTTGACTTTGCCAGAAACGTTTGAGAGAAGTGTGCCAAATTCCGGATAAGGACTGGCAGGTCTCACTCTGTCCTAGAAATTCTAAAGATGGAAACATCAAGAGTGCAAGCAAAGTGACGAGAGTGTCAATGTTACTCTGTTGAACACGTGAAAACAAGCAATGATACCCAGTGCAAGGCAGTGCAACACTCACATTCTCTGAATGTGACTGGAGTATTTCTGCAAGGTGCTTATTGACCTCTGAATCTGCAATTTGCAGAAGAGATAGGAGCAATAATGAATATTGGAAGCCACTGTGTGATAGCCAGTGGTGTCTTGCTAGCAAGCCTATCTCCCAAGGGACAATTACAGGCAAAAATAAAAAGGTACTAATAGAAATCGGCTGATAGAATCAACCCTACTAAATCCACTGTCACTTTTCTATGACCACTTGTAAGAGCCTATTGTAATGTTATTTTGCATTGCAAGCATTTGTCCTTCAGTTGTTGAAGGGAAACAAGCAGCTCATTTTGCAAATGAGCCATCCTTTTGGATACTGCTATTCTGAGTCAAGCAAACTACATTACCAAATCCCATCAATGTTAGATGTCTTGGGCATGCCAGATGTCCTCTCAATTACAGAAAAAAAAAAAAAAAAGTGAAAATTGATAAGTGTCACAACTGTATTGCCTTTCATGCAGGAACACAGCCACTTTCAGGTTGATCTTTAAACATGATGGTATGGGTTTAAAGGAAATGATTAAACATCTAAAACAAAGCATCTTTATTAATAAGGCCAGCTGATTCAAATTATTTTATTAGAACGTTCCTTGTGATTTTTTCTTCTATATTAGGTAAGAAGCACATATAAAGAGTCCCATTAACTGCCATTCAATCCACAGACCCACATTACTGTAAAAAATTGCTCAGCTAAAGTTCACACAAAGCAAAAGTGAAATTACCCCAAAGGAATCTCTGTGTTTCAAGACAATTTTCTTGCTGAGTTTCAAATATTAAAACTCTCCCAGTTGTTAAATAATGAGTGATGAGAAAATGCATGCAATTTTAATTTCCACTGGGATTATGCCTGGTGTGAGACAATCATGTTGTTAGATAAAGAGTAAAATAACGTTATAGCATCTGTGAAGGATGTTATGAAGGACATAGTTCTGGAATAAAAAACATTTTTATCCCAGATTAGCTACTTGTTATGCTTTTTGATGAAATTGCTTGAATTAGAATTTATGCAAAGCTTTATTATCTAAGACACTTCAGCTCAACTTGGTTTAACTGATGTATCTATTAGCATATCTAGCTTGTAGTTAATGAAGGCTTGATGTATCAACTAAGGAGAATCCAGGCAAGTACAATGGGTATATATAAAAAATGACATAATGTTCACTTGTTTCCCCCCTCCAACAATGCCAAAGCTACAGCATATTTTAAAATCAAAACTGGTGTTCACAATGCTCCCTGCAAAGCCACAGGTTAGCAGAATTGCTGGGTATTCACAACACCTGAACACCTGCCATTGTTCTTTGGTGTCTGGTAGAATTTCAGGTGCTCTTGAAAGATCTTTGTAGGAAGACCAAAAAATGAGGAATGACAAAGAGGAAGTTTTTTTTAAAAAAAACCCCAAATTAGAGTCTTAAATATAACAAGTTCATAATCCCTAGCTCATAATCAGGCTCTGAGAAACAGATCTAGCAGGAATGAAATATCACATTATAACAATAAGGAGGAATTTGCTTTGGAGATTTGGCTCTGGTTGAGGAAAACCTCAAAGGGGTTTACTATACAACTCCATTGTGAGAAAATTAAAAATATCACCCATAACTAGGAAAGCCTCCTGCTAGAAAAGTAAACATCGCCTTTTCTGATTTTGTTTATTGCTTTGTTTGTCAGATCTGCAAACCTTTTCTAAAATATTTCAGCCTGGAGGAAGGAAATAACACTAACGAAAATACTACCTAAAAATGTGTCAGTTTTGTAACTGAAAATAAATACACAAATATTGACAAAACCGTCATCAAATACTAACAATAATGTATGTTCCAGCTCTTGCACTTTTTAAAATGTTTAAATAAAAAGACAGGGGACCTGCCTTCTTCAGATTCTTTCAGGAACATACAAAGTCCTTTTCTCCTTTGCTATTAGTAATGTTATTGAGTAATATAAATTAGGACAAGGCTGAAACAGGAGGAATACTTATTTTCATTTCACTCCACTTTCTTATAGTTTTCACAAAGGAAGCTGGTCTCTACTAAATCCAGCCACAGTTTAGGTGAAACTAAATTCTTTCCAATCCACTTATGGTTGTTTGTTCTGATGCAGGTGTTTTTCCAAGGGAAATTTTTTAGTGGAATTTTCTAGGCCAGAGGGCAGCTGGTGTGCTTTGTCTTCTCTTAAACTGCAAACTTCTTCATGGAATGGGTAAAATCTTGGCAAGTAAATTATATTTGTGGATCTTGGCCTAATGCTTGTCTGAGTATAAGGAGTAGGGAATGGTAGGAATTTTACCATGTATTCCTTGACAGGCAGCTGCATAGCTGTGAGAGTGACAAGGAGTTTATGTATCCTGGAGATACTGGGAAAAACAAAGGGAAATAGGAAGAAGTGGGGAGAAAATTAAGTGGCAAAATCAGCAGTTCCTATAGTAGAACTATACTGCTGGTTCTCTTTTTTGGACAGGATTTAGAAAGAAAAAAATAGGAACATTTTTCCAGATTTATTATCTTTGGAGGTAGTATCTTTAAGCAGAATAGACAGAGTGGATGATACGAGTGAGAATCTAATGACAATACTATTTAAGGGGAATTTCAAGGTCAACTAAAGTGAAGCCGACAAACTCTTTGTTCGCTGCACTATTGACAAAGTCATGCCCCTTTCATTTCTGGACATTTCCAAAGATAAACTGAGACAAAACAGTGTAAGTGAAGACAAAACAATGCCAAAATCAGGACCTAGGCAACAGCTCCAGCAAAAGTCGTTCTGAAGCTAGGACAACTATAGCAGCAAATCCAAAAGCAGCAATATGGGCTCTAGGCAGCACTGCAACTTCCTCCTCTCTTCAGGGCTCTAATTAGAGCCAGCTATGGGGTTTTGATCCTCTTGGAGGCTGGCATGAAAGATCTTTATATTTGCATTTACATTTATGCCCAGCCAGCAATGAACAGATTTCTCACGAACCTACATGATTCGTGCCTATGAGATAGAGAGCTCATCAAGCCATCCCTACAGCCTGTAACCTTGGGAATCTCCATGTAGGTTTCTGCAGAGCTGGCCTTTGGTGTGGTGGCCCTATGCTCTAAAGTTTCTCCAAAAGCAATGCCAGCCCTTTGACAGCTTTCATAAGTGACACAGGAATTTATCCAAGGCTGCCAGAAAGCCTGTATCTGTTGCAATAACAGAGCTCAGACCTGCGTGGGGTCATTACCACACACCAGGGAACCCATTTTCCCACAAAGCTGCTACAGCCTGGGCTATGGCTGACTAAACAAGTAGCAAAGGAGATCTGAATCTGGCTCATTTTTCCTAAATGGCCAACAAGAAGTTTTCAAAGCTGCAAGATCAGAAGGTTTCTCTCTTCACTGTGCTTCAGAAACTCAATGCCACTTGAAGGGGTTCTTGTATTAACTTTACTCTATCTAAAGCACCCAAACCAACATTCTTAAAAAATGTATAAAATGGTTTTGCATATGCAAGGCCATCAGCAGGTCACTTAAAAAAATTAAGATAAGATCATTGGGAACAGAACAGCTCACGGTTTATTTTACAACACCCAGCTGTCAAAAAATTAAGCCATAGAAACAAAAGTTGAAATTAGAGATAGAAAGCAAATTTACGTCTTTGATGACTTCTGTGTAATAAGGGGGCTTTCAGAGCTCATGCTGATGTAAACAAGAAGGAAAGAAAAGCGAATCCCTGAAATCGGCCATAGGGCTAAGGAAAAGTCAGATCCATTCCTCTTCAATCCATAGACTATTTATGTAAACAATGGGTATATTTAAACTCAAGTCTCAAAGATAGAGAATGGGTGATTAATACTCGGCTCCCGTCCTACCTAATGAGTTTGTAAGATCTCTCATTAATTGTTTGTCCCACTTGTAGCTGAGACCAGGTCTCTTTTGGGGCTCCAGTACCTTATGATGCAATTAATATAACCCTATGCTATTTACAGTTCTTGAACCCTAACATGTCATGTGTGCTAGGATGAGGGTGTTTTGGGACCAGCAGTGTCTCCCTGGCAGCAGGCCTCTGTCTTTGCATCTTTTGCATCTACCTGCTCTTCTGTTATAACCCCTCTAATCTCCTGGGTGCTGGAGCTGACAGCATGCAAGAGCATCCTTTTATAGGAGGCCAGATTAAAACAGGGCTGACCAAGTAACTACTCACATACATTCAGTGGCCCAATTAGCCCTTACTTTACTTACAAAAGAAGGTTAAGTGGAAAGAATGGTAAAGCCCACTGATATCAGCTAGGCCAGCATTTCTCATTCTAATGTAAGTGACATTATTTGTCAGTGCATGGAGGTTTTTGCGCAGTCTTTGTGTCTCACCTCACCTTTTCCAAGTAATTTCTATGTCTCCACTGAAGAGATTTCCAACCGCCACTGTTTCAGTCCTCAGATAAATTGCTTTTTTGTCCCAGAAGGATTTCATTCTATGTGTTTACTTCTTTAATTTGTGTACCCCCACAAACTAACATCTTTGCATTTAGTAGGCAGTACAGGGGCATGCAAAATCAAAGCCCTGTTCTGCTGGAACTGCAAGATGAAACGCAAGAAAACTCTTAACTTCAGGGAGTATTGTAGAGAGAAAATAGGAAGTGAAACAGCTTTAAAAAATGCACACTTTTCTAATGCACTAAAGCCTTTGCTGCTTTTGCCAAAACTTCACTTTTAAGAAAAAACATCTGCGGGTTTGATTTCTATGTTTCTCAGCCGTTAGTCAATAGTGGATTCAATTTTAAAGCACAAGACGTATAACATACAGAGTGAATCATTCCTTGTCTGCATATAAGAGAACACAGACAGATAACATGCTTAGTGAAAGCTTTATCACCAAGGAAACACATTTATAAGCATTGAATTTAGCACCTTAACATTTACAACTCACTTTAAAAAAAATGCCAGCTGTAAATAAGTCTATACTCATAACTCGAATTACGTGGTTTCTATCACTCATGCCTATTCTAAGAATTACTCATTGCCTTAGAGTGGCAACGGGCAAAGCCAGTTTGCTAAAGTTCAGCATTTCTAGACATTTGGGCTCTGATCTACCAGAAGTTAATTGTTGCAGTGAGATACTAATTTTTTGGTAATTATGTCCAACCAATCCATAAGTAACCCCTCACAGATTAGGTTTTATCTAGTGCCACTTGCTATTTCCTAAAGGTCATGGAGTCTCTTTTTCTCACCTCTAACAGCTCACCTTTCCTGCATGTACTATGGGGAAGCATAATTCCAGTAGAGTGGAAATTCAGTCAGCAAATGAGGCATCGACATAAATATTCATGGGGGGAAAAAACTTTTGAAAAAATGTTGAGAAAAGAGGGTAGGTAAATCATGGCATCCTCAGGAGACCACTAAGATATGGACTGTCAATTTATATAGATTTGCTTAAAATTTTGTGTGTAATTTAAGAAGTGTTTTCATACTTACTGAATTATCACCTTCTTGCTGGAATTAGGGCATTTCTTGAGCACTGGACACTTGATCCAGAGTACGGAGCAGTTGCCCAGATGCCATGTGGCACTCATTTGTCATATCCTGGATTTACAGTCTGGCAAACAGCAAGGGAAATTATTCTGGATTGTTCAGGGAAATGTTTCTGCCCCAGTCAACACACAACAGTTGTCCAGTTTTTACAAAGTGAATTTGTCTTCTTATCTAGGGTTCTTTCCCCACTTTTTAAACCCTTGAAACCCAAACCAAGAACTTGATATAAAAGCAAGCCATAGGAGAAGCACATGAACTCACAGGGTCTATCTGCATGTACAAGGCTAAGTTTCTATATAAGCACTAGAAGAAAAGCATTATCTCAGCCTAGGGTCCCAGTAGAGTTCAGCACAACTTAATACGATAAAGATTCAGCTTCAAGGAAAAAAAAATTCAGGACAAATTTTGAAAATGCTTGGTTATGGCTTGCTCTGCTTGTGGCTGTGGTCACTGGTAACAGTTATTGACCTTGGTAGGAAGAGAGTGAAGCTGATGCCATGTGCCTTTAGAAAGTCAGCTCTGAAAACATGATATACTGACAATATTTGACTCCTTGCAGTTAATCCTACAAAGACACACATTCATACAGACATTTGTTTAATTGGGAATCCTCTGAACTGAATTCATGTCTGGCTCCTGTCTGGTTCCATAAGCCTAAATAGACATGAATAAATGGAGCCATTTGCCAACTCAGGACTCAAATCACTAACAGTCATCATAAAATCTAGTGTCCATAAGAGTCTGAATACCTGAGTCCAGCACCAAAATTGGACCATTCAGTGAAGAATAATATAAAAAGGATTACTTCAAAACTACTGATCATGAAGAAAAAGAACACTGACTGTTGGGTAATGATGCAATCTTGAACTTTCACACCACATCTCAGGAAATATTACTGCACTATAATTGCGTTCATCATGCCTATGTTTTCTTCTCCATTCCTCAAAGATTTTCATTGGTATGATGCAAAGGACACTTCTTTCTACTGGGAGGTTGTCTGTGTTAATCTGAAGCAAGTTCATCTCAATTTTTATTTCACCATTGTTTGTAGCTTTTCAGCTTTCATATCCTCCCTAATGAGAACAGTGGCCAGAGGAAAACAATATATGTACCTTTTATAAAGACAAAATGAGAGGCAATGTTAGGGTCTCCTCCATTTTTTTTTAAATTTTTTCACTTTTCTAAAGAAAATCTTTTATTCAACCCTGATGCCATAAAAGGAGGTGATGTCATAATTTATGATATTAAACTTGTTACTAAAATGTCATTACACAAGTGATGTTTTAATTGATGATGCTAAACTGGTTAGCAGGAAAGTGTCAAGTGTCACTTTCATGACATAAACTGACTGTTATGATTATATAATATCAATTATTCTCTGGAAAACTGCATTAGATCAGTTACATCTGAACCAATGTAGTTGGGGCAGGTTCATATTTTTTAAATGCTGTTCATCCAGTTCTCATTATTATGAGTAAAATATACTTCAGATGCAATTCAGACCTTTATAACTCTCTCCTTGAAACATAATACCCGCCTTTCTCATTTGCCCTTTCAGGTGCCATCAAATCAACATTGAACTAAAACAAAAGCAGTGAGACAAATTTTATAGCCTTAAGAGCTTGACTTGTTCTGCAAACATACAAAAACCAAAGTTTGAGATTAAGGTAAGCAAAAATAATTAAACACAATTTTAATACTAGGTTAAATATAGAGCATTAGGATTTGCTGACAGAATGTTGGTTACTATGATCCCTGCTTTGACACTGGATCTCCTAAAGCTTTAGCATCCAGCTGCTCTCCAAATTCCTCTAAATCTTACTTAGGCACAGAATCAAGAGAATATATTAATATCTGAAATGCATGTAGCCAGATTTTAAAAACTTAATCCCTTTTAGGGATAGTTACAAGTAAAGGCAGCAAGTTTAGTTCATGTGTACTCTCTGGGTCCAACAGGAGTAGACTGAGTCACTGATGATGCTGATCTGATCGAATGAGTTTATAGCGAGTTTATAGTTCCCTATGTTAAAGCTGCACTCTGCTCCTTGCTGCCAGTGACATATCTCTGGCTTACTGGCAAAGATGATCAGAGATATCCTGATTACAAGTTAGATGCAACATAACAGAATGAGATTTTAATGGGAATTTCCAAGCTGAAAATTCATCTATTCTTTTATAGAAGAATAGGTACAGTCCCTTTAATGAGGGAGAACACAACAGTCAGGACAATCTCTTGGTCAAGATTTGTCTAAGTTTAAATAAGAGGATTGCTGCCATAAATTTCACTGTTGTTAAATTGAAAAATATATGATGTACATCCATGCTACCACAATGACCCTGAGGAACAGTGGGGACTCCAAAGCCAACAAAATCTGGCTGCTAAATAAGCCACACTTTTACTTTCCTGAACAGCTTCATGCTCACATCAAAGGTACTTTATGATGGAAGATGGATGTAGAGATGACTAACAAATCACACTTCCTTTTACCCTGTTACCTGTACAAACTTCAGTCAGATCAGAAGTCACATTTCTTGGGAAAGGTCTCAGAGGTTTGATCAAAAGAGTTGCAGAAGGTGATAGGGAGAAGCTGCAAAGAGGGAGGAGAGAAGCGCACTAAGAAATATTTAGGAACAGACGTGATTTTCATTAGGTTTATTGGAGTTGGTGGAAATTAATCTGCCAGGCAAGACTTTGAAAACTTACCTCATGATTTCATCCATGCAAAAATAATCAGTTGTCTCATTTTAGGTCTCTTGTTTTCTACATGTTTTTGCAAGTAATGGATTTGGATATTATCCCACTCTCCACTTCTTTCTGACAAGCTTAATGGTGATAACTGATCTGAGTTCACAAAAAAAAACCAAAACACCAAAACAAAAAACCTCAACAACCCCCCCACAAAAAAAAAAAAAATTAAAAGATATTAAAAAAAAAGCACAACCAAAAAAGGAAAAAGAGGTGTTAAGTCTTAATTATCCAGATGTATCAGGTGTTTTATTACCAACATATCTCAAGGTAGCATTTTACCTGTCAGATTTCGGGGACATACAAATTTCTTTAGCTATCAGATCTTTAATGCAGATGTTAAAATAATTCCAGAATTTTGAACGTTTATCCCCTTTGCCTGCTGTCACATATTCTCTATCCCACAGACATTTTCATTGGAGCCTGTGATTATTTCTCTATTTTTCCTGATTTGCTGTAATTATTTAAAATACACTTTCAAGGCAGAGAGAGCTTGCATCAGCCATCAAGCAATGCACCATATCACTCTGATTTCCATAACAAGTCAGATAAAATATAAGCATCAAAGAATGCACTGGTTGACATGACAGAAGGTTGAAATCCTGTGAGAAAAATGCCTCTTACAAGAAAGGTGAGGATAAAAATTGTTTCAAAACCTTAGCAGGTTGAACCTGCTCGTCCATGTAGTTGCTGCATCATGGAAACATGTTCACAGCCCATGGTAGTACTGATCAACCTGTAACAAGGCTCCATCTAACAAAATCAAAATTCCTTCTAACATTTCCTTGTAACTGAAATAAGGCATTCAGACACTAGTGGGTTTCGTAAAAGTTATATAATAATTTACAATTGGTTGCTAATTAATGTCAGATCACAGTGGAATTCCTATGGAATTACAGAGTGGAGCCTCTTTAATTACCAGTTTATAATTATAAATCTCATTGGAATGAAAAACACAAGAACTGTAATAAATGATGATGATCTTGGAAGATCATCTTTGACTAATAAAATCTTCATGCATGTCCCTTAAGGAATTATAGAACAGTAGTTCCAACCTGGGGCAAAAAACATTTTCCATGACGCAGGATTCCCCTTCCTGCATTATTCAAAAATGAAAGAGACAAAAATCTTAGACATTATTTCACAACTAGACCAATTACATCTTGTGAAATTAAAAAGACATCTCAGGCCTCTTAGCACCACATCTTGCAGTCTGTGTACCTGATAGATCACCACGTAGGACCTTTCCCACCAAGGCAGGACCTTTCCCACCACTGTGCAGTTTTGTCCTTCTCTACTGATCTGCCTTCAAAAAGCCATGGGACTAACCCTCAATGCAATTATATAGCAGAGACCTGCAGCTTTCTGTTCAGGTTGTCCTGATCTGTGCTGTACTTGAACACAATCAAGGATGAGATGATTAGGACTGTTCATGTTGACTGTTAATTAGGTGTACCCACAGCAGTTTGTCCTATGTTCTGCTTGCAAATATTTGGACCTCTCTAAACAGCCGTGGGTGGGGAATTGCAACTCTAACAGCTTCACACCAGTACCCTACAGACCAAAAATCGATGAGTATGAATGGTGTTATGAACCTATTGAACCATCTTTTCCTCCCTCCAGTTTGACTTTGGGTTAGCTGAACTGAAACAGAAGTCAGGGCGTCTGCCACGCGGAAGCAGCCCTATAAGAAGAGTTCCCAGCACAGGACCTCATCTCTGCAAGTTCAGAGGCAGGAAGAGGAGGAGAAGGCAGGTATCTCCCTGTCTCCCCAGTGCCATCACAGCATGGGACCCTAGCACTGACCTGTGCATCCGCATTCTCACAGCCATCTCAGCCAAAATCATTATCTCCAGAACTTGTTTGGGACAAGGAAGAAGATAGTGATTTGATTTCAATAATTGTATTCATAATTGACTTGACTTTGTGGGTGAGCAGCAGGTTCTGAGCCTCACAAGCTTGTTTGCATGTCCCAGCAAGTTCAGTCATTTTCTCCTGTCCTCTGGAGTGCTCATTACTGCTTTCAGCCATCCTCCTAAGATGTACTTTTCCTCCACATGGAAATGAGCAGTTCATATGCGGAGGCCCTCCTTCCCTGCTTTTAACAGATTTTTTTTTTCTCTCTTCCTTGAATTTTTCCCCAATCCTCTCATAGTTCTATTTCTCCATGTCTTTGCAGCCCTGTGCTTCTCCCTGCATCCCATGTACAGCTGTGGGAATCTGTAAACGTGCCAATGTGTACTTTGTAAAAACTTGTTGCAGATCTGATGGGTTTCACTTTGCAAGCCAAGAAGCAAAGACTTATGACATAATTGATAGTAACAAATTGAAAGAGGAACTATGGCCCCTACCTAAAATAAAAGACAATCACAGTGAATTAAAGGTATATAGAATATAAAGAATTACACAGAGAAACACAGGGAAATGAGAACAAATTTAATGCAGGCTACAGTGGAGTTAAACCAGAGATGAATTTGGCTAAATAAAACATAAGAAACCTATTTCCTGTACTAATTACTCTACTTCTCATGTAGCATCAGCTAATGTTGGCATCAGCCTTCACACTAAATTGCACCACAAAACCCCAACATTCAACAGTGGTTTAGCCTACACATTAGAGAGTTTACCAATTTTTATTTTGCCTAGCTGTTGTTTATTTCCTGACAAATTTTTCTTGCAGGTTTACTCAGGGGGAGAGATGCTCCTTGAACAGCAGAACTACTATTCAAGGGCTTTGAGAAGTAAGAACACAACATTATTTGATTTGTTTTTCATTCCACCTTGCAAAACGATCTCTTTAGTAAATCCAGACCATCAGAATCAACAGGGTGACTTCCCCACATGGACAGTGTTTCCCATGGAGCACAGAGGTTGCAGTCACTAACACAGGCAGAAGGACAGCTCGTTTCTTCTCATTCATTTTGTTGGCAGAACAAAGAAAACAGCACATTAGCAACAGACTTTCATATGGACACTGGAATTAATCAGACTCAAGTTTGCCTTCCTTTAAATCAAAGGGTCATGTGAAGGTGGGGAGAAGAATTCGCAGTGGTATCTTTGAGGGACTGCATTCCTAATTTTGCCCGAGATAACAGAGTCCCAGTGCCTTGAATTGCTGATTATTACAATCACCAACAGACACACATACATATTCAGGGAAAGTGTTCGAACTCTCACATTTGTATTCATTTTACTTTGACTGGACTGGAATCATAAAAGGAATGTGTAAACGAGGAGAGCCTGTTGCTGAAATGAAGTTGAATTTTTTCCCCACAGAAACTTGGGTTCATGACAGCTTTTTGTTGGGCAGGACATTAGCCTTTTGTAATTTATTGCTTTTAGATTAAATCTTGGGAAACTCAATATTGCAGTTGAATGATTAGAGCAATACCCCTTGGAGTAATAAATTTTCTTTGGTGCTATGCATCTCCCGATCATGTTTCCCTTCTAATTACATTTACATAAATGATATTCTGCAAAATTAAATTAACATTCAAACCGTTATGCTGGCAAGGAGAGACAAAAATTAGTTACAAACTTACATCCCTAAAAAACCAAAATGACACCTCGTTCTTTCCACAAACTGAATCATATCTATCCCCCAAAGTGTCTCACACACAATTCATTATTCTAGTTGGTTAATCACCAACCTAGAGGCTCTGCTCTCCCTCTTTCAGAAGTCTAATAGTGTAAGGAACTACTTTCCACAGGGTCTCATTAAATAGAAGCAATAGGTGTCAATCCAAATTTGGTCAGCAAAGTGCTTTATTGAGACCTAGACTTGATTTCTATAGTTTTGGCCACAGCACTTCTTCAGGGCTTCCCTCTCTTGGCTCCTGTGCACAATTCTTCTAGTACGACGCCTGAAGGCACTTGGCGCGGCTCCCTGTGAACTTAGACTCAGTGCTGCACTGACACTGTCCTGGCCAGGCTGAAGAAAGATGTTCTTGACCTTCATACGTTCACATCACCGTGCTGGCTGGTGAGCAAAGCCATGATTTCCTGGACTGCTCTCCAAATGATGCAGGATTTCACAGAGCAAGTTTTTGCTTCCCAAAAGGAGGGACCATTATCATGATGAGGAAAAAAGAGTGCCAGCCTACTGCTCGCTCATGAAGTCAGACTTCAAACAGCTTTTCCAAGATCTGAAGTTGAAATGGATTGTGCTATGTAGTGTTAATTTGCCTAAGATCGCTGATTTCCTGACTACTCAATCTATTTTCTCAGTGCTGTATAAGGATCAGTAGCTTTTGCAGAGAAAAATTGTCTCCTAAGACCTAGTTGGAAAGACATTATTTTTGTTGTCCATAGAAGATTTGGTGCTTCAGATACCCACCCACTGTAAAGACAGGGTACATCCATTTTCTCTCTCCTCTCTTTTGTCTTTTGATGCAATTAACAAATCATCAAAACACTTAGGCAAAAAACACATGGCCTATTCTATCACTGGGCATCAGTGAGGCATCACTTGGTTTTATCTGTTGCTCCTACACACACTGCACTGAAGATCACAGTATATTCATTCAGGAATTCAAATCCTAGTCTTTATCCTGCCCACCCTTACGGTCCAGAGCATATAGCATCAAGTCAGCATATAGCATTGAGTCAGCAACTGAATTTCCTTCTTGAAACACATCAACATTTGCATTTTAGCATATTTCACTTTACTTGGCAAAGAGATTGTTGGAGTTTTTTCAAAAAAAAAAAAAAAAAAGGTACGCTGGGCAGCCTGGCATTTGTTTGAAAACCTAATTTAATTTTCCCTAAACTTCACAGTTTCTGTATTTCTATAGGTCCTACAATAAATAAAGTTAATTAGTTGTAGACATAACATTTAGAGACCATATTTTCTCAAAGTGTTTTATTGCAATGAGTCATCTGCATGACAGTTCTCTTTCCAGGACTGCACTTCATTCCTGTTTGCCTCATCCTGGTAAACATAACGTGCCAAACACTCTAGAATTTCTGTTAAATAAGCTCGTCTCACAGCATTATGGCCTAGGCCCATTCAGAGCCATAATTGAATTCTTTGGCATGCAAATTGCTTGGAAAGACCGGGCCCAATTTATGTGTTTAGGACCATATGACAAACATCTGTTTCACTGCAAGGAATGCTAGGGTATAACCACAGGTACTGAACACAAATCACATAGGAAATCCTGGGGCAAGTTCATTAACCATGACTCCTGGAAAGGACATGACACCTGAGTTTCCATTTGATGGAACAGCCTGTGCAAGACTATGATGAACTTTCTGTGAAATCTATGAAAATTCAGAGCAGTCAAGGAGATGGGGAACATAATAGCACCAGACCAGCAGATACATTTACAACAGCAATGTTATACAACAAAATTCCATAAACATTTCCTCTTCAAGGACTTAAAACTCTAGAAGACAGAACAATATAACAAAAATGTCATAACTTACTTCTACTGCTAGCATTAAACTCTAATTTACTTTATTTCATCAGTCTGTTATAGTATTCCCATTATCATTGCCATGCTATTTCTAACCTGTTTTTAAAAAGCAGCAGAGCTTCAAGACACATGTCAGTGGAGCACAACAAATATAAGTCTGACAGAGCGCTCAGTGAATCATGGGAGAATCCCTATGATTAAGAAAAACAGTAAAGAGAATTTGTGAGGTTACAGTAAAGTTATCAAGAATTCATGAGTACACAGGGCTGTGACTCAGTTGGCTAAGGTTATCAGACTCTGGGAGCATTGAATAGTTCTGTGAACAAGACAAGACCATCTGCCATCCACAAAAAGAAAAAATACATTTATCTAGAAGCAGGGCTCTTCCTAAGCTTTCTGAAAAATCTCCAAGGTGGGGGTCCCTGCATTTTATAAGGTTGTGTAAAGCCCAGATACCTTATTCAGCTCCTGATCTAGAAGACACCATAGGTCTCAGAACAGAGAAAGGAAAAGAAAAACAAAATTGTCAAGATGTGTCTCAATGACAAATGCAAAGTACACCTGAAAGTATGGCTGATGTTTCCTGCTCTTCAGGAAAATTAGAAAATTGCAATCATCTTTTGTTTCTCAGGAGTATCACAAAGAAGAGGAGACACACAATTGTGTTTGGATACTATCAGGAGCAACTGGAGTGATTATGAGCTAATTTTACCATAAAGGTCAGGTTAATCTCTGTATATCAGAGACTATTTAATAAACACCCTTAACCACTTCAGTATCTCTCTCACATACCATCTTTCCACCCCTGCATTCTGCTGGAACCAAAATGCCCAGAGGATGAGTAGGTAGTGGCTGCATTTTGGGTTGCTCTTCTCAGAAGGTTTTTTTTTTTTTACTTTCCTTGTATAATCCTCAGGGTCTCTTGAGGGCAGTTACTGCAGCTGAGAGGAGAAGACCACTGTGTGCAAAAGGCATGACAGCAGTAAAGAGCAACCGAAGCTGCGCTCACAGCACCCGTGTTTCTCCACTTCTGCATTTTTGATTGCCTGATTGTTGTTGTTGTTGTTGTTGTTTGAAGATCAAATGTTATGTGCAGCAACAGATGTTAGTGATCTCATTCAGAGCTGAATATCTTTTTACACATAATTTGGTTGTGCGCCAGGGGCCAAGAACTTTGGCTTCTGATAAGCAAAATCAAAAGCTGTTTTAACTGGCACATTGAGTCCATTGTCTATAAACATTCACGTTAAGAGAATGAGAGCAAATCTGCCAAGGGACATTATAATGTCGTGAAATATATTTGTCCATCACAGAAGAATGACTGGAAAAGAGGGGAAAAGAGGTGATTACGGAGCAGTGGCCTAAATCTGCTCAAAAGCTCCACTAATTATGAGCACACACTATCTTGGGGAATAGCTGCAAACGGATGTACAGAAAACATTCAAGAATGAGGAGACAAGGACATTCTTCAAGGAATAAAGCAAGGAAACACTACAACTTGGCAGCTTCTGCCCTGTTTTGATCGGATGGGTGGCAGCAATTAAAGGGCAATGCCAAAAAGATTAGTGTTATGTAGGATGGGATTTTCCTAGGCATATGAAAAACAACAGATCAGGAAACAGGAACACTGGGATGCTAATCTATTTTTTTCAAGCAGTCACAGATTTTTAATGTAAATACCCATAGATCACATCAGAAGGGAACCACCAGGAAGTTGTCCTAGGAGCTCTTACAAGTAATGTATTTAATGATCTATATTATTACTGTTGGAAGCATGGGAGCTGTGTTCTCTTCGGAACAGTGAAGGAAGAAGGTTGAGAAGAAAATACAGAGTTTCAAGGCAAGAAGATGCAACTTTCGCATCACACTTCTTTTGAGGGGTTAAAAACAAATCAATTGATCAAACACAAAGGTAGCAAGTATTTGACTTGCCTCAGGGGAAATCCTTGGGACTCTCACACACCTTTTCGAACGGCATTTGGACTGTAAGAAAAATGTATTTCTCCAAGAAGCATCTAGATGTTATTCAACAGTATCATTGAAACAATCAAGGGTAAACAGCATTTAATTTAGGCCTTCTGAATATTAACAGTGTTATTCTCAGAATCAAAAACTGGTTCTTTGGCTAGAATAAAAACATTTGATTGTGTTTTGCTGTGAAAACATTGTGATTTGCTGTACTGTTCTTGATTAATGGTGGTCTTTCAAAAAGTTGTTTTCCTTTGTGCAGTGGAAATAAAGCTTCTTTCCAGTGTTGCTAAAATCCTGGCTCTCATTATGCAAAGGAGAGGTTGATGATGCTTTATGATCTTTAGCAAGCACCACAGACATTTCTGGAACATGAAATCAAAAGTAAGAGCAAGTAGCATTAAAATGTTCTTTGAGCTACTTTCTCTAATCACGACATGAAAGTTCTTTTTCATTTAGTGTATATGAACTGCATTCAAAGCAAAATAAAAATAATTCTGAAACCGAGACTTTTTCTGGAATGGATTCAATGCTGGAATAGAGTCAAAGTAAAACCTTCTTTTCATGACAACTGAATTGTATGTCTTATTTGATGAGACATCTCATCACAAGATCCTCCAGGCACTGTGCACGGATCACCTTTAAAATATAAACATCCTAATATTACACTTTTTGTATTTCTCTACGGTAGTAATAATTCACTTTCACATAAGCTTCTTGGAAGGAAAGCCAGAAGAGTCCACAACTTTTTATACCATGTACATCTCTTAAATAAAGGCAATCATGAACTCTCTCCCTCCCACCAGTAACTACACCATGTTGCAGCGGCAATGACACTGCTTCTGCCTTTCACGGAAAGGGATTTGGAACAAAGTCCAGGAAAAGGGACAGTTCCTCAGGCACAGTGGGGCTGTGTGGCTGCATTGACTCCTGCCAGTCATACCACCAGCTGCTGATATGTTTCTGACTACTGAACTTCTTCGAACATGACTTAATAGCTGAATCAAAGCAAGAAAAATTCTCAAGATCAGAGAGGTCTTGGCAGACCTTTCTATCTGTGTATCAGTTTGGAAAGTACTGATTTGATCCGTATTCCATCATGACAGATAAAAACTGACCACCTCTCATCCCTAAGTGGCCTAATGAACTAGGTTTGAGCAATGTGAGAAATGAGTAGTATCAAGATCACTGTTCACTGAATAGCAGTGTGACCCATATGATAGAGATGACATCAAAAAAGCATCTCATTTTCAGGAGATCAAAAGGTACAGTGCCTTCCAGGAAAAAAAAAAGTTTATGTCAAAATCACAGGGAGCGCCCTCAAGTTTGTTATTAGCCTAAAGAGTTGGGTTAAACATGGAGACAGTTCTGCAGCAATGTTTATTTTTAAGAGGGGGTTAAAGTCAAGATGCCTACACAGCTTTGCTTGCTGTAGAAATGTGGTTAGAGATATACAAGTTATGCACATCCAGGTACTAAAACTCTGGAATTCAACTGTCATTCAGCAAAGTTCTTCCTATTTTATACCAATACAAGTCAACCATATTCTCCTGACCATCCAGGACCTTCCCAGACCCAATTACTATGTCTCTGATCCTCTCAACATTGCCCTCTACCCTCTCCAATACACAGGAGCTATTTCACAAACTATTATCTTACAATATTTTCTTTCTTCTTTGCTGCATCCTACCTAGGAAAACATTTTCTGAATTGTTATCCCAGTTTTCTGTGCTGTCATGTCTTCAAATCCCCAGGATTATTTTTTTTAAAAATGATTGCACATTCTTCGAAATGGAAATAATTTTTGCATGCTCAGATTTAAAAAAAAAAAAAAAAAAAAAAAAAGCCAGAACTCAGTGGACTCTTTACAGTGGACCTCCCTGACTTTTCAGAAACTCATCATGAAGAGCATAACCTGACTGCTTTCCTGTTTCACTCCCAGCAATGGGTTGCTGATTGTTGGGGTCACTGGGCCAGTCGGTCAGCCAGGGAAAAGGGCTGAGACCGGCTGGTGGGAAAACCAAGGCTTTTAACACAATGTATCTTCTGACCTGGCAAGGAAAAGCCTCTCCCACAAGCCCTCGCGGTTGGAATGTAACCCTACCCCCAGACCCTGTTGAATGTAAAACTACCTCTGCCAGCAGCCTGTGTGGCTGCTTCCTGCCCTGGTCCTCTCCCTGCCCCTTCCCTCTGTCCATTGGCTCCGTTCCCTGGCCCTGCCTCTGTACCGCCCCTGTGCCCTCAGAAGATTCTGTAAAACCAGTCTGGCCACGAGGCCTCGTTGTCTTTGCCGTCCTCTCTCTGCCCGTCCACTTTGGTGGGTGAAATAAACCAGCTCCGTGGAATTCCTGGGCGGCACTCCTGACTCCTTGTCTCTGGTAATACTGAGCTATCCAGCATAAGGTGTGGGGTTGAATACCACGAGCGCTTCCAGCTGCACAGGGCAAACGAGGGGCTGCAACAGCTGAGGCTGTACCCGGGGTGCCTCTCTCACGTGGCACTTTGGGGAACAAGTGGCCGCCTCTGTGAGCCCTGTATCCCCCACATCTTTTGGATTTTTTAAATTTAATAGCTGATTAAGGCTGAGAATACAGGACTGGAACTAATGTGAAATGAAGGAAAACATTTAACCTACAGTCCCTCATATACAGAACAAATAACTGTCTCCGTGTCCCTTGCACATGTTTGATGGAGTCAGAAGCTGGTAATTAAAGAAGAAAAACTTCTTTAATAAAGAAATCTTTACCTATTTGGGATACTTTAATCATTTCCTATGAATTAATACTGTAAAGTCTGATTTATAGCTTAAGGAGGAAGATCCTTATAACCATTAACACACAAATTCAATCAACAGACATTTGCAAATTACGGATTCACTGGAGTTCTGTTTTCTCAACAGAAAACCAATCCTGGCCCCTTCTCTGCAGAGGAAGCAGGGCTTCAAATGATAGTAGAGATGAAGTTTCATCAATGCTGCATTCCAGGAAACCTCCTTACACAGACTTTCTTCAACAGATGGTCTTCTTAATTTGGTACAAGTTACAAGATTTATAGACAATCCTCAGCAACATGGGAAGTTTTTAAGGTGTCAGATGAAGCAATAAACAAATGGGAGAGCAGTGGGCTCTTAGCAAACAAATTCTCTAACTTTCCAAGGATTGCTATGACCCTGCTGCTCCTGCACAAATATCTGAGAGAAAATACAAAATTTTAAAATACAAAACATGGAAAAGTTATTTTATTTTTGTCTGCTTTTGCTGCAAATCATTAATGACAGTTTTAGGCATAAAATCCCTGATTTGTCAAGCTTCTCAGAAACAGAGGTTTGCATGTAGTCTATCTATCCTAGTCTCCAGTACACCTAGAGATGACCTGTCTCCTCCCAAGCAATCTTAACTCTCAGCTTCTAATATTGTCTTGTTACCACACATGAACATGGCTAAAAACAGGGACATTTGTTCCATATTTCTTTCTCTCTTTCACCACAGATGATTCTGCCAAGTGCCCATCACTTTCATCTATTCCTGGTTACCATTTTCCCTTTTCTTTGCTCCATACATACAACCTCATTCATGTGCCAGTCCTTCCTCTGTGTCACTGGTTCTAATGTCCGATTTTCTCTCTGCAGATTCATACACACTGTAACCCAACAGTATATATAAAGGACCAATTTCATCCTTTTCAAATTTAAGCATTTGCTTGAAATGCCAAAAGTAGAAAATGAGGTGCCCTTTGCTTCCCTTATCATCAGCAAAGGGAGATGTTTATGTGGACAGGCTGACTCAGGTTTCAGCTGAGCAGAATCACTCTTTGGAGATGCCTCTTGTTTTCTACTGAAAAGAAAAAGCTTAGGGTTACTGGCTTTCTAATGCATCACTAAAGTGCTTACAGGGGATAAGTCCAGGACAAAGTATAGACATTTTTTCCAATCCCTGGTTTGTGATCCTTCATCTCTCAGCCTCTGATCCTTTTTTAAATATTCCAGTTGCTTTGCCTGGTCTGGTTTACATGGACAATCTTATTTTACCTAAAAAGGAAGCTTAAGCCAACAGTTCATGCAGAGATTTTGTAACACAGCTCTCCAGTGTGGAGGCAAGGCAGGTAACATGCTCTTTATATATTGTAAAGTTTTCCAAACAACTTTTTAACCTTTGTCTGTTCCAAAAGTCAAACTACCTTACTAGGACAGACTGATATTTGTACTTCAATGGAGGGAAAGAAAAAAAAAAGTAGAAATTGGAATGGTGAGTGCTCATTCAGTAGCTGAAAGCAAGAAGTTTTCAGAGAGATAGAAACCACTGCAGAGGAAGCTAAGCTTTTGCCTCAGGGCATTTAAAGCCTCCCTTTCTCCTACTCCAATCTTTTCCCTTCTTTCCTGATCCCTCCTCCAGCATGTGTCTGCTAAAGATCTCAGCCTAAGGAACAGAACTGGGAGGAAGCCAATCTCCAATTCATCTTGGGAGTTTGATTTAATTTTCCATACGTCCCAACTGCTTCTTTAGCAATGATGTACATCCTGGCTAACCTGACAAAAGCAGTGCTGGTTTTCCTGTAGAGCACCAGCATGATGGAGTTTCACAGGCAACCTGATACATTTGCTACTGATCCATGTGCAGCAGCACTTAGACAGCATCTGGCTTTGTTATAGACATAGAAATTGCCAAAATATCCATTAATTTCAGTGGCATCAGGAAAGGCTTATGGAAACAAGATGGTAGAAGTCAGGAAATGTGATATAAATGGGAACACAAAGCATCAGCATGTTCTGAGAGAGGATGAAAAAGATGATACACAGTAAGAAGGCCTGGTAGGTGCAGAAAAAGGACTGTTGCTACACAGAGAGCAACAGACACCATTTTAAAAGAAATGCAATGAAATTTTGCCATTATTGTTCAGAAGTATCTTCTCCTTACTACAAAGGTTATGATTCATGATTCACTTTTTAAAAATGAAACATTTAGGTCAGAGTGGTTTTAGAGTGTTTGAAAGGAAAGAACAGCTGTCTGTGGCAGGAGGAGCTGGTTGGATGGATCTAACTACAAGTTCAGCTGCTTTTGTTACCAAGACCTACAAAACCTTTTAAACAAGAACCCTTGTGACACAGAGAAATGTAAAGGAGAAGAAAAACACATACAAAGAAATGGAAAAAAGGAAATACATAATAAGGGATTTGGCTGTTCTCTTTGCTTAATGTCATGGTACTATGAATTTTCCTCATTCTCCCTGAATGAAGTCTCTAACTATGTATCTTTGGCAGCTGACATAGCAGCAATAGCTCCAGTTTGATCACTGTGAACATTGCATTGGCTGCACTTCCAAATCATCTCAGCACCCAGCAGCTACTGATTTTGTTGCCAAAATAGGAGACACACACTTTCCCACCTACATCCTAATAACAGACATTACACTGGAAAATACCATTAAAACAAGAATGGTTTTACTTGGCAGAAACAAGATAAACTCATGCTTGTTGAGCACATTTCACCTTCAGTCTGAATTGGCCAATCTATAATGAAGTTGTAACTTACAGTTTGGAGAGCACTTGAATGACTCAGTCATTTAAATACAGTATTGCAGCCCAAATATCTTTTAACTGAATATTATTATAATTTAGGAGTGCACAAGGACATGAGAACTCTTAGTAGGGCAATGATTTATAGAAAAAATACAACTGGCAGTCAGGTAAATATTCACCTCAATCTAGTTTAAAAGCAGCAGAACCTGAACTATTGAACTCCATCTTCCAGTGTGCCACCCTTGACACACACATTTATACACCTTCGTTCTGTACTGATCAAAAGAGGACAAGCACAATTTACTGTAGGAAATTGAAAATGTAAACTCTTGGCTAATGTCAGCAACTCAAAACAAAACAAAAGAAACCAATTTGTTTGCCCATCCAAAATACAGTATTGTATTTAATGGAGACCACATAGTTGCAGTGGGAAACACACTACTCCCTTAAGATCCAGTTCATTAAATATTCCCTATATTCTTGGTATAAGAAAGAACAGATCACATGTGTGGGGGAGCATAGTTTCCTGAAGGCACCATTTTATCTTTAATTTCCATTAGGTCTTTCATGAACACACCACTCAATCCCCTCTGCCTAACTGCCCCTGCTGTGCCAGTGATCATACAGTATGTAATGTCAAGTCTGTCTTCATCAGGACTGGGATCAATTAAAAAGCCCAATATTCAAATGATGTTCGCGACTCCCAAAACGTTGCCACACTTATTCTCTGAGAACAGCAGAAGTATGTCAATCTGTTCCACAGCACATGGTTTTCAGACTGCATTTTGCACTATATTTTCACACTAACCCAAACCAAATTTGTACCCACTGCTTTGAATGCCCAGTACAGCTTTAGGCAGGAACACCCCAGGCCTGGATTGACCCCGATTTTACCGGTGGCATCTCAGTTAGGGGATGACTCACCCAGCCTGCATCATTAACAATGAGCTACAACTACTTAGGGAGATGATTCAGCCTATAGGTGGGCTGAAAAACTGCCTAAATATGATAATTTCTCCCTGGTAATTCTAAAAGATTGTCTTTATTGACTGGACTATTAATTTAGGAATGTGGGATTAACCTGGAAGCAGTATGTGAAAATCCCATTGTAGGGGCAGCCATTGGTTCAGAGATACCCTTAAAAGTGGGATTAGGAAAAAATAAATTATGAGGGGCACAAAGTTCACAAGCTGCTCCTGAAATCTTCAGCTTCAGGGAAGAAGACAGTAAAAGTTTGTGAACATAAATAGGGACTTTACAGGAACTTGACAAAACCCATACTTTTATAGTTATTTGCACATAATTGCCCGTCACATAATTCACTGCAGAAGAGAGATTCCCTTTGATTCCAGCCAGAACTGGCATGAGCCCAGGCATTTCTACACAGGAAAGGAACCAAACCCAGAGCCACTTTAATCTGGTCTGGGGAGTGAAGGAAAGTCTGGGGAGTGAAGGAGTGCACTCCACTGCACTACGAGTTGAATTTATCCAGCTCCTTGCAACTCTGCTTCAGCTACGATTTGGAATGGAGCCTAACTTTATTCTTATTAGTTCTCTCCAACAAGTAAATTTTCACTTTATGTCCCTTCACTGGCTCCCTCTGCCCTGAAACCAGTCTCCTGATTAATGAGATATGGAAAGTTTTAGGAATAGGGCCAAACTGGGGAGAGATTTTTCTTTTTGGCTCTTTTCAGCTTTCACAGGGTTGTGCTATGGAAAGCTGTCCCTCCAGTCAGATCAAGAAAACCTTGCAAACATTACTGCAGAGTTTCATCAAAATGAAAAGACTGCAGAATTCTTTGGTCGTCTTGAAAATATGCATCACTAATGCCAATTCATTCACCCTGAACAAAATAGCTACAAACATTTGTTTTAACAATATAGAGGCCTTAAGAAATGTGTAATTTCACAGCAGCAACAGAACATTTATATTGCGAACGTTGACTTAACTTCTAAGCTCCTGTAGGAAACTCTAAAATGGTTTAGCAAGAAGGGCTTTCTAAGCTGAGAATCAAGCTGGGAGAAAGAATAAAAAAAGAGCATTCATTTAAACATTCTCAGAAGCCCCTAAAAATGCCGTTTTCACACAGTAAATCCGCTGCACTTGAATGTCTGCCGGCTTTCTGAAAGGAATGCTCTTCACTGGGATGCAGCCTGCTGTGGTCAAGTATGATGTAAATAAAAGTGTTGCTAATGGTGATTGAAAAGGATTCCCACTGCTGCTGGCCAGTGTTGGTTTTAGATGGGCCAACTCTGTCGAACGGAGAGCAACGGGAGACAGTAAACTTTCTCTAAGACTCTAAACTTTGAGTCACCTCTTCTTCCCTTCCTTTTAATACCAGCCTGCCCCATTGTTTCTCTGCAGAGCTTTACATTAACTCAGTCTGGACCAGACTGTCACTGGAAATGTAAAGATGCAGATTTTCACACAAGGGCAACACACAAAAAAAGAAATGAACCATGACAATGAGCATTAGCACAGAAGCAAGTCAATAAGTCCAAAATACTTCTACATTGCGGGTCAGATCAAGAAACAAAATTGTACTCAAGGGTAAGTATTCAGCTATCCCCTTTAACTGGAATACTTCATATTGATGACAACTTCAGGAGCAGGGCTTGGTTGTGTCAGCCATTTTGGATTTTTAAGGAAATTCAGCTTTGCATAGTCACACAGAAACTTAGTTCAGATAGCATATGGCAATGCTAAGGGCAGGCAGCAAGGCTGAGTCAGGGAATTTGAGATATCATTAATTTGGCTTCTGACTCCTGAATCCCTGTTCCATGCATTAAGCACAAGACATACCTCTCCTCCTCAGCAGAACCGGACTCCTTTTGATGTCTTTTCTGCCTCATATGCTGCAGAACCAGCATAGTTCCACTGTAAATTTCCAGCAGTGGCTGAAATTTTAACTGGGCTTTGTCACTAGTTGCACTGTCTCGAGTCTTTAGAAATATCCTGTACCTTTGGGCTCAGACGGAACTTGGAAATCCAGGTCCTCGGCCACAGTGAAAGAAAATCAATTAATGGCATTAAGGAGGAGAAAAAATAAGAAATAACTAAGCAAAGCCCGCCTTTTCTGCAAGTGGACTTCAGCTGCTTAAACGCTAGAAGAGCAGGCATTAACTGGGCTTTGAAACAGTGATGATGCTGAGCATGTGTTTGGGTGTCTCCCCACACCTCACATATCTCTCCTTGCTGGCTCCAACCCGGGAGTTTGTAATGCTGCATGGCTGAAGAACTTCACCCAGCTGAAAAACAACCTGACAAAACACAGTAATGGGATACTTTGCCTTGGGTGATGGTTGTCTCAGCCAAGACGGTTGCCCAATAGCACAACTTTTGCTGTTTAAATAAGTGTATCAGCCTAGAGCCTCTGACATGGGAAGAGCAGGGTGTAGAGTGGGGACAGTAGTAGGCCATACACTTTGTTCCAGATGCTCAATATGCTTTGTTTGATCCAGCTCTCTTGACTGATCTAACCTAGCACGAACCACAGATCCCACCAGCATTTGAGAGGATTTCAGCCCTGCTGTGCTATTTTTACTCACTCTGTATGCCTCGACAGGAAGCATAAGGGAGATGATGAGCCCAAACTTAAATGTGCTCTTAAAGGATATCTTGATGTCTGGAAAATACTTTCAATTCAGTGTATATAATCCCAGCAACAAAGCTGGCCCTTCTTAGGCTATTCTCTGTATATTATGAGCATATCAAAGCTTAGAAGAGAATCTCACAGAGTACAATGCATGTAGTACTTGGTCCCTCATCACAGTCTAACTTAGTCTTTTTGATCAGTCTAGCTCTTTTTGATCAGTCTAGCTTAGTCTTCAGTAAAATGCCAAGTTGTGGATCAAAGACTCTAGAGAATGCTCACTTCCAGGCCTGAAAAGACAGTAGTTATCCAAATTTGGTTGCTTTTTTCCTCCCCTATGCTCTCACAGGTATCTACTGCAAGAGGTAATCATTGTGTGCAACCTTTTAACATACACTTATCATTACATTGATGACTGAGAAAGACAACTCTTGCACTTCATGGGTATTCATTCACCTATTCCCAATCTCTGGTAAGGTCCATTACAGAGCTGAGAGGGCATCCAGCCTTTAGCCGTTCTGTGCTGCATGTAAGAGCACCAAGCCTATTCTCCCTACCCATGGATGCTGGCTGGGTGACTGGAAGTGGAATGTGCAAACAGCTGGTTTGCCATGGAGGATGTAAACTGGAAAGAACACAGAAGACTAGCAACTGTGATGAAACTCTCATTTTGCATGCAGAGGTATGAGTGCAAGGCATTGTGCAAGGAAAGCACGTAGGACCAAGTGAAGCCTTTTGCTCTTGATCAAAAAGCATGGCACTACTTCAGCAGGTTCACAGTCCTCCCTTCCAGCTCCAGCCACCAACACACTTCCCAACTTGCTCATAGGAGTCCTTCCTGGCAATGAGCAAAGCACCTCACGAGTCACTAAAGCAAGGGTGCACTGGGCATACATTCATTGACTAGAGAGAGCAGCTTTCATCCTGGCTTTCAGGGAGGCTTCCAGGTCACAGAGACAACAGGCCTGTGGGCAAAGGCTGTGGTGCAGCTCCAATAAACCCTCTGGAATGTGTTCAAATTTCAGCTGTGAGCTTGGCAGAAAATTATCATGAAAAGGCAGAAAATGCAGTTCTCCCAGTCAGGGCAGGGTCTGCCACATCCCGGCAGCTCTCTGATCCCAGTGCTGCTGGCCTGCCTGTGCACATCACTGGGCAGGAGAACAGGAGAACATCGGTGAGCCTGATGACTGCGGGATCAGAATGGCTGTAAACCATTGGCCAAGATGTTTTTCTGGTTTTTCCTCTCTGTAAATCACAGAAAATGAAATAAGATGAAAATAAAATTAAATAAAGAAGGAAGAACAGCTAGGAAGAGCAATTAAGAAGCTGTGGCAACAAAAGCCCTGCATTATCTGTCTTGTCACATTTTCTCCTGACTTTTTAATACATTCATTACACTTAGCATACTACAGCTTCATCTTTACCCTGCAGATATCACTGAGCATCCAAGATCTAGCCCAAAATCACCAAGTTGGCAGTGTCTAAACAGGAGAAGTCTGCACTTCTCCTATTTATTCTGTTCCTGTATCTAGACAGAGTTGTTCTGCTCTTCTCTCTCTGATTGCCTTTTCCAGGTGCACTGATTTTAGATTCATAAAAAAGTGAATTACCTGGACACTGGTGTCAGCAACCTAGCCTCAAGTGTATGTCTTGACAAGAAACTAAACATGCAAAAATATCCCACTATGACTTCTTTCTCGGTCACAACAAAATTTTAGTAAAGATTTGGCTTCCTGATAAACTGAAAAAATTATTTTGAAGTTAAGGAATAGACTAGAACTTGACTTAATGGCTGTAACAACCTCATTGGGCCTCACTTTTTCCCTAGTGAAAACAGGGTTGCTGAACTACTCAGAAAGAGCTGCAAGTGAAAACATCTAGGTGAAAGACATCTTTGTGTTAGGAAAGTTCTCAGTATATAACATAAATAACCTTATCATGTTTTTAAGAAGGGGATCAGCAGTTTCCTATTGGAGGTACCAGCAAAGATGTAGTCACACAGAAGAAATAGCTAAAGATGAGATGCTACTGAGTAAGAGCTATGCTATCCCTTATCTCATTTAGAGGTTGGTAAAGGGCTTTCCAGAGTCCTGCTGTGAATTTGTCTCAGTGTTTTTTAAGGGCCCTTAAAAATGTCATTTGTCACAGAGTAAATCCTGGATGTCTGGTTACTTTCTGCAGGCAATGCTCTTTGCTGGGCTGCAGCTTGCCAGGGGTCAAATATGACAGAAATGAAGTGTTGCTAATAGTGATTGAAAAGGATTCCTACTGTTTGTGGCTGGTGCTGGTTATTAGAGAGGCCAAATTTGTGGGACAGAAAGCAGCAGGAGACAGTAAACTTTCCCTAAGACTTACTAAACTTTGAGTCACCTCTGCTACCAGGGCCATTCTGTCAGACCTATTTGGAGAAAACTGATATTATAATTACTAATCTCAGCAAGGGCCTAATGTGCAACCTGAGGCACTCCTCTGCCAGCCGTATAATTATGGATGGGCTGGAGAGACCTGCAGGCACTGCCTCTGCCCCCCACCCCTAAAACTCATAGGATTAGGTTACTGCTCTGCCCAGTCTGCCAAGGACAGGTAAGTGAGCGGCAGAGCTCCTGGGCTGCCATGAGAGAAAATTATTATTGTCAAAACTGACTGCCCACTATTAAAGGTTTGAATGTCGCCTCAAAAAACTCCTTTTCAGACCCTTAAGTGGTGGCGTCTAGAGGGCTGTTTGAAGCAGGGTTCACCCCCCTCTTAGGCAACAAGTATTGATAGCTGAGAACATTTTTGTTTTGCCTTATTATTTCCTCCACCTCTTCCCCACCCTACTGTTTCTGCACCCCTCAGATAAAACTTGCACATAAAATCAGTTTGGGCTGCATATAGTCTAACTTTATCCTCTACGGTCTCTTGTATACATTGTAAACACATTTCTTTGAACCCTAGGCACCATTTACTATCAACAAGTTATGTGCTTTGAATCTTTATCCACCAAAAGGAGATAAACCACTGATTTTAGGAAGAGAAATGGGTCCTTATTCAAGCAGAGTGGAACAAGGCAGGTGCACCTGAAACCAGCAATGTGAAAAGTGAACCCAGACAAAGCCACGATGCTGTAAACCCTATATACATGCTGACTTAGACGAGTGGTCCTTCTGCAAAAGGTGATATATCCTTGCCCAGAATTAAGTGTGGATAGAAACACTGTGCAGGATCAGGCCTGGAGGACTGGACTTTCAACAGACTGATCACCTTTGTGGGGTGCTGAGCAGGCTGTTGCCCTATTGATTTCTGTAGCAATAGAGGGGGCTTAGCACCTCAGAGCATCAAATTTCCAAGCCTGGAAGAGACCTGGGTTCTGGAATGGATTAAAGTCACATGTGATGTATTTAGAAAGGCCTGAATTCAGTTTCAGCACTCAGTAACAGCAACCACCATTTATTCTGGTTACTACTATTCATTTGGACAGTGTTTACAATATCATCCCCTTCTTCCATTATTAGACAAACAACTTTGATAGGTAGCCTTTTATTTTTTACAGCATTTCAGAGCAGAATAAACACACAGCCTAGGTTATTTATGGAGTGAGCTTTCTGTATGAGGTTCCTTTGCCAAGGAAGTGTGAATTCAATAGTGCACACGCTGTGTATGTTCAACCAGACAACAGTGACCCAGCAGTCAGTGAGGAAGGGGAGAAAGGAAAAACACATGCAAGACACCATCTTCTATATGTCATGTCATCAGAAAACCTTCTCTGTAAATGTTAGGGAACTGTGTGCCAAATTGTGTTTTACTGACTCAGAAAAGTGATCAGAACTGGTATACAGGACTTCTCCTGTTGGACAGGGAAGCAAGAGAAACACCTAAGGCTTCATTCCCTTGTTTGTGCTTATTCCTTAGGAAATGCCATGTCAATTGCCATGTCAGTGTGGCTGGCATTTGGTGGACAGGAGTACTGCAGATGGTGACAGAAAGACAGCCTCAATTGAAAGGGCTTTTTTCTAAAAATTTAAGATGAAGATGAGGTTTTTTTAATTGAAGGAGAAGAGATTCAGAGGAAATGAGAAAGAACAAGATAAACAGGTTTTATTTCACATGCTTTTGGTATCTGCTAAGGCATAAAATCTTTTCTACAGGCAGGCTAACAGAGGACTTAATTCAAAACTAACTAATTGACAAATTCTGATATCCTTCTATATATAGCACATAAAGTACGGGCCTTATCACTTCGGTATTTTTTTCATTTTTGATCCTTCATCCCACCAATAATGTGGGATTATGTGGCAAAGCTGCATGGACATCACCAAAGCAGCATTGGGTCACAGACTCGGAAGCCCATGGAACAGTTGAACAGTTGCAGTAAATTTAACTGCATGCATATTTGTAAATATTATCCATGAACTTGTTGTATGTCTTGACTTTGATTCAAACACACCTAAAAATGACCAAACAATCGGCTCTTGCTGCCTCATCCACTGACTGGACTTCCAGTTGCAAATGCTGAGACCCCAGGTCACTTCTAGTCCCATAGACATGCACTTAATGAATTAACTCAGCACATCAATAAATTAAGAGGCTAAACAGCTTGTCAGAAGAGAATCAAACAAACAAAAAAAAATCAAATAAATAGCATTGATTGCAACTAAGATGTGTTTGCCTTTTGGAATGAATGAAGTTAAAGTGTTCACTGCATGTTTAAGATGGGAAGTTGATTTGAGGTGAGAAAATTGAAGAAAAACCTCAAATGCTGCACTGTGTCAAAGACCGCGACCATATCGTCCTGCTCTGGGGACAGGTTTCTGAACAGGACTAGGAAGTTTTGAAAAACTTTCTTCTGGCTTCCATAAAAAATTGTGCTCCTAAACCCAGATGAACCAAAACCTACACTCTGTATTGTTAAAGAGCAGCCAGTCCTCCCATTTATTGCAGGGCATTTTTAAAAATCATTCCCTCCATCTAGACAAGATCAAAAATGATGCTGCTTGTTGCTGTAATGTAAAGTTAATAAATAATGCTAATTTTACGTCATGTTACAGGAATGATTGATATAAATAAATCTGGAGCTGCTTGATAAGAAATATACAAACATATCCCTTCTCTTTTAGAAAAGTTCATACAAACCAAAGCCAAGCCGCTCATGTTTTTTATCAGATCATTCCTCATTTTGAATATTTTCCCACGACTTAGTGCATTTTTTAATAAAAAGATAAAGTCTTTTTATAGGATAGACTTCTCCTTGCACAGTTAATACTGGGGAAATCTCAGGTCTTCTTTCAAAATATTTGATATCAGACTTGATACATCCACAAATATGAAATAGAGCAACAGAAAAAGATTAACTTGCGTCAAACATCAATGTCTCTGCTTCTAAATTATTCTCATTTATAGCACAGCAGCACTTAAGAGCCTCCCACGTGATCCCTTGCACTAGACTCTCCCTATGGATCTGCTTAGGATGGTGATGTCTGGAAGATTTCAGACTCAGAAACTCTGATCTGCCAGTGACCTGTACACCAAGAACCTGTATCTCCAGATTTATGAGGAACAGGATCTTCCAATTCAGAGATGAAGGAGACCGGAAGGAATCAATGTCTGTTTATCTGAATCTCAAAACTTCCTGGAGTAGCAACACTCGATGCTAAGCAATGTTTTCATCCGGGTGTAATGCCTGCAATTTTAGGTTCTAATGCTGTCTTCACCTCTAGATGATTAGAGCAAGACTAACCAAACACTGCCCATTATTCTGTTGTAGGATGAGCTTCCCTTAGAGCCAGACTGTCAAATTCAGAAGACAGAAACCAATCAACACAGAGAACCCCCTCAAAACTTGTCACCCTTTGTGAACACAGACAGTTTTCAAAGTAGTCCCTGAAAACCGAAACACAGTACATTTCCTTAAGTATTTCTCTTTGTAGCTGGCTGGCTTGGTTAGTAGCGTGCCATTCTTTATCTGTGTTCTTACATGAAATAGAAGCAGTAGAAGACATGCAAAGGCACAGGCAGTTATTCATGAACATATCTGCCCCAAGAGTCCAGTTTTACTTGTTTCCCAACTGGCCATAGCGTTCCCAGCTGTGCCAGAGTCTGAAATCACAGAGACAAGGAGCGCTTTCTTAAAATAGACATCAACCTCGACTCCAGAGAAGACTCTTTATTGTTATTCACTGCAGCTCTGGTTTGCTATGGGAATATTCCCTCCAGGGAGGAGAGTAAATCTCTGAGGGAATAAGGCTACCTTGGCCAACTTCATAACAGACCTGGCTTAAAGAGCTTTTTAGGGGATTGACCATGTGTAGGAGGAATTGTGACCTAAATAAGAGCATGCACGAGGAAATTGCCAGTGCTGTCTCCAAGGAGACAGTTACTGTCCTTGTGTAAAAGAAAACCTAAAAATTATTTTGAGATTCCTGCCATCTTTCCTCTACCATGTCATGAGCCAGCACTCTGGGGGAGCATATAGCTTGAAACACACCTTCCACATCCCATTTGTGCACCTACAGGTTTTATCCTCATGACTGGGGCAACTGTGTCTTCTGATCTGACATGGAAGGGGAGGGACATGTTTACAGAGGGAATTACTTCCTTCTTTACTGAGATAGGTTGCTCAGTGCTGACTTGTTTTATTACTTTTAAATTGCAATCAAGTATACTATAGTTTGTCCAAGCTTGACATCTGCTTTCACTAGCTCTCAGTATTTGCAAAAGCTTTTCAAGAAATGCAAGGGAAACACTTCCAAAAAGCAAAGCTTTCACACCTCAGAATACATAATTAGAGCACAAAAGATTTAATGCTTTTTTAGGTTTTTCTCCCTGTTCAATTCTTACTTCAGGTTTCTTAACATCTGTATAGCACTAAGACAAGTCTATGAAGCAATGCATCCCTCCTGTATCATACAACAGTACATCTGCTGCTGTGGCAGTCTAGACCACTATTTCAAACACACCGTCATAGCCCAGTCCCTCATGTCAGACAAAATCTGTAGTTTTAAAACATCACTTTGGGGAAAAGACCACAATACAGCACACCTTGCTTCTTAAAATGCAAAGCTGTTGTCTAAGTAAGCCTGTTTTCTGTACAGAGATGCCATTCACCACTTCTTTCCTAGTTTAGGAAGAGGCTATTCCACTAAAGGAAGGAAAAAGGAGCACCTTGTATATCTTTTTTCTAGTGCTAGGAGAGAGGTAAACTTAACTGAACTGCCACACTTTCAGCAAAACAACCCATTGGGATCCAGTGGATACACTGATTTATACCTGGCTGAGTATGGTTGTTTACCCCTTGCTGTGCTGAGGGTTCTGAAGGACTCTACTTTCCTTCGGTTTATTTTTGTATGTTTTGTGCCAACACACAAACATGCTGCTTTGTGCTCATGTGAAAATTAATGCTGTAGCAATGTTGTCCCTTCTGAATGTACAATCAGAACACAGTGAAAGAAATTCATGGAGTTCAATCCTTGGAGTATTTTTGAATTAATAGTCCCTTTATTTATATTGTAGCTGCATTCCAATTTATCACTTACAAATATACTCCATAATAAATAAGGGAAGGAAATGGAAATATTACAATGAAATCGTAATAATTCAATGCTTGCTCTGTACATAATAAAGTTGCAGAGGGAATCTGGTTTTTTTTGGTTTCCACTAAGCATCAGCAACAACTGATGGTCTTAAGTTAACAAGCTAATATTTCATCCATGGATACCAGAGTGATAATGGCTAAATATGCCAGTCGAGGGAATGAGCACATGTGCAGCTATTTGCCTGACACAACTTCTGCTGTCATGGCCTATTAAAACCAGTTTACATGTGCATGTTGAATTTGATGAATATGTATGTGACCTCTTTCATAGCTATCATTCATTGGACTGTAGCCCTCATGGCAGAAAAAAACAGCACCTCTCATTAAACACAGCTTGAGTTACAGGCATGTTATGTTAATATTCCTTCAGAACTTTAGGGGGTTTTCTTCTCCTTTTAATAAATCTTTAGACTAAAATAATTTAAAATTATAATTTAAAGAAAAAACAACGCTTTCCTATTTCTCTCCTCTTTCTCTTGGTGAATGTGCTTTGAAACTCTCCTCTAGCAAAAGAGAAGGTAAATGAGTTCGTAGATGACACATTCAACTGACAGTAGCCAAATGCAACTTCTCTTATATAAGATCTTGAACAGAATTAGGTATTTAAAGAAAAAATCCAAAAACCACACTAAAACCAGACAAGATTTTTTAGGTAAAAATGGGATTGTCTATCTTAAACATTATACTTGACCCAAATGTGAATGGTACTATGTATTGGAGTCTAAATATATGCAGTGAATGAACACGTTAACTTGCAGTTATCTCACTTTTTCTGCACCTACATGGAAGGAGAACTAGAATTCTGAACTACAATGCTACCAGAAAGTGCTTTCACCAAATTTCCTATAGAAATTGTAAAACCCCAAGAGGCAAAGGAAAGCATCCAAGCTTTAGGTGTTTATGAGAATCCAAATGAACCTTTGAATCTTTTGAGGTTTCTTCATTGCTGTTTAAAAAGCATAAATTATAGAGTAAAAGCAAGGATGCAGCCAGATTGTGTAGTGCATATATGGCAAATATTTCCTCACATGAACATTTCCAGTCCATCTGCTCTGCAGATAGAGTAAATATTTCACAAACTGACACTTAATTTGGTAATACCAAACCAGAAATGGCACATCCACATAGGCGTTGATACTTTGTAACATCCACAACAAAAGCCATATCCTTCTCCCAGTTACATGGGCTTGATACACCCAATTGGAAGTAATAAGGTTTGCATTGCTACACAACAAACATAGAAATTAGTGCACTAATTTTTTCCTCTAACTGGAGGGGTCACATCTCATTTGCAATGAGACATCTTTTCTTGTGACTCATCTGAGTCCCTCACATCCAGATAGTTCAGGATTCTTTATCCAGGAACTAAAAAAATGGCCAAAATCTGTTTGCTTGACTGCTCAAATCCAACCCTTGACTTCAGCAGGGGCATGCCATGAGTAAGGTGAGAAGAATTCAGTAAGTGACTGAATTGCACTAAATATAGAACTAAATTGATGTGTTGGCATTAGATACATTTTGGACTGAAGAAATGCATGAAAGAAAAACAGATTTTCAGCAGAACATTCCACTTTGGCAGAAAAAACCAAGAAGAAAATGATAAAAAGTCCATCATGATAATTTCAACAACATTTTAAAATGTTCTAAGATAAACCTTTATAAAGACAGTCTAATTCTGATCCATGACACTTACGTCTAAATATTTATTTTGTAAATATCAAAACCTTTTAATTGAAGTAAAAATATTTCACTTGATTCATCAGGGTTTATTCTTAATTTATTTTAACCTTGATTTTTGTACTTGATTTATTTAAATTTTATTAATTATTTTGTTTTATTTCACAACATCCAATAAAAAATGAAATTTTTCAATGCTCCCGTATTAATTGGTAGATGTTCTTTTGCAATTTGTACTCTGGAGCATATTTTGAAATTATTACCCTACTTTTTAAGTCAGTCTGAAAACAAACTTGGAATACTTAGAAAAGTTCCCAAAGACAACAGTTTGGAAAGAAAAGAAAATTGACAAGAAAAAGGAGAGGAAAAAATCCAAGTCATTTCAATATTCAAGTTAGATTAGATAGTGAGACCTAATCTGACCCAGGAGGGATGTTTATATTAACTGAAATTCCTACCCAAAAACCTTGAATGAAGAAGAGGAACACAATCAGCCCAGTTACATTTAGCAAATGTAATAATGGAGAGCTAAAATTTCTTGTGAGGGTGGTGTTGTAGGTGCAGCCTCAAGGTATGGATACAACATCATTTATAAAACTTGATTTTTTTTCTCCTAACAGGTATATTTTTCTATAAGAAAGAACCAGCAACTCTAGCAATATAGACACATTAATTTTCAGTTTCTTTTCAGTACTGCAACAGAATTGCTGATGCTGGCAAAGGAACAGTGAGTTTGAACAAACTCTTGCCACAGGGATAAGAAACACACTGAGGGTGGGGAAGTACCACTGCCTCTGCTGCCTGCCATGGATGAAGCAGATCCCACACTGGGGACACCTATGCACCAGGTAATTCCTGTGCCTGAGTCAGAGTATGTTGTATAGAGCACCTATGGTATAGATACTTGTCTTGCCCTCATTTGTGCTCTTTCACAGCAGGACTTGACCCAATCAGCCTGATATGCATGGCCTGACGATTGCAGGGCATACTCCTAACCCAGCATAAGGATGAAACACAAATTTCCTATGTTTTGTTTTGTTTTCTTTTTAATAAAGATGTGGTGTTCCCACACCACATCTGGGCAGCACCCATTTCCCACTGCATCCTTACCAACCTTTCCAGGCTTTTCTTACACATTTCTCCCTGGCATATCTGAAATGTCAATCTTTGCAACATGAACATGTCTTAGCCTCTTCTACCTGACCTAGAAAAACATAAAAAAACTAAAGCCAAACAAAAAAAATCCTGAACAGTCAAAACAGACATTTTACCCATATAATCCTATGGTTTTCAATTTTCCAAAATTTTGGAAAATAGTCCTATTGCCCTGAATGGCAAAGAACTGCAGGTTTGTGAGACAGATCCTTCTTAACCCACCAGACCTGAGATGCTGGCTTTCATTCACACCCACTTTCTGAAGGGAAGCCATGGACAATGCAAAAGCAGAATGAGGTAGTTGGTTGTGCTTTTCCACCCTACTAAAACAGCTTTTGCAGCAGCATGTCCAAAACAGCCTTTAAATGCTTGTCCAGACATAGGCCTGCAACACCTACTTTGAGTTTTATGTCCCCTTTTGGACTGTCTGTGCTAAGATTGCTTACATGCTCCAAATTCAGTTAGTGAACATCAGAGATGTAGATGGTTGTTGTATGACAAGTGAGCTCATAAATTCCAATTTTTGCAGGTGCTAAGCATGCAAAAACGTCACGCAAATTCTTCTAGAAATACAAATGTCAGGAACAGAAGTGACACTGTAAAACAGCTAATGAAAAAAAAAAAAAAACAAAACCAAACCCACAACCTTGACTGATTCAATGAAAGAACAGAAATAGATATGACATAACGTATGGGTTTGATAAGGAAAAATACTGCCAGGACACCAGAAATAGGTGACAAAATTATCCACTCTAGCTGAGCCCAAGAACAGATATACATGCAGAGCTTTCCACAGTTTGTTTCAAAGGTTAGAAAATGTCGATTTCAAATTACAGGGCACTACACACTTTCTGTATCTGCTCTTACTTAATAAAGTAACACTGCAATAAAACGTTCCTGTCACATTCCCTTGAGGCTGAAGAGAAGTATAGAAGCATCTATTCTGAGTCTCTGAAATCAGATGCACATTTTCCTTTAAACGCACACTTTCTGGGTAAACATCAAGATAATCTAAATAAAACCAAATTTAATTCAATAAAAATCTTATCATTCTCACATAGAATAAAACAAAAAAGAGTTTAAAAGATCCCCAGGGTAATCTTCTGACCCACAGTTATAGCCAAACATGCAATCTCTGCTAATAACTCTTATTTACATATATATTAAACATGTATACCATTAGGAGATAAGTACATATTGATAGAGCCATGAAGTTCAGTGGTTTCTTTGAACACACATTTCTAAAGTAAGTACCTTACTTATGGCTTAATAGAAATTCTGGTTAATTTAGAGAATATGAATGAGATATACATTTCTAGGATCTCCTGGGAAATCTTTGAAAAAACAGAAAGGTGCTAGATGTGGGTAGGGGAGAAAAAGAAATTCTGCTTTCCAAGGGATAGAAAAAAATTCGTGTTTCAAACTAGAAATGTACTCAGTCACTCGCTAGGAAAAATCTAACCAAGAATAAACCTGGAACTTCCAAACAGACCTTTTTCACCTCCCAAGAAAAAAATGGGAAAACATGTCTTTGGCCTTAGCCCCTTCCCCGCTATTTGATATGAAGCATGAAAAATCATTGAAATGGATTTCAGAAACCTGATCTTTACACTGAAAGTGTAAATTAACACTGAAAGGAGAAGCAAAATTAGAATTTTAGGATGAAATGTGGTCTGAGCTAAGACTTGAACTTGACAAGTGTGATTACATTTGCTGAAAGAGACAAAGAGAAATCTTCTTGGTCCAAGAAAGTTCTTCTAGAGGAAAATGCCTAAAAAGTATTTTTCAAAAAAGGTGGAACTTCACTTAGAACTGCAGATTTCAAAAGTTGCTGCCATTCTATAGGGCTTACTAAATGCTTTTAGAAATGCAGTCTTAAACAAAGGCATTTAGAATTCACTTCCCTCTCAACCAAAGTACTTGGCATCACCAAATGCACTCTAAAAAGGTTTATAACATATCCTCTAGTGCGTAGGCACAGGTCATGAGGAACTCTGAGAAACCAGCAGGACATCCAGAGCCTGGCCACGCTCCTGGGACAGTGACATCCTCCAGGGCTCCTGCATCCATCATCCAGCCCTGGGGGTCCCTGAGCTGCCTGCACCCCAGGATAACCCATGCTGGCCATCAAATGCTGAGCAGTGGCATTGAAATCATAAATTAAGGTTGGAAAAGATCTTTAAGATCTTCAAGTCCAGCTGCAGCTTAGCACTATTAGTATGTTCACCATTAAATCATGTCCACAAGTGAGGATCTGCATGTTTTTTAATCATTTCCAGAGATGGTGACTTCACCTGGGAAGCCTGTTCCAATGCTTTACAACACTGCGCGTGAAAAAGAAATTCATGATAGCCAGCCTGATACTCCCTTAGTGCAACGTGAGGCCATTTCCTCTCATCCTGTTACTTGTTACCTGGGAGAAGAGACTGACACCCACCACACTACAACATCCTTTCAGGGAGTTGTAGACAGCAAGAAGGTTTCCCCTGAAACTCCTTTTCTCCAGGCTGAGCTTCCCCAGCTCCCTCTGCTGCTCCTCATAGGACTTGTGGTCCAGACCTTTCACCTGCTTCTTTGCCCTTCTTTGGACTTGCTCCAGCACCTCAATGTCTTCCTTGTAGTGAGGGGCACAAAAATAAGGCACCCTGGTCCTCTGCCATGGCCCCCCATTCCGCAGGCCCCTGCCTCATGGCCACGTCTCAATGCCAGTGGCTCCCAGTGACTCATTTTCTATGGAAGTAAATTGCTACTTGGAGCCTTAGGAAACAGTGACCAGCTTGCCACGTTAAAGAGTTTGGTGTTAGCGGCTTTGCCTTCTTCATGTGAAATCAGAACGCGGTCCCCAGACTGCCCAAATAGTCTGCAGAATTGCTAGGCAACCCTTTGTGCACATTTTTCTAGCATATATATTTGTGCTCTTCCTTTTTAATTTTATTTTCTTTTCCCTGGGACAGGGCTGTTCCCTTCTGCCCATGTTTCTCTCTGCACCACTTCAAATGAGATTAAGTTTAGGCAAAGAGGAGAGTCCGTGCTTGTGGCAGGACCATTGTGCATTAAGTGAGTTTATTTTGGTAGTGCTGTGTTCTGTCTCTAGTCACTGTCTTTTTACACATAATCAAAACATGAAGATTTATTATAGGGAGCACTAAAAATATGGCTTGAAAAGAACAAAAATAAAACCACAAACTTGCTTTACAGCTGTGGCCTTAGGAATGCAACTGGATTCAGTCTGTAATGGGGAGTGGCAATGCTGTCAGGTTTCAAATACGACCTATCTGCTCAGGCTTTCAAAAGGAAAACTTTCTGGCTCCTGACATAGCCCGTAGAAAAAGGAGACTCACAGGATGTTTCACAATGGTGTGATGCACAGGCCACCACATCTGTAAGTTGGTCCCTAGCAGTAGGTCAGCAGTAATCATCTCTGCTGCCAGATATTTCATTATAAGATTCAAGGTTCTACGTGTATTTCTTGATCCATCATCTAGAATCAAGAAACTTCAGAAGAAAAAAGAAAAAAACCAACAAAACCCCCTAAGGCAACATTTTTGTTTCTTCATTTTAAATATATTATAACCCTGATGGTTGGGGGGAAAAAAATGCACCCTAAAAAAGGATAGCCCCCAGCCAGAACATGCATGAAAAGACAAGCAGGATAAAATGCTGTGTGAATTGTTCTTGTAAGCTAACAAATGAATGCCTTCAAAGCCCATTTCATGATATTTTGAGTGACTGAAACTGGGCAGCATGGCTGAGGCCCATCATCACTGCACCTGGTATCACAGACAATAAATCACCCTTAGTATCTCAGAGAATATAGGTCATTACTTTCTTTGGTGGATAGCTAGAGATCTGATATTCAAACATCTGAAGAATGATTTTCAAAACGAACTCAAATACAACTACCTGCCTGTCAGCCACACAACCTGTACACAAGGATTCAGGACAAATATTTCCCCATACAGTAACCTGGCCTGTGATGAGCACTCAAGGCTGACAGTAAGGGCATCCTCTGCATTCAAGACTCAGCGATGACATACAACCCAGGGATGCACCTCTCATTGTTTCCTTGCTGATCCAAATACGTCAGCTGGATGCTATTCTAGCCCAACCTGGAAATTTCAGTAAGCTGATCTTAGGGAAGAGAGACGCACACATGCTCTTCAGTGGTCGCCAATTGAACTGTACATCTATATTACACAGTGGAAATCACTGCAACTCTCTTGCCACCTCACAGTAATCAGCATAAGCTGCAAATCTAATTAATTTATCCTCAACTTCTAGCAACAGGGAGATCTGAATGAAGCTTTGCTGTGACCTTCAGCATGCAGTCAGTGATATGTGCTAGGCTGTTGGAGTACTCTATCTCGGATGGTTTTCCTAGATCAGCCTCTCCTTACTTGTTTAAACAGCAGTGATGAAAAATCAAAAAGAGAAAGGAGCTGAAGCTTCTAAACACATTCCATGTACCTGACCATTTAGAAAGAGGCAGGTTTTCTCACTGACTGCAATTTAGAGATTTGCATATCTCGAATAAAAGAGAACAAGTTATTCTTAAACGTTAAAATTTATGAATGACAGCAGAATACAACTTCCAGAATTCAGTTTATTTTCTCTGTATATTGTAGTTATCCTCTCACTCAATATATGCCTGTAAAACAAGTATAATGGAAGATGATGTGGGTAAAGCAGGGATAAAACTGTCTTGGTCAGCATTACATAGTAAGTGAAGTTTTATCTCTTGTTTCTTTGTCTTGTGCTCTGCAGCTGTGCCAAACCATTACACTCCAGAAAAATTTCCATTAAGATAGAATCTGAAACCAAAGGGAAGCAAAATAAGGTTTGAGAAGTATTTGGAGCTTTTATTCACAGATGTGATAGCCTTATGTTGCAATGCATTTGTTCCCTTTGATAGAACATATGTGCTCCAAGAGACAGTTTTCAGATACATGTAGCATACATTTCCATTTTTTAATAACTATTTCATAACTTTCAGAAAATGTTGGTCTGGCTTTTTATGGATGCTTCCCAAAGAAGATAATAAAATGTTCATCAATTTGGCATGGGGAATTCCAAGTGTCCACACATTCTGCTCTACATATGTAATGCCAACAGCATCTTTCCTATCTTTAAACTCTGGAGGGAGACATAAGCTCCACAAAACACAGGAGGAAATCCTGACTGGTTTGGATTATAGGTTTCAGTCCTAATTTGCTCCTTCATTTTGTCATGGCAAGCAAACTCATTATATAAGCTGGCCTTTCACATCTTGACAACACAGCTGACTTCCTTCAGAGTTTTTTAAACTCACACAAAATTTATTTGGAAAGTGTTTACCCCAGGCCTTCAGGCTCAGATGCATCCTTAAACTGGGAAGGGAAGCAGAGCTTGTTTTCTGTAGGCACATGCGCACAGAGAGATGGCTGAAGGCTCCACAGTGTGAGGGAAGGTGCTTCCACTAATTTCCTCACTGGCCTTTCCACAGTATGGCTGGGCTATTCAGCCTAAGACCATGCAAAAAAAAAAAAAAAAAAAAATCATCTATTGCAATTTCTCTCTCTCCATCACCAGACATTGCAGTACTGGCCCTGGTGCAGTCCCATACTTTTGAAAGCCTACAGCTGACATAGGCTATATAAGAAATTCCTGGATTCTCTTTCTCCTTGTGGAAAGGTCCCAAAAAAACTTGATTAAGTCACAAGTCCTTCTTTTAAAATATGAAGGCCTGGGGTTTGAACACAGTGATAACATAATGCCTACTTTTTATGTAAGGAGCTAAGGAGCTAACATTCATGGAAGACCAACATATCTCCACATAACTCTATATCCCCTTTTTCACAGAGAATGAAAGGGGGTGTAAGCAAGGTCCTGGGCATCCAGCCTAAAAGATGCACAGTACAGCTATCACCAGTTTTTTGCTCCCCTTGAGACTGCTGAGTTGCCCTAACTATAGGACTGAAAATGGGAACTGCCTTCTCAGGCTGGGATTTTTTGTGTGTTAATAATAAAGAAGGCAGCATTGCTGTAAAGAATAAGCTCATACTTCTAATGAATTTACACTGAACTTCATCATTTCTGAGATGAAGAATCTGTCAGCATTAACATACGGCAAGTCTGAAGATGATCTAGTCTACCAGACCTGCTCAAAGCAGAATCAGCTACAGCAGGTTGCTCAGGACCATGTACAGTCAGGTTTTGAAAAGTTTCAAGGATGAAGATGCTATTACCTCAGGGAAAAGGAAAAACAGAAAGTATTTCCTAGCTTTTTCTAACATTTAACAGATTTTTTTTGTGTTTCAATTTGTGCCTATTACATCTTATCCAATCACTGGGCACTACTGAAAAGACCCTGGCTCTGGTTTCTTTACTTCCCCCCAATTGGTATTAATACACATAGGTAGGATCCTCCCCAAGCCTTCTGTAGGATGAACAGTCCCATCTCTCTCAACTTCTCTTCATATGAGAGGTGCTCCAGTCCCCCCAGTCATCTTTGTGCCCCTTCTTTGGACTTGCTCCAGTATATCTCTGTATTTCTCATAAAAAAGGAGGCCAAAATTAGTGCACTATCACAAAAAGATGCTGTGTGATGCCCTATTACCCCTAAAGGCAAGCTTTCAAGCTTCATGGAATACACATGCATTAAACACTGTTTAAAGAGAATAAGTAAAACAGAAGAGGTATTTGGAGAAGCAGAAATTCCCTGGCACTTGCTAAAGTGTCTCCTTGTTCTATCAATCCACTCCTGAAACCATGATTATTTTTGGCCAGTTTTACTGTCTTAAATAACTCCTTTCTCTTTATTTATTTATTTAGTTTTAAAATAATTTTAAAAACCCTTCCTTTTGCCCTTCAGTGTGTTGTCCTGAAAATTGCTTCTGCTATAGAAAATTGTGGGTTTTAATTTAAATGTACATTTCCACCACCATATATTGGCACAGTGGCTTTTTTCCTCAGCTGCTGCAGAACCATAGTTCAGGCATTACAAAACCATAGTCAAAATAAAAAATGAATTATTACTGAATAAATCTTTTCTATTTCGGCAGTACTGTTTTGAATTCATTTTTTTCTTTAATGCTTAATTTTCTTGAGTATTTTTAATTTTTTTTCTTTGAATGTTGTTAGAACTGCAAGCATTTCTAAGAAAACTGAGGAGGTAAGCCTGTGGAGTTGACACACTTTAGCTTCTTCTGTTGCTGTGGTTTAACCCAGCAGGCAGCTAAACACCACACAGCCACTGTTCCATGGCAGGATGGAGAAAAGAATCACAAAAAAGGTAAAACTCATAAGTTGCGATAAAGACAGTTTAATAGGATATACCAGGCATGGAAATTAGGAATAAATAAAAATGTTAAATAAGATAATAATGATAAAGGAATATACAAAACAAATGATGCACAACACAATCGCTCAGCACCCAGCCAGTCCCTGAGTGGCTGCTGCCACTGACCCCAGACAACTCCCCCCACTTTTTTTGTTTGGTGTGACATTATATTGTGTGAAATAGCCCTATGGCCATATTGGGTCAGATGTCCTCACTGTGCCCCCTCCAAGCTTCTTGTGTACCCCAGCCTACTCGCTGGCCAGGTAGTAGGATGAGCCTCATTTAATGTAAGCATTGCTCAGCAACTACTAAAACAAAAGGGTGTTATCAAGATTCTTATCCTAAATCAAAAACACAGCACTAGAGGAAAAGAAATACCTGTCCCAACAAAACCAGGACAGCTATTCAATGAAAAACTGCCAACTCTCCACTGTAACCTCAAAAATTCTGTGCTTAAGTACCTTACTTGATGAAATCTTGACCACAGTCTTAATTTAAAAAAACATATAAATGGAGCTTTTCTGCCACAAAAGAAATAAAGACCGAGAGAAAAAAGTGTGTTTTCTTTTTCTGCCCTGAATATTTCTTTTCAATCTAATTTGAATATTTTTGCAACAGATTTGCAGATCATTTTCAATTAAAATAATAAGATGTTTGATTTCTAAAGGTTAAGGTTCATGCAAGGAATAAAAAGGATTTCATGCAAATTGTGTTTGAAGAATTCTATCAGGAGAGTTTTGTTTTAGTATCTTTGAAGGGCTACATTGCAGTTCTAGATTCCTCAAAATGCCAATTCTGTTTTTATCCCTTTCTTCAATACTTCCACTGAGTAGATAAAGGGTGTAATCTACAATGTTAATAAGTTCATTAAAATAAACAAAACAAAATGCATTGTCTATTCTCTCCTAAGAAGATCGATGTTCTATGAAACAGGGACCAAACACCTTGTCATATGATTCTCAGAAACAACAAATATACAATTCAGAGGTGGACTATTTGGTAATCTCTCTGCCTTGCTGAGCCCACAATACACATTTCAAACTGATCAAATTCAAGATAGCCAGAAACAAAACTGAATTGATGGAAATTATTCTGTTCTTGTAACTGGTACTTAGAAGTCACTGAGAATAATCATTGTGGGAGACTTTGCTGGAAAAAAAATTGATAGTGTAATCTGTTGTTAAACAAATATGAATTGCAAGAAGGCACAGAGGAAAATAATGCAACTCCATCCTTGATTATGGTGGAGGACCTATTGTACATACACACTTGGTACTTATACTTTGGAAGGATGTTGAATAATCAGAGAGAATTCAGAGCCACACGAACGAACAAAAAAATGGAAAATATGCCTGGAAGTGAGAGACTCCTGGTGCTCAATCTATTAGCTTAATGAAGAAAAGGTTAAAGGATAATTTATTAGTCTATAAGTGTCTATTATCAAAGGGAATGAAAATTGATAATTGATGGCTCTTCAATCTAGCTGACAAAGGCTTAACAAGATTCAATAGCTTGAAGTTCAAATTAGACAAATTAAGGTCCAGAATATGGAGCACTTCCTTTTACTTTTTTTTCTTTACAGGGAAGACAACCAATTAAAGGTTGCAATTGATGCTCCATCACTGAAAACTTATAAATCAAAGTCTTGTCAACAAAGTCATAAAAGGTGTCTGAAAGTAAGTCACAAGTGCTGGACTTCAAGGAAGCTTTAGGGAATGGCTTGAGTGATGTTACATAGGTCATTAGCTTGCAAAGGTCCCTTCTATTTGTAAAATCCTAGTAATTGTTCTACCTCATCTGAGTTACACAGACCACATTTTTTTTCCTATCTGAACATATAATCCTGTGTCAGAGTGTGATAAATGTTTCAAGCCCTCTTTCACCATCAGCCAAAAGAACAGTGGAGGAAAAAAAGGTAAGGAACTGTATTTCCAAAAACAGCAACTTGCAAGTGAAAGAGTGTGATACAAATCAACAGAGTTGTTAAATATTTTTATTGAATAGTTACAAAGCAGAATAAATTAAAAGGCAAAGTTCAGGCTCTTCTTGGAATAAGCAGCTGGTATAACCCTTCTGATGCTGGAGTACAGTCTTTGCTTTGGTTTAAGAGTTAAATAGTCATTACATTTCCCTACAGGCTACCTTTCCAAGGAAAACACATTTTCTGTGCACTGCAGTCTTTGACAATAGGATTAAGTATTACTGGCAGACAATACCACTTAAAACGTTAGCTGCATCAACCTCTATGATGACTGAAAGAGCTATTAGTCTGCAGTGCCTCTTTTAACAGGAGGCCAAAAAAAAATCCTTTATGACCCTTGATAGGGGAAAAAAATACCTAGAAGGCAATATACCTCATCTGGACAGAAAATGTACATGAAAAATGGTTACAACAAGATTATTTACATTCTTTTGTCATTAGGGATAAAATGGATGCTTACTGACCCATCTTTCTAAACAACAAATTGAAAATCCTCTGTGATAAAATCGCTCTGCTTGTGATTTCCAGTTCTGTCAGATACTTCAGAAAAATGGCGTTCACTTAGCATATCTATCTACTCAGTAACTGATTTGTGGTCTTTGCAATTTAGATACTCAGCCTCTCTTTCAACTCTGCACGTCTATTACATTTGCTACAAATTGTATTAAGTGAGCATGTTCTCCTGCAGAGCGGAACTGCAGCCTGGAGGGCCGGGAAATCCGGAGAGATAGTGTTTCTCCACCCAAATGGTTCAAAAGAAGGCTGGCCTAGTTGAACACGGAACTGCTCAGCCTGGGGTTTGCTGCTGTGGTAGAGGCTCTACCTCTGAAGAGGCTGTGAAAGATACAGTATTTACACATCTTAGGTTCACAGAGTGCTATTCTGCCATAGCACTTCAGGAAAGGATGCCAGATTTTTTGGAGTGTGTTACAGCAAAAAAAAAAAAGCCTCTACTTTGATACAGAAGGATAAGAACAGCAAAGATTTGGGTACCTGCACAGAAAGAACCTATGAACTAAACTAACACTAGACTGAGCCCATCTTACACTGTTTACCCTGAATTCCACAGAAAACACATCCTCTGTAATGTGCCATATTCCAGTAGGGCCTCTGGCTAAAAAATTCTTGCCCTGCATTTTCCCTTTACCAACACAAACACGATGCTTGTTTCTCAGAGTAAACACCTTAGAAAGACAAAGCCATAAATCAAATCTGTACAGTTCTTCTGACTGATGCTTATGCTATTATGTCATCCTACCCAGAAACAACATAATTGTAGATAATGTGAAGCAGATCAACTTCTGTAATCTTCTATAAGGGGGAAAAAATAAGAAAAGGAAGAGGTTACTGTCTTCTGAATCTGTCCTGAAGAATTTAGTAATCTGTAACACAGAAGACCAAAATCAGTCTATATCCTGCCAACATTTATGCAGAGGTCACTTAGATATGTGATGGTTAAAGTACACGTGCTGCCTGATATCAGTTGCTCAACCTATGGGAATGAATACTGTGAAAAATATCAGTGTGAAGGAGGGGGGAAGAAGAGGGTCATTAGTGGAAGATGCTTGAAACATCAAGATGCAATGAGCAGGACAGAGCTGCTGATGAGAACACTCAGGGGATGCAGTATGAAGATCTCTGGACTGAGCAAAGTGCCGTGGTCAGGGAAGGATAATAAAAAGACTGGAACATACACCATCTGGTATAACAGAAGGGAGGATGGGAAACATCAACAGGGAGTTATATTTGCTAGGGAAAGCCAGACGGTGAAAGCATTGATTAAGATTATTTTGTCGATTAGGTGGTACACTTTGATTTATGTGCTGGGGAAAGAGGAGCATTTACTATGAAAACGTGCCACCCAAGCAGCTGAAGTGGGATCAGACCCAGGGAGGTGGGGGCTTTAGTGATTCCCTGGTGGAGCTGAAGGGAAGGGTCACATGGAAACAGGGCTCACTTGTGGATTTGGAAGGTTGCACACTCCAGTGTGAAAAAAGGAGATGTGAAGATTTTTGACAACAATGTGATTCACCTCATCCTAAAGTAGGCAAGTGGCATGTAGAAGGAGACCAATGCACAAGGGAAAAGAGCTGCAACAAGAGAAAATAATTTTGAAAATAACTGGTTGAGAAAAATATGTATATATTTATATCACCATATATATATTCATACCCATCCAGGGACAAATCAACAAGCGATGTAACGCTTTTAAGTTACATTGAAAACAAATTATACCATTTTGTTTGCTCAGAGAGCTGGGCTGTTCCTGGGACAGAAAGATTGCGCTCAGATTAGAGTCACTCCCAGCCTCTCAAGTCGTCAATGACAAAGCACACCAGGGGCAGTGCAAAGGATATCCAATAATATGGCTTATGAGATAAATTTAGTACCCACCTGAAAGGTGGCACCCTGAGTGGATAGGAAGGCAAGAAATAAGCCAAGGATTTAAGGGAGAGGCTTGCACAGCACAGTATTATTGGTATCAGTAAGTCAGTGGGTAAGACAGGAACAATATGACATCAGCAGCAATGCACAGCCAGTGAATCAGCACAGGGAAAAGAGCAGTAGGTGAGCAGCACCAGAAAAAAAAAAGACAGGTTGCCTGAAATAAGTCTCTGAAAATGTTTTTGTCACACTGACTCCAGAAGGATGAGCAGTACAGCAGGTTTTGCAAAACCCCAGTGGCACAGCACTGCTCATTTCCCTCACACTGAAACTGCAGAAAAAAACCCTGAACCCAGTCTGAATGCTGGAAAATCCTGGAGAGAAAGCAAACAAGCCTTTAGTTGTTGTTTAGGTAAAAAGGAAAAAAAAAAGACCACAACACTTTTCATGCTAAGCTCGGAGGGTTTTCTCCCCCCTCAGGACATAGGAAGTGTTTAATACTACACCAGAAACACCATTTAAGGAAAATCCTGTTTTCCTGCAGGTGAAGTGTCACAAAGTGAAAAATGGCAAATTCCCACAGATCTATCCATGAGAAAACACACACACATTCCTTCACAGCTCAAAAATCTCATCAGCAAGTGTTGACCAACCTCCAGTTACCATAGATAAGCTGCATACAGGTTAAGTTAGACACAGGTAGGTTAAACAGAGTGCAAGAGGGAGGCAGATCCAGTAACACAGCAGCATGGACAGGTATAAATTCACTTCCTGTTCCCTTTGAACTATCTGGATGGGAACAGCCCTAAATATTACAAGTATTACATTTCACTATTCAATAAAGTTGTGCTGAATAGAATTATCACCTTGAAATTACAGGGTAAAACTCCCTATACAAAAACAGATTAAAGACAAATTAGACTGTGGGCCAGGTCACTATGATTGTTAATTAGTGATAATGGAAATACAATTAGCATAATGAGTTCCAATTACTGTATATGGAGAAATATGAGCACACTGCTTTCATAAATCTTGGTTCCAGGAAAAATAAAATGCATCTGGTTTAACAAAGCATGCCCTTCTTCTTTGCAAAAGGTTTCCTGGTAAATATCTTTTTATGAAGCTAAACCCTTCTTTTGATGGGTTGTGATTTGGAAAAAAAAAAAAAAAAGAAAGCGACAGAATGGATTTACCCTCTCTGATAGCTGAACAGTTTTGTATAATCTTGGCTTCTGTTTTAAGCTTCCTAGAAAATCTTACCATCTGTTTCTTCAGTCCTGGGTTAAACAACAAAAGACAAAAATCATAGACCATTACATCAAATGCACTTATTGTCTCTGAAATATCTAGAGTTTTCCCCCCTTCCCTTTTTCTCCTTCTGATAAGCTGTGAAATTGGAAAGCCAATTATATTCTGATATTTACACAATTAGAAATGGCTCTTCAAAACCTCATTGAAAAACCAGTTGATGAAAGACAACAGCTTTACAACAAACAATCACAGAATGTCTGATGGTTACTTCATGAGGAATCATTTTGTTTATTTTCATAGCAGTTTGACACCTTTGCAAGGATAGGCAAAATCAGGCTGGATTTAGTGTATCACTCACTGGTAAGTTAAAAAAGAGGGGATTAAAATTATGAATTTACAGATTCTGTGGACTGAAGTGCTAATGGAAATAAAGGCTTAATGAAGCTCTACAGATGTGCAAGCTTGACTCCATGCCTCTATTTAACAAGCTGGTGTTAACTATACTGTTGGATAGCCATTATGAAGCTGCTCACTGTTTCCATGTGTTAAAGTGGATTCTGGGCAAGAATTCAAGAACAGGAAAAATTCCAGCTGCATACAAGGATTAGATGTTAGCAACACTACATCTTCTCCCTTTGAAAAGATTCTCCAGCCTTCTTATTATAGGGCAATCAGGCAAAAAGCTGTGTAAGACCCAAGTCATGGACAGATAAAGCTCATGGGACACGAGTTGACCAGATAGTCACTCTGAACCTCTGAGATATTGAGGAGCATTCATCAAGAAAACTTTAAAAACAATGTAAATGGGAAAGGATAGTGCAAGGAGAAAGAGAACTGCTTAAAGACAGCATCCTTGATATCTGCTAAGCTGCAGACAGAGCAGACTGCTTGCATTTCCATTATGTCAACAACGTGATAATTACCTCTAAGTGTAGATGAACTCTCTTCTCTCACATCAGCCACAACACTTTGCAGCTGCAGGAGAGAGCTAACTCAAAACATACCCATATCAACAGTCTCACGTGAAAGCACCCCAGGATCATGTAACTTCAGTGCTGTCTCTGTTCCCTAAAGGTTAATAAGCCATGTATTTTGGCACAACACACAAGGCAGAAGAGAGAGTAGGTAAGAACCTGTCCTGGACACTTGCTGAGGTTGCCTCAACTCTGCAGATCATGAAGCCTTATCCTGGTGATGGGCGCACTACCTGACAAGAACCTGTTTGCTTCACAGATTGAGTATGCTCTGCACAGATAGCTCTAAGTAAGATTTGACTTTTCTGATTTTAGCCCTCTAAAAATAAACACCAAATACTTCAGAATGTTATGAATCCTGAGCTTCCCAAGGATACTGATGGCTCATATGAATGATGTCTCCTTAGCATTTCAGTGCTTTCAGGATGCTAGTTTAAAGACCTAGAAAAGTACAGGGAGCAAGTGAGTTAGAGTAGGCTTACAGTTTAGGGAAGTGGCCTATGGAAGAAATAATGAGTGAACATATCACTAAAGATTGTATCTGGACACATATGCAGAAGGAGGCTGAATTCAATGTGTATCAAGGCAATCATGAATCTCACATTACCTCACTTTGCAACCTTAGCAAAGGCCTTTAAGGGCTGTTGCGTGCTTGGTTATTTTCATCTGTGAAATGAAGATATCAAACAAGATAATTCTGATAGGCACTGTATCTAGGCACAATAAAAGGCATTCTCAGTGATACGAAGGCTTATAAGACAAGTCTTTGAGTCAGACCAGGGGAGAAAGAGAGAGGGAGGCAGTTGCAAGACACAGAAAATACTTTTCCTATGAGCATACACAGGTCCCAGCATATTACCTGACTACAGGCTTTGCTCACTGACATGCACTACCACTAAGTCAATGAAAAAGGCTTTATTGGGAGCATATAAATGCAATCTTGCTGATTAGAGAAGACACTATTCTGCACCTTTTCCTGATAATGATAACCCCTTGGTGGAAGGGAAAGGTTTAGAGGGACATCTGACCCTGTGCCAGCTGGAGCTGTCAGGCAGACACCAGCAGAGCCCACTCACGCCCGTGTAAACCAAATGCATCTCCACGTTATTTTGAATTTACAGCATCATCCCTCAGAGTGCAGGCAAGTGTTTCCACAAATGAATGATTCCAATCAGAAAACCAGTCCTGTGGCAAGGGATACATATGGCCATCACTCCCAAGAACAGCTGTCAAGCACTAGCCCTGCCCACTTCCCACTGTGTAACGTCCGTGGTTGCTCAGTCAAGCGAATGACCTTATAAGCCCACACAGGTCCAATCTGAACTGAAAATTATTAGCAAAAACTTGTTTTCCTTAAGACTTCACAGTCTAACAGAGAAATTATACACTTGGATGGCAAGTGAGTCTAAACAGCTTTTGTTACAGTTCTCTTGAGTATAAAATCTCTCTACATGGAAATAAAAACGCTCATTGGAAAGATGAGTAGTAGACCCCCAATCTCTCTATCCAAAGCATGCTGTTCAATTTAGCATGTGCTTCACTGAATAAATAACACTCCCAGCCATGATGCTCCCCCTCCAATATGCTTAAGTATTGATAGATTGCATCGCTCTATAATAAGTCTGTCTGGAACTTGTGACATTTGCCCAGTGAATTGGTAAATGAACTTGGAATATTTGACCCATGCAGCTGAGATTACACCTTATTTAGCCTGAATGGACAAGATCCTTTGTTGTACCCAAAAAACCTGACAGGTAAGTGTAACCTTTTCATCCAGCTCTTCTGGGTATTTAGCTATGAGGAAAGCAACACTCCTTGATGATTATACTGAATCTCAAATCTCTTCTGCATATACATGTATAACTATGTACTCTGTGGGAATTGGTGATACAGGCAAGTTGGCAACTGAAGGACCTTCTCCCAGACGGATTTCTGATTTATGTAGACCTGTCACAGAGTGCCTGATACAAGTGAAATAAATCTGTTGAGGTTTTAAAAGACATGAAACTTGACAGACATTCAAAGTAAGTCAGATACAGCTATTTCATGTTTTATCTTTTCCTGTGCTATGTCTCTAAAGTGAGATTAGCTGACATGGTCAAGGGGCAGAGTGAGGGATAAGTGAGCACAGGATTTGGACAGTCTCCTAGGAGGGGTCTCCGACCCCCCACCTCTGATTCTCTTCTCCAGCAATACATTTTGCACTATGCTTTGATCTTGGCTGACATTTTAAACTTGGTAACATTCTCCAAGACAATCTCAAGGCTGTAAAATCACATTACTCAATACGAGAAATACTTGTTAGCAATTGTCCTACTCTGAGGTTTTGAGGATATATTTTTGTATTTCAAAAGAGCAATTGTGATGTTGTTTATCAAGCTTAAATGTAAGCCTAGACATTGATTACCGGGCCCATCTTACTCAGTTGCTGAATGTAGAGGGTTTGCTGGAAAAATACTAAAAGTATACTCACAAAACATTTGTGGGATCTCCTACGCTGAAGGGGAATATCCAGTCAGTATCAGGGAGGCAGCTGCAGGAAATTTCTTGAACAAGGCTTCAGGACTTTCACAATTTTCCAGTAACCTTATTTTTCATCTCTCTCCCAGTTATAAATGAATCATGTCCCAAATCTATCCTGTCCCAAGCAAAAAATGAGAAAAAACATGTTCCATGACTCAAAGTACTAAAAGACAAGTTTTGCTATCTTCCATTGAGAAGTTTGTGGTACCTAGGTTTTTTCTATTAAAAATAAGAGTTAAGAGCTCTGAATTGGAAATCACTCTTGCACACGGAACTATTCTGCAAGAAAAATTAACATCTTCTTACTCTTTGAGTTAGCAATACTGAACCCTCCCAGGCTATGCCATGCTCAAGGGCTTGGGGAGGTGAAAGAGGCAGCCAGAAGAGTAGTGTGACAGCAGGCTACAGCAGCACAATACAGCCAGTGTCAACACTTCCATCACATCATTAACTTGGCTATAGCAATCATCAGCAATATCTTTCATTTGTAATAATCCATCTGGGCTATAAATGATCCATAAGGTGGTTGAATTAGAGCCACATTGAGCAACCAACTTCCTGGGCTTAGTATGTTATATTTCAATATTAATACTGTCTTCTGACTTCATGGAGATTCTGTATTCATCAGACCTCGTTGGTACCAGGAATGATCAAAGTGCTACAGCTATTAGCTACCATTCCCAATAAGCCTGTTGGTGTATTAAAACATCACAACTGAAGTCCAAGTAGACTTACACATCCTGTAGTTACACTGGAGAGGATGTCAAAAGAAAAGTTATTCTCCTATTTTACTAGTTTAATTTACTTTGTCCTTGTTCCCCATGAATCAGAAATCCACTTAGTGAAAGAATACTTCCCAAAATAAAACAGGGAGTATGATGAATTAATTAATCTTCATATTCTTTTAAATATGATTTCATGTAAAAACTTCAGACTCATCACATAGGTTTGTTCAGCTTTTTTTTTGAGGCCAGTGGGACATTATACTGATGCAGCATCAATGCGTGCATCTCTGTGTACACTTGATACATCCTGCCATAAAGTTTCCTTGTAAATTGTCTGCCAATAAAAAAAAATACAAGAGAAAATAATCTTGAGAGTTAGTGCCCTTGAATATAGCCCCACAAAAATGACCACAGGTATTAAAAGGAAGCTGGCATGAACAAATTTGCAAATGCAAAGTAATCTCTTAGGAAGTCTCAGCTACAAACCCAAGATTCCTTTTCTCCCATTTCTCTGTCCTTTTTTCAAGCTTTATTCTCCCTTTTCCTTTCTCAGAAGGGAGAAGACACTGAAGGAAAAAGCAGCTGCAGCAGCAAGGCTAACAACCTATCTACATTCTACCCAGAGACAGCTTCCCTTGCAGTGAGGGCATCAGTGCTTTTCATAGAGAAGTGTAATTCTCTCTTCCAGGCATCAGAATCTTACCCTGGAACTACTAGATTTGGCTGCAGATTCCTTTTTTTTTTTTTTTTTTTTTCAATAGTACAGCATATTATTTATATCACAAGTATTGTTTATGTCTGTGGAACAGTCTCTTGTGGGTTTTTTTTCTGATGCTGTGGATGTACATCAAACATCCTAATAAAAGAAGCCATCCATGAGGTGCACTGCACCATAGATAGATTATGTAAATATTTTTAATAACCTACCAAGCAAATAACCAATTTAAGAGAAATATAATTATCTTTAAATCCTATGTATTGTAAATGTTTGCTTTTAATCCTTTATGAAACCTTATTAAAAATATCAAGATGGATACATTCTCCCACCGAATCTGACAAACATCTGGTTTACAACAGTCATGTGATGAAATTCCATCCAGAATCATGTTTGCTCTTCAGTATGTTTTCTCCTACTATCATTCATAACACAGAACTTCTGTGTTTTGTCTGTGATATAAGACAGTACATGGATATGGTTTTTTTTTAGGAATAATGCACTGTCGTTTCCCATATAGAATTTAAATCCGCCATCTATGTGTAGGTATAGTCAAATATATTGATAGCCTCCCTTGTGGGCTCTGCTGACACTTGGATTTAATTGTAGTGAACTTTGAATTCCTATCTTAAGGTCAGTTATCAATTATTGATGGATTCTCCTTTTCTCCATTTAATGCTAAAGTATTCATACTAACCAAGATAGATGGGAATGCTGAAGAAATTTTTCAACGCCATGGCTGAGCAAGATACCTTTACACTCTTCCTCTGTGGCAAATGGAGAGCCTTTTTCTAAAAGTGGTGATCACTCATGCTCAGCTTAAAAAGAAAAACACAGCGCAACAGTGCTCTGCTGACCCCTCTTCACTTTTTGTTCTGCCGGTACTATCTTCCTAGAAATAAAAGGTCCTATATGCGGCTATTAGGAGAAAAGAAAATAAAATTTCCTCAGGCATAACCTTGGATACCAACCTTGAAACCAAATGGGGTCAGAATGCAAAGGAGCAACCACAGCACCACACACCACCCAGTCGGGCTGACAAACAACTCTGCTCCTTTTGGCTTCCCAGAGGGAAAAGAGTGCACCTCAGAGATTTATAAACACATACATAATAAATGGGAGGCTGAAGTTTAAACTGTTATGAAGCATTCTCTACTCCGCTTCCGAAGTCCTCTGTGATTTAAAGAGCTGACATTTACTGTGTGCAGGCCTATTATTCAGAATGACTGTTTGTGTATAGACAATATTTTAAACTGGCTTGCCATAGATGAAAAATTCTTATTAAGTCAGAAAAACAGTTTAAGTAGGTAACACTCTCCCAGTTTAGACTGCTATAAGTCTTGCTGGCCCACTGCAGGGAAGGCACAGGGGCAGGTGATCCTGTCAACACCATCTGCCACATTAGTGTGGGGAGATGGAGGTCCCAGCCCCACGGGTGCTCCACCAACACACGCGTGGCACCAGCCAAGTCTCCCCTGTCAAGCAAATGACACAAAGTGGTTTGGTGGCTCTGTCACGCATTTAAACCTTCCTCTATCACATAAGCTTTGACAAGTGCTGGAGCCACAGAATGTCTGCCCCACTGGAGCCAGTGACACAACTCACACTGATGTCCTCCACGGTCATTAGAAGTGTCCAGACAACCAACACGTGGCACCAGCTAGGCAAACAAAGTCCTGAGACAGCACCCTGGCCACACCCTTTTCTCTCACCATGTTGGAAGGTTTTCCACACTCAGCGTTCTCCAAAATGTTTCATTACGCCACAGACCAGATGGCAGGCAGGCAGGATATATTTCTGAGGTATCCTCCCTGCACTGAGCCTACTGCTGCAAGGAGCAGAAATCTCTGAGGAACCTCTAGGCTTTTCTCTAGCAAAACAAAATGACCAACCGGAACTAAAGCATGCACACAGGAGTTTGATTTTACATTATAATAATTCAAAACACTCCTAGCAGACTTGATACCTTGTCTTTGTAGAACATACCAGGGGAAATCAATGCAGTTTTCAAAGCACATTCACAAAGTTGAACTTTTCTTCAGTCAGCTCACCACTTGTACACCACCCAAACCTTAAAAAGCACAATCTTCTATTTTATATAGACATTTTGCACATATATTTGGAACAGAGAAATTCACACGTAACTGAGGAACAACAAAAACAGTGATATCTGTCTATATCACTCTTGACAAGACTGTCTATGTCTCTCCAGCAGACAGATTATTCTGCACAAAAGACCCTAATGTACATTATTCTATTGTCTTTATATTTGATAACAATGCACAGTTTAGAGAGTATTTAATCTGTAATACATAGATCTGGCTAAATACAACTGGGCTTGGATTTTTCAGGTGGAATATATTGATCTGATACAGAAAATCAGCCTACTTGAAGTTTGTGCAGTAAAATATACACTTTAATCTTGATGCTTGCCGTGAGGTATAAACGTAGATTTAAATAGAGGTTTATAAACAGGGGACTTTGATCCCAAGCTTTACATTCAGACTTCTACAACAAGATTTTTAGAGACAGAAAGTGTTACCATTATCCACTGACATCAACTGAAAAAGAAAGGTATCACTCATCTGAAAAATCAGTGCACAAGGGTTCAAAATGGACACAGTGAACATGGACCCAAATACTGGAAGCAGGAAAATTCATCTCTGAACCAGCATTTGGCAGCAAGAGTGATACAAGGGATTTGTGTGCTTTACAAACAGCACCTCCACCACTTCTGCTGCTTGACCGTCAATCGCATTCCTTGCATGATTTGACCCAACCTATCCACCATTCCCTTGGCCAAGTCCTTGGCAAGGATTGGGTATTCTCATGGATCAAGGGCCATTCCCAACAGGCAGCCTCTGTACAACCATCTTATTTTTGAAGGTAAAAGTTTATAATAATATGCAAGAGAGCAGCATTGTGCCTGAGAGCCTTACTGCCACAGAATGGTCCCTGCCATATTTAATTTCCTAATATAAAGATATACATAAATGTATTTTGCTGAAGATGTTGGTATGACTTGGACAGACCAGGAAAACATATAGGAAAAGCAATATTATAACAAATTGCAACCCATTTAATCCTCTTTTCTTTAATTTCTTGTATTGTAGAACAAAGGCCACATGAAAACCCTAAGCTACCATTTTATAAAGCAACCACAGAAAAATTATTAACAATTAAAGCTGGGAAAAAATGACAGCAAAAGTGCAACCTCTAATATCTGTGAAAGGGTTGAAATGACTAATCAGCAGCAGCTGATCAAGATGCAATTTAATTGTAGCCAAAGCCCATAAAAAATCAGCATAGGCAAAAAGTAAAGAAAAGAGACAAATATTACAAGATTTATCCTTTTATATAAGAATTTCAAATCAGAAATGGAAAAATATTTGCTTTCTCTATAAATGATACTTTGATATGCACCACTTTTAAATACTGTGTATGACATTAGTACTTCAAAACAGATTTAGTAGCTTTTAGTAGTTTCTACTGAGTAGATAATTTATGAGATCTTTTGGCTTCTTTAGTTTTAATAAAAGTGTGGAACATAATACTATTTGTGCATCAAGAAATAGTGGATTATCCAAGTGTTGGCAGCAAATCCTGTAAAACACATAGCTCTTAATCATGTTTTAGGCATTTTTCCTGTTTGCAAAGTCTGCATCTGACTTTTTTTTTTTCCTTAGTTGAGGCAGTTTTATTTAAAGCATAATACTGTACATGTAATTTGGACTTTCTTACTGATCTCTGTGAAGGCATTTTTTTTTTTTTGGAAAAGGAAGAAGAATGCACATAAAGAACTGTCCTTCAAGCAAAGATCCTCCGAAAACAGATCGAAAAGATTCCAAATTAATATTCACTTAGCTTTTTTCTAGGTTCAAGGGGCCATATAAAAGTCCAATGAAACCAATGGAAATAGTACTTGTCGGTCCATGGAAATCAGGATCAGACCTCAGCCTTTTTTGCAGCAATGAAGTGAATTGCAAAGCTTCTAATGACTTCATCAGGACTTGGATTTAGTCCCAACAGGAAACACAGCCATAAAATCATAAATTCTTTAAGATGAAATTCCAAGTGAGTATATTTGGTCAAAGGAAGTGAGGACTGAAAATGCACAGAGAGAAAAAAGTCCAAACCCAACTGTCTACAGCTGTTAAAAAATGAGCTGGTGTCATGCTGGTAACCCTTTAAAATAATGGTCTAATCATTATTAATTCCTTCGATATTTAATGTAATAACATTAATCATGATGAACTCATTTGGTATTAATGTGAATGTCAGATATACCTCTCCATATACACACACATCATTTTGGGATTAGCTCTTTGCTATATAATTCTTTTTGTATCCCTCAAAAAGTGCTGAGGATAGTTGTTTTGTGACTTTGACACAACTGAGCACAAGCCCTACTTATGTACAACCATTTCCACTCAGGTTTGAGAGCATCCCTAAGTGCCTGGTAAGCAGTTCCAGCACCTAGAGGTGGGAGGCAGATTATGGAAGAGAAGCCATTTGGTATAGTTTACCTGAAACCCATGAAACCTCAGGTGGTTTTTGTTCTTTGCTCTTATTTGCCACATGCTGCAAGTGCTGATGACTGTTCCAAGCTGGACCTGCTCTAGATGTGAGCTGACATCTTAATGAAGCTGACTGACTGTTAATGAGGATCTGGACCACCAACAAGATTTCTTGGTCAAGAGAGACCACCGCCACTGCAGCTCGGTGGTTTGTAACAATCAGATAAACTCTGAAGGCATCATCCAGATGATGCTTCCAGAGAAGGTGCTTTCTAGGCTGCCTACTGGCAATGCACAAGATCTACAAAACCCATTAGATTCCCAGTTACTTTTCTGGCACACACAGAGAAAAGCAGTGATCTCAAATAGCAGGGTATGGAAGAGATGGCTATCCTGTGGAAGATAATTTTGACAAAATAGGTTGCACCCAAAATCCCCATAACCACGAAAATGTCATTAAACCTTCATTATTTCTAATTAATATGCATTTTCAATTGTATTGAAATTCCTAGTGTTTTATGCCAGTAAAACTCATACAAATGCTTTCGTACAGCCTTCCCAACCACTCGTAATAAATATGTCCATTTACTGTCTTTTGCTCCTTTCTGAATAGCTTGGCATGCTGTTAGTTAAAATTCTTTTTTTTTTTTTAAGTACAATATCCATTTAGCTTCTATCCTCTGAACTTTATTCATTCATTATTAACACTGAAAGCCAAAGTGCACGAGAGAAGTTCAGTCCTATCGGCATTTCAGATGAAAGTGATGTCTCAGTGTATTAGCAGTACACTGCACTATCATACAAAAAATGCTGCCCAGTCCTTCAACAAAGCAGCCGTATCCCAGTGCCTAATAGGATCACTTACTTCAAATGTGACACCACCTTCTTTGAAATATTTGTTTAGAATTCAAAAACATATGAAGGTTCTGAAACTCAAACAAAACCTCCAGCCTCCAGCCCAGGCTCTGATTCTAAAGAGCTTTCCATTCGATAAATCGGAGCTGGAATCCAGGATACTTTTTTTTCCTTGTGGCTTGGCTTTTTTTATTTCTGGGATAAAAATAAATGTCATCTGGTTCTGACTGCAGATAATGAATCATATTAAGAATTTTAAAAGCACTATTCTCTGTTTTGAGACCTAATTTCAGACCTATTAACACTTTAATATGAAACAGAAGCCCATCATTTCATTAGAAAAAGAATAAGGCCCCTCTTGTACCATATGTTTCTTCCTTTATAAAAAATCCTTTTGAAATCCTAGATTGGGCAACATCAGAGCAGAATGCAGATCTGGCACAAAGACAACATATAGGTAAGCAGACCTTTCTTAAGGGAGATTAACTATTTCAAGCGAAGTTACAGGTCTCTGGCAAACTGTCCTTCTCATTCCTTACAATAATAATTTAATGATTTTATGAAAAAATTATCCGATTTATAAAAATGAACGATTGCAAAAAAAAATCCTGGTGGGGGCAACCAAAAACATGTGAAATGCTGGCATGTCACCTCCACAAACTTACCTATGATTACATGAATGACAAACAGCTGCTTCTTACAACTGCTTTTTGGCATGTTAGATATTTATTAAATAAGGGAAAGAAAATTATAGCTGTCCCTTTTCAATATTTAGATTTTGAAAATGAAAATGTCTTTAAGACACGCAGAACATGAATGCAAGAGCTGGTGTGATAGCAGAGAACCTTACTGCACATAATTAACAGACACATAATGTCTGGTTACTAGTAATTTCCTTCTAGCTGAGTAAGGAAATAATTCAATCATGTTGATCAAATGAATCCCATGAGCCCAGTGCAACATTATGCTTTTTTTTCCCCCTCTCTAAATCCACATTAACTGATAAGAGGCTACTTCGTGAAATCATGGAACCCAACCTTGTTTAGATATCCTTAATTTTACCAAAAATATTGTCATGATTTTAGTAATTGGGTTAATCAAGCATTTCAGTAAAACCTTTTCTAATTCCTGGTGCTGACCTCAAGCAGCAGGGAGACAGAAGAAAGAAATAACTTGAAGTGTTCTTTATTTGGAATAGAAGCAAAATATTTTTTTAAATTGCATATTCCATGTTGCTCCGTTACAACAGAAGAAAGGTATTTCTATAAAGACATGCAAAAACCTAACAAGTAAGTCCCTTAAATACCTGAGTGTTAAGCAGCTAAGTGTAAATTACTATTATTCACCTCCTCTCACTCCCAAAATATCACCAGGTGAGACTCAGAAAGAGGCAAGTAGAATTTTCTTTTTCCCCTGTAAACTACCATTTTATGTGATAATACATCATTTGCCTTGTCATTCCAGGGTTTCATAATAAAATCTTTTGTGGGATTCTGCTATTTTTCTCTTTGAACTACTTAGAAAAAGCACTGAACTACCTTCTGTGCTATCTCAGGTAGTTTTCTGTAATGTGGTGATATAATTTAACACTTACCATAATACATTTTATCCATCTATTGTTTGCTAAATAATTCCTGCAATAACACTTTTATTCCTTCCATAATTCTTTAGGGTAATGCTGGAGGAATAATATTTTTACTGCAGTGATTGATGTCGGATTCTCCAGCATGAATAGACCCCATGAACACAGGTTATTGATAAGCATAAAAAAAAGCTGTATGAAAAGAATATCAGGGATCAAAGGGTTAATACCATTTTATGAGGTTGTAAAAATCTACCTCAAGAATCTTGTGTTAGCAATATTCTTTGTGTAAGATGTATGTTATTAAAACAAGTAGCAGCATCTGAATTAAAGTGACAGTATGATGGATGACTAGTGAAGTGGAATCAGAGTCATTTGCAGCATTTTGGGCTAGATGTGGGAATTCTGCCTCAGAGGTAGGACGCTTGGCAGACGCATTGATTCCAGGCTGACGCATGTTCATAAATATGCCCCTAGAGAGGTGTGGCCTAGCAGAATTTACAAAATTATGTTCATGAATTATTTAACATTTATTTATGGATGCTATATTTAAACAGCATTTGCAAAGGCGAAAGGACCATAGCATACATAGTGAGCTTTAGATAATGCAAATACTGCACAAGACAGAGACAGTTTGCATACTTCACAGAGAGGGTAAGTCTAGCAGAGCTAGGTAAGTGATATGCCAATGCTGTGGCTTTATACACCACAGTCTGCTGCAGCCCAGGGAGACTGACTGTTCTGGGAAATACCTGACAAGCTGGTTGTTATGACCTCTGCAAAAGAGAACTCTTCAGAAAGAAATACCAAAGTGCTGATGGAGACTTCTGTGAGCAACAGACTCCAAGCCTGCCTCTGCAACCACTGTGTCTGAGAGCCTGCTCACAGATCAGGCAGTGAATAAGCTGTCCTTGATTGTTGTAGGGCCCCACTGATCTTGGTATCAGACCACTTGATATTATTTCTGCAACACTGGCACTCATAGGCCTAAAATACCAAAAGTTAGGCTGCATGAGAAAATCCCAGCCTCTCCTGTCGTGCATGTATATATCTCACAACCAGTTATTATATAATCAAGTTCTCTCTGTCAATTAATGCCACAGATTTTTCTCTGCTCATCACGTTTGGAAAGCACAAGATGAACCCATACTGCATGCAGCGAAATAAAGCTATAGCAAAAAATTAAAGATGAAATGTCATGAAATAAAACAGAATCTCAAGGTAAAGCAGTATATCTCACTCACCCTGGAAGGGAATACCCTTGAAGGAAGGGAAGTCTTTCATTTAGCACTGCACTGCTAGTTTGCACTTCACCCTCTATTTACACTCTGTTCTTCCATTGTGTCATTTCTTGGTCATCAAAAGACATGATTTTACATTTAATTTTCACTATAGAGTACATGAACAACACTGGCTTGTGGAAACGTTCTATTTTGGTTTGTTTTCTTTTTTTCTAGCTCTAAGTAGTTGGTTTTCAATGCTAGATTCCTGCAAAGAGCGAGGAGAGGTATCCATAGTGCCCCTGAAAATGCTTGAGCTGGGGATGTACACAGCTATAAACAGTACCTCTGAGAGGGCTGATAACAGGGTTATTTCTATGGAAAACTTTCGTCAGTAGTATTTTCCTGAAACAAATGCCCTAGGAATACAGTTTTTCACTATCTAACTTCTAACTTAAGGCCTTATGACAGTCATCCTGTCAATGCAAACCTCTGAAGAGGGATTGTTCTTTATCCAGACATTTAGCCAAACATCTTGGAACCTGCAATTCCTTGATCTCCTGAGTCCCTAAAATCCATATTGTCAATATATGCTCCCCATGATCTAACAGTCTTATTTTCTGTAGTTTGGTCCCAATATTTTTAATTCTGTGTTAAGGGGACACAGAGGAAAAATTATTCCCTTTCTCTGTGCAACCACCCCTTATAGATTTGAGGCCTGTAATCATGCTCCCTTAGCCTTTTTTACTCTACACAACCCTAGCATGTTCAGTCTGTCCTCAAAATGCCATATTTGGAAAACCTCCAAGAAATCTTCTTGCTCCCTTTGCAAACTCTCCCACTTGGGCTCATTTTTCTCCTTATCACACCAGAAAGCGAGCACACCACCACAGAAGAAGTCTCACCAGTGCTTCACAGAGGAGATGATGACTGCCGTTCCTCATCTCAGTATGCACACCATCTTCCCTGCCTTGGACATGGTTGCTTTTTCCCCAAAAGCAGGTTTGTGTTCACCTACTAACCTGCTAAAGTCCTCTTCAATCCCTTCTTGTAAAACAGGTGTTTCCTGGGTTGTGTTTGTCAGAGTATTAATTTCCACCCATGCTCAGAGCTTGGCTGCTCCAGACTGTTTCTCCTGTTCATCAAAGCAATTTTGAAATCTAGTCCCATTCTACAATCTGCCTGCAGACTCCCCCAGCTTGGTGTCACCTGCAAACTTAGTAATTTCAGTATCCACTTCATTATCCAAATCATTGTTGAAAATGGAAAAGGTCCTGACTGAACTTAGTCAGTACATCCTCCAAGATTCACAATGAGCTACCTCACTGGTAGCTTGCATGAGTGGCCATTTTTCTAACTCACTTTGCACTCACATGAAAGTGGGTCCCCCTAAACTAGATGACTTATGGGAATAGTTCCCAATAATGTTGTTTTAAATCTGTCTCTTAAATTTCAGGATAAAGGTTGAACAAAAAATTCAAGTGTTTGAGCTAATGGGCTTCTGGCCCTTCTTTTCCCAGAAGAAATGAAAGTAAGAGATAACAAAAATTAAGAAATCCTGCATCATATTCAGCACAATTGTGCCTTCTAGCTTTTGTTTCACATCCTGCCAGGAGGGATGTGAAACACGTGCTTCAGATCTATGGTTCCAAGTTAAGGCAGAGATACACTGCCTTTTGGAGCTATGAAACTTTGGGTGTCTTAGTAGAAGGAGATTCCTTTCATTCTCATCATCCCTAGCCTCATCTTTTGCTCATCCACAGTGGAAGCAAAGAAAAGAAGGACAGCTCCATAGACGTGGGTCTCGAACCATCGTGAGAAGGCTACCACACATCCTCCACCTGCCCATAAGCAATTGCTTTCCAGTGGGAAGACACAGCCTCACCTGTTTCAACTCCAAACGGAAAAAATGGTTTGACAAACTGTCAAAGCTTTGCAAGCCTGATACAAGTAGAGAAAAATTTTCTTCTTTTAAAGAAACGTAGCAGACTAACACTGTTTTCTCTGCTGCATAAGACATATGTGTTTTGATTGAAGATAACACTACAATTTTCTCCAATTACCTTACTTTGGGAGTTTATTTATCAAATGCAAACAAATTTCTAACCAGAGAGCTTGGAAGCTACAGATTTTCACTCTGTCCATTAAGGTTTTGTTTTAATACTGTATAACCTTACAGATGCCAAAGGTGGTGTTAAAACAAATAAAAAAACCCCAAACCATGGAGCAAACACTGTGCATTTAACTTTCATGTGTCAACATGAAGGACTCATCAACCATAATCTTGCTACTTGTAAGAGTGGTGAAGTGGCAAATGGCAGTGCTGGCAGCAGGCATCAACGTAAAATTTGGGGTTGGGCTTTAGGTTTTCAAATTTGGGTTAAAGTGTATTAATTTATTATTTAATTATTTTAAATAAGGCAAACTGCTGGCTCTGGTCTCTACATCAATTTCTTTAATTAAGTGCAACATTCTCTGATGATTCTGTTCTAGCAGACAGCTCCAAATCTTGACTTTTGCAAACTTTAGGGATGTCTCAATGTGGCCAACCCAAGCTTGGAACACTATCCAGAACTTATTAAAGGCAATCAATTTTGATTTGCCAGCATATTTTTCCTCTGCTGCATCCCCTTTTCATCTGGAAGCAACTCCTGTCTGTTTTCTAATTGATGAGGTGAACTGGTATGAGTGAGCTTATGATTTCTGCTCTTTGCTTGAGTGGCAGGGAAGTGAATGGAAAAATTGTCTCAAAAGTTTAAATGAAGGATTTGGCTTTCGCAATAGTGGAATTACTAGTGCTCAGTGGATTTTTCTTAACTGTTGCATGCCAAAGAAATAAACCATGAATGATTAGGGTAGTAGGATTTTTGTTATCAGATAAATCATCGCTTACTCAGGTTCTCTGACTTCCTTTCCAGGGTTTGGATTTTTCTTTCCATCTTTAGTTTACTGACAACAAGAAATATCTCTGAACTGTAAAACCCTGAACTGACTTGAAAGCAGCATTTCAAACACTTCTCTCTCTCTCTAAAACCTCGGGCTTTCTGCAATGTTTGGAGAACTTCCTTCAGTTTTCAAGTACTTAACCCATTAATTCTGGGCTCTTTCACAGTCTAGAAATGCTTCTCGAGGAACTCAGAGAAATTATCTTATTTTTTAAACACTGCATGCTTTAAAAGTAAGTATTAAAATATGAAACTTTGATTTTTAATTCTTTTTATAAGTTTTTGCTGTTCAATCAATGTTAGTACTTTTAAAAGAAGGTGGGTAATTTCCAGCAAAATAAACTCAGCAGAATTAGAGCAGGAATCTGCTTAGTTCAATTACTGCAAGGAAAAATGAAAGGATATCCTTTTACATGCTGATGATAGGTGGATTTCTGTCAATTTATTCTGTGAAGTACTAGGATCTCAAGAATAACAAAATACTAATAATTAATACAAGCCTTGGCATCCCAACCCGAAAGGTATTGAAGTGCTTTGTACACTATCAGACAGATCTGTATTTCCTGCTAATCTCTCCTGCTCCTATGCAGACACCAGAGTTAAATCACTTTACATGGCCCTGGTGAAGCTTTCCCCCTACATAACTTTTGCACTTTCCTGATATAAAGTCTGGGCTTTTGCAAGTAAAGACACTGAGCCAAATTGCTTCCTTATTGGAAACTCAGGGAAAATTAAACATGTCTTGCAAAGCAAACTGGTCTTCACCTTTAGGACACCCTGATTCAATCCTCAAATTCAGCACTAACAACACAAGAACTTCTGTTCAGGATACTGAAGACCATAGGCCCACATATGCACTGAAATAGTCTTGGTCCTTTTCCACATGAAATTTGTAATAAAATGTTTGGTGCCAGCTTCATTTGTATCACAGAGGGGCTCAATAAACACAAAAGAAATTGAGTCACAAAGAAACTGGGTTGCAAAGATAAATGCATTTGCGGCTCTGAAGCCTCTGTGGAGAAACAGGAAGATGAGGAAAAGCCATTCTCTCCTATAATTTCACTTTCCCCCCGCAACCCCGAAAGACTGGGCTGCTACATGTTGCAGCTAAGGGCTATTGGGAGCTAAAACATGCATTAGAGCTACAAAACAAAGCTCATTATAAGTGACACAGGAGTACTACAGGTCATGGAAACATTCTGGTTGAATTCCAGGTTTTTGAACCAGGTGTTACAAAAGAAATCCCAGCCTCAGTGCAGTCAGCAGCAAAACAACTTTCAACATTATAAAACCAAGAACTCACCCAATATGTGCTATTTTTCATTCTTCTTTCTGCCTTCCTCATTTATCACTTTATGTATTCTATTGGATTTATTGTCTTCTGACCCTTTGCTTTACATGGAGTCACAGTTTCTCCTAAACAGAATCCAAGCTCAATAATGGTCAAGACTGAGGTGAACTTTTGAACCCCCAAGGGTCGAACAGGTTCAAAATTAAACAGTAACAAGAAAACAGTTCCGTTCAAGTTATTATCTTCCTACATTCACCATTTCTGATTTTGTTCTCTAGGCAATTACACATGCAGATTTAACCATGTGCAAAAACATTTACCAGGATGGGATTGGAGCCATAATCTGTAAACATATATGTAATCGCCATTGACATCAAGTTTGCACTGAAAGGCCTTTCAACAAGTTGATGAAAAAAAAACCCCAACAAACTTCACTATTTGGGCCTTTGGCAACAAAACCCAGACTGCTACTGTAGAGCCACAAAATACTTCCTGTAGTAAAACAAGTACAGCTCCAGCAGAGCGAGAGGTGAATCTGACATTATGGCATGTTTTTGGATTTCATCAATGTTCATGAACATTTCGGATATCATTAAAAGAAAATTATGCTTCTAGTCTTCTTGCTACAGAGAAAAGAAGGTGAACAGAGTGCCAACATTGTCTGAAAGCATTCAATTCTGAAGCTGGCTGCCCCCTCTCCCAGGGGTTTGGTCTGAGACTGGAAAGGTGGTCCACGGTGCTCGAGCAGGGAAGAGACCAATGTAGGGGACTCAGAATGGCTCTGCTAAGGGGTGGTCAGGAGAATTCATAATGCAGGTTTCATTCCGTCGCCTTTGTCCTGACCATCCCAGCACTGCACACTGTGTGATATATTTGGGGACAGAAAGCTGTCCAATATTTCCAACTGAAATATTCTATTCTAAATCAAGTATATATTAAGGAAAACTGTCTGCTTTAACTTTCTTCATCTCTCTCACCATGAACATTCAGGTGAGGTTATGCTGCTCCCGCATGCCCAGAGACAGGCAAACCCAGCACGCCCTCACTTCTTCCAGGCCCTGCCCACAGCCCAGGGACACCGGAATGGTGCAGGCAGGCTGTGTAAGGGCTACAGGGACCACAAAACAGCCCAGCAGAGAAAATGTAGATGGAGCAATTCCTCAGAACACGACAAAGAGCCATCCCAAAACAGATCCCCCCAAAATCTCAACAGACAAATCGTATTGGCAGTTCTGGCAAGAACGGTTTCCAGAGGACATGCGAGATGGAAATAGGCAAGTCATGCTAGCGAAGGGGGATTTGTAAAAGCCCTGTGCAAAGCATTAGACCTCTCTTGGTAAATTACTGCTCCTGAGTGCAACCTGGGGTTGAGTAATCCCCATGCAAGCGTAACCATGCTGACAGCAAGCTGGAGGAAAATGTCATTTATGGAGACGGAGCAGTTCAGTGTTTGCAAAGTCTTTCCCTGCTCCAAGGACAGAGATGTTGGCCAAACAGCCTGGTGTCTGGGAGGCGTTTGAACTTCCAGTGGACAACTTCTACTGAGGATTTTTGGTGCCCCTTTGGTAAATAATGCTGATTCAAATCCAGTTAAAATTAAATCATGCCCCCTACTTTTGAGTTTTCTAACTTGCATTGCACTTGGAAGCCAAGTTGTACTGACTGCCTGACAAAGGTGGAACTTTCCCTCTTTGGAGTCTTCATCCTCAAAAATCTGATAACATTTTGCGTTAGGGATATCAGAAATACCCTTCTATTATCCACCGACACCTCAAATCTTTGTCAATCTTGATTTACCATTTCTCTCATGCCTCTGAAATTTACAGTGATGCATCTAGCCCCACTTCTCTGGAATCCTCATAATGAACATCAACTTCTAAGCTCACCTCTTGGCTAAGATTGACCATAATATTCCTCCAAATATTTTTCCCTCACTTCATCAGTTAAAATGTACAGTATGTGAGTACTACTTATTAGAAACATAAAAAGGAATTTCAGTCATCCTGCCAGATTAGACACACAGGCGTTATCAGTAAGGTTGGTAGGATGAGTTCACCAAAGACAAAATACCAGGATGTCTGTTACAGGCAAACAGGGGCACTGAAATCATATGTCTGAAGCCTCCCTTGTCCTTTCAAAGTGCAAACTTTGCTGTCATCTATAAATCAAACAGTTTATGAGGCTGCAATATTTACACTCTAATTAAAAAATCATAAAGCCAGACCCCTTCAGTTTGTAAAAAGAACAACTCAGGATCTGCCATTGAAACATGGTGTTAATCAGTAACTCCTAATGATCTGCTCCACAGCCTTAGACGTTACATGCTTATTCAGCTACACATAGCAAACAAGATAATGAGGGAAAGTGGAAAAAGTGAAGGGAATATGTTACAGCAAATGCAGGGTTTTGCTACCACCAGGACCTATTCCTAACCCCGCCAATTCTCATGTCACAGTTTATTTTCTCATTTTCAAAAGGTAACAGATTTATAAAGCTTTGATAACACATTACATATGGAGTGATCTTGAGATGTTCTCTGTGTGTGTAACCCCTGAAGAAGCCAAACATAGCCCTGAAGAAACACCTGCTTTTACCTTTATATGGTCAGAACTCGAGTTCCCTCCACATCTATGAAAAATGAGCCTTAAGAGTCAGTGTTTCCATGTGAGTTTCTCTGAATTCATTAGGGGGACAGTTGATTTCTGTTTATGCAGTCAGAAAAGAGCTCTCTAGCAAAGGCTGGAGAAATCCAAGCATTGTGCAATGCTGGAAATAAAAATTACAAAACAATGTCAGCTGTAATTAGTGCTCCCAATTCTACACTTAAAATAGCATTTGTCATTCAAAGTTC